>OY757027.1:58885260-59485260 GCA_963580285.1 Lucinisca nassula
CTTCATTATTAAGCGTATTTGAAACATAGTGGGCAGTTTCCTGTAGCTGGGACTTGTCAAATTCCGGCAGAAGCTTTACCATATCCGATAAAACCAAACCAGCATACTCAGTTTTATTAAATTTCTTTAATTCAAGAAATGAAAATGTTTTGACGAGTTCAATGTATTTCGCCTTTACGGATTCTTCCGCTTTCGACAATTCTGGGTTAGACATTATCGTTCCTATGCGCTGTTTAGTCACTACACAGTAATCTCCCTTGACTGGACGAAAATTGAGCGTGACCCGTTTTCACAGTTACGTCTTTTGTAATATAGTAAATAACTTTGGCCTTAGGGCATGTTAGTATGGCCGCCTCTACATTTTCTTTTTTGTTAGAAGAATATTTTTGTAATAAAGTTATTATAAGAAGTATCGTCACACTCACTATTGTTGTCAAGGCACTATATATTCCGTATAATTATAAACTTGTCCAAGAAGTTTCAATTCACAATGTTCATTGGATCCGGAGAAAAGTCATTAAATTCAACAGAGCGAAGTTTTGCTTGTTTTGACAATTACAATTATGAGCAGGACACATTTTATGTTCATTTTAGATGAGCATGAAAATGTTTTATAACCTTGAGACCTGGTGATATGAGCAATACTCATTAGCTCAGTACCCAAGTTCGTAAATATTGATCCAGTACCCAATTTCGTAAAATCATTCTTCGGGTAACACGACAGACTGCACTAAATCACGGTCGATAACTTTGCTTCCCTCTTTAATGACGCACCTACAGACTTACATAAATATTAGGTAATGTAGGTTGGTGCCCGAGGCTCTGTCTCTTGACGGGCCCACCGGAGTCTAACGGACGGTTTTCTTTTGCTCCAGCGTTTACTTTGTAAGTTGTTTCATGCTGTCGATTCTTCATTGTTGATTCATCGTTGTTGATTTTTGTTCTTGGAGATGTTGAACTGATCAGTTAGAAATCCTTCAGCGGACTGACCAAAATATTCACAGAACCAAGGGCGATGACTGTGGTCACGTAAAATTAGTAAAATTGAAGTAAAACAAAGATCAGGAATCGATACAATTAACTTACTCCACCCATCAAAGACACCAAAGGGAAAGAAACCCAAACATGAAGCGACCGGACCATAATGGAAACCTAAACATGGGAAGGCCAAAAGGAGAGTTACTTCCCCACAAAAATGCCAAACGGCCATCCAAAACAAAAAGGCACAAGTGATACACACAGTAAGTAACAAACACCAACATAAATAAACCGCCACAGAAGAACCGCCTTGGAACGGTCAGTGGAAAGAATTCCACTGGGGGAAGGGGGGGGGGGGACTAAAATCGATTTTACATGGCCATAATCCTCGCCCGTACCTCTGTCGCGTCGCGGTATACACTAATTTTGTTTAGTCCGCATGAAGGCTTCCTATCTCATCAGTGTAACATCTCCGAGAACAAACAAACAAAAAAACTACAGAGATGAAACAAGGTTGAGGACTCGACAGCATACAACAACAGAATTGCTGGAGCAAAAGAAAACCAACAGTTAGACTCCGAGGGGCCCGACCAAAGACGGAGCATCAGGCGCCAACCAACATAAAGAATACTAAAATAAAATAAAATTCCATTCATGTTTTTACGCTGGAACCGTCATATAATCTTAGGCCCGACCCACCGGTGTGCAATCAAAGACTTTCTACTGACCGTTCCAAGAATGCTCTCCTGTCGTGGTTTGACATTGTTATACATGTAGTTCGTCTTTGCATGTATGTATTGCTAATATCTTTTTTTCATAGCCATTTGACACCATTTTGGAAAGCTACTGTCCTTTTGTCGTTTGTCATTACAGTTATTTTATTTTGCCTCCGCCCATCGGGGCTTGGAGAAATAGATAGGGCTGCATGATGCTTCCACGCAGAGCAGAAACCGATCGCTCACAAGTTCTGGTAAACCGCTAAGAAGGTCTATGCCTGCCCAAGCAAAGTGGTGCGAGTCGGCCCGTCCATGCATAAAAACCCTATTGGTTTCATTGGGCGGCAGGGCTTGAGATGTCATTTCATCTCAATGTATGGTAAAAGTCCCACACAATTGGAAGCAGCGTCTCCAGAATGACCTTAATAGTGTTGACGGGGACGTTAAACCTCAAAACAAACAAACAAACAATAATTATTTTATCTTCGTGTTTCTTTCCCTTAGATGTCTTTGATGGGCGGTGTGAGGATCACGTGAACAAGTCCGTAAGAAGAAGACCCCCTTAAACCCCACTTTATATAGAGAAAACTGGGGTTTAAAGGGGTATACATTATTTTTCTTATTTCTGCTCCAAGACATTGGTTGTGGGTACTCGTTAGAACCGCCTCAATGAGGCGGTTCTCACGAGCACCCACAACCTATGTTTGCAGTGTAAATAAGAAAAAAATATCACGGATTTTCATCAGAAAAGTAGCCATTTTGGAGATGTGAAAAAAATGCACTATGCCGCACCGATGTGTTATCGTAATGTTATTATTAATAATAATCCACCTTATTTATAGAGGGATAACACATTTAGTACTGGTACTTATCTTCCATGCGGCCCTCTTTTCCTGGGCAGGAACCAGTACTGAGCAATGTGGATAAATAAAAATAAAAAATGAGTTCCTTTAAGAGCAATGAAAACAATCATAAGAAAGAAGATGGGTCATACTACGTAGTTTCGGCTAACAAAGCCTCACCAGTGACCCTGTAATGATCCAGCAAAGAAAGCCAGAGGAAACATACTGCAATTTTGCGAATTTCGAATAGGCAGTCGATTCAAAGACTGATATAAATCAAAATGGGGTCCAAATAATTAAAAACCTGTCTAGAATATGAGTCTAAACCAATAATTTATTTCCGATTTCTCAGAATATTCACGCTGATCTTAGGACCAAAAGTAAAATATAAACTGCACTATGGTTGATGTACGGGGAGACGTTTTACGGCCGCCACACGGCACAACACCAGCTGCAGTGAAGGCAAATAAAAATAAAAAATGAGTTCCTTTAAGAGCTGAAAACAATCATAAGAAAGAAGATGGGTCATACTACGTAGTTTCGGCTAACAAAGCCTCATCAGTGACCCTGTAATGATCCGGCAAAGAAAGCCAGAGGAAACATACTGCAATTTTGCGAATTTCGAATAGGCAGTCGATTCAAAGACTGATATAAATCAAAATGGGGTCCAAATAATTAAAAACCTGTCTAGAATATGAGTTTAAACCAATAATTTATTTCCGATTTCTCAGAATATTCACGCTGATCTTAAAGGACCAAAAGAAAAATATAAACTGCACTATGGTTGATGTTAGGGGAGACTTTTTACGGCCGCCACCCGTAAAGTCTCTTGCTCAAGTAAACAACACTTGGCGCTTGCGGGGATCGAACCGGCTACCTCTCGACCTCAAATCCGATGCTTTACCACTGCACCACAGCGCTCCACGCATTATTATTATTATTATTATTCTTTTGGAGATGTGAAAAAATGCACTTTGTCGCACGGGTGTGTTATCGTAATGTTATGGTATTGCTTCCTGATCATTGCCTTCACTTCTTTTTCCGAAGTAGGGGTTCAAAAACGGTATCGACCCAGTCATCAGTGTTCGGGTCGCTGAAGTCCGTCCCCTTTCTGGATGATGGAAGTCTGACTAGTGATTAGAAGGTCTTGGGCTCGATACCTGTCGGGACGACATGATTCTTTTGTGGAGATTGGTTGAAACGCAATAATATTGACAAATTTTTGACAGCAGTAGAATGAAATTTCTCAGTAAAATCTAAATCAACATCTTCACTGTTTCAAACAGTGAAAATACGATTCTTATTTTTCACTGTTTGTGAATTCGATGTATTTCCCAAAAATAACATATATTATCTGTTTGTGAAAAGTCAATTAGCTAAAGATTTTTAAAGTGTGACAGAAATTATGTCACGCACGTTTTCACGTCATTCCGACGTTGATGACGCCACCTTTTCCGCCACACAACGTAAATAATGCACGCGCCGTCAGACAAGCTTATCAAATGCGATCATTATTTCAATGCAAATTTCTAGAGATAAAGTTACATTTCGTGGTTTAGCTATTGACCTTTCACAAACAGATCGTATATGTTATTTTTGGGGAATACATCGAATTTACAAACAGTGAAAAACAAGTTGGCTTCCTTCAAAAAAGGAATCCAATACGTGGGCTGGCAATTTTCTAAACTTTGGGTTTTGGATTATTTTTAAAACACATAAGATAATCAATTCACCAGCAGTTTATTTGTAGAAAAAAATAAATAAATACAAAAATATTGAAACTATTTTTAATTGTCTGCAATTAAAAGAAAAGCAAAGCTTTTTTGAATAGCTTATTGGTACTCTTAATAAGCAATAATACTCACATTGTTACAATATCAATACTAAAGCATGATTCTTTGAGAGATGTGCAGTCATATACAATTTAAAATGTTTTAGAAGCTGCTTCTTATTACGAAAACACGCCTATACAAATGCATTGTAAACTTTACTGCCGAAAAAAGGAAAATTTTCAGATGAAAAAATGTGATATTTTTCTTATTTTTGCTGAGAATATAGATTGTGGGTACTCGTTAGAACCGCCTCCTCGAGGCGGTTCTAACGAATAACCACAATCTTAATTTTAGAGCAGAAATAGGAAAACTAAGATTTACCCCTGTAAACCCCAGTTTTACAATATAAAAGTGGGGATCAAGGGGGTCAAACTTATATAGGCGTGTTTTCGTGATGTAGATAATTCTTTAAACTGAATGACTTATTACATGCTAAAGTGTATTTTGATTGGATTTTATTGTTAAAGGCTAGATTTTGTCTTTACACAAAAGTGTCTTTTGGTTAGATTTAACGTAATGTAAGTACTTACTAATACTAGATCTGTCACGAAATATGATTCGCTTGGGTGGTTATAATAATGGAGGATAGGATTCTCGCGAAGATTAATATAAAGATAGCCACCATTTTTTCTGTAAATTATAAAAAAGCACAACCAATTGGCAGAAATATCTGCACATTATAAAATGCTAAAAATTGCCATGAAAACATTTCAATCGTTTAAACCGTCATGTATTTGAAAGTGTGTCAAATTATACTTAAATGCTCTGTACCGTTCAGTCCATTATGTTACTTATTTTGTGCATCGTTTGAGAGCTGTTTCAAAGTCTGACTTAGGCTAAACTAATGTAAATGTTTATTTTAACTCAGTTTTCTTATGCGGTCGAATAGCCTCAATGTATTAGTAGTATTAGTGCCTACGAATTCCCAAACCTTTTCTGCCCATTGGTGAATGAATACTACATGTATCCAGCTTCAATCTCCATTTCTCTATTACATTATATATATATACAGACGTCTCAAATCCGAAAATTTGGTTTCATGTTTTACCAAAAGCGTAGAACGGAGTCTTAGTCACATGTTTTCACCTAGAGTTGTACAAACAGTTACATGTTTTATGTACCCAAAGAAGTAGACAGCTACACAGACTTCTACTTTAAAAACGGACGATTGTAGTGGATGGCTGATCACGTGATTTGTCCGAGCGCTACTGTAGGTCAATGAATATACATCACAGAATTGTAAAGCTATCTGATGGATACTCTTCGTTTATTTATAGAAAATTACTGTGCAACACTGACAGGGATAAGAATCCAAATAACTACATGAATCTACTTTCACCTAATATGTAAATCATCGTAATAAATGCGGCTTATAATAAAGGAATGAAATTTTACAACATTCTGCTTTTTCTGATCGGTTTTATGCAGACCTTGTATTTTTCTTAAAAACAAAAAGTTTGTTCTTGGACATTCCCATCACGTTACAAAGTCAAAGTAATATACACCCCTGCAAACATTACTTTATTGAGAGAAAATGAGGAGTGTGCAAGGGGTATTCTTCCTCAAAACATTACGATAATACACCCGTGCGACACAGTGCATTATTTCACATCTCCAAAATGGCTTCTTTTCTGATGAAAATCCTAGATATTTTTTTCTTATTTATACTACAAACATAGGTTGTGGGCACTCGTTAGGACCACCTCTGCTAGGCGATTCTTACCCACAACCTATGTCTATGTGTACCCCTACAACCACAGTTTTCTCTATATAAAGTGGGGTTGAGGGAGTGTTCATTTCACGGACTTTTCATTTTTGTTATAGTGCGTACATGTACATAACACTAACACCTTTGCAGTGAGCACTGCTGTTAAGTAGAAGAGAAGCAATGATTTATATAATAAAAAGTGGGGATTGCAGGGATAAAGATTAGTATTGTAACTCTGCTAAAAGAAAGTTTAGAATGGCTTCACTGAGGCGGTTCTAACGAACCTCCAAGGATCGAGAATTCGGAAAAGAAGACGAATTCTAAAACATGCCACTCTTACTTTTTTTTCGCAATTGGACGACGATCGACCCAAAGTTACTAAAAGGCAAATAAAAAAATAATGTTGTTGCCCACGTGACAATCACTGATTGGGGAAACTAATATTATCATTATAAATAGAAAACGTCGCGCTATTTTTGTCGATGTTACATGCAAGTCAGAGCTATCTTTTGAGCCTGGTCAGGAATCGTGTGCTGGGTTTCGCAAACACTGAATACCTAGATCAGAATGTGGCGTGGAATGTGGCGTCTGCTCAGCCGGCTGCTCAGGACTACAATGTTTGCTTAGGCCCCCGCCCATAGGGGCTTGAAGAAATATGGGCTGCATAATGCTTCCACGCAGAGCTGAATCCGGCCCGCACACTAGTACTGGTAAACCGCTTAGAGGATCTAAGCCTGTCCAGGAACCGCGGTGCGAGGCGGACCATCCATGCTAATAAACCCTATTGGTTTCAATGGGCGACAGGGCTTGAGACGTCATTTCATCTCAATGTCGGGTAATAGTCCCCCAAAATTTGAAGCAACGTCTCCAAAATGACCTTTACAGTGTTGACGGGGACGTTAAACTTCAAATCAAACAAAAAACAATGTTTGCTTAAATACTGGCATTTAAGGTTCAAACGGAATAGGTCAGGCCAATGCCAGGCTGCCTTCGTCATGAAAGGAAAACAAAAACAGTATCTTAATATAGCCCGCGCTCTCACGCGACGACTTTCGGATAATACTATTAATAAAACTGTTAGGAAGAAATGGACGTTTGCACATATGTACGATGCGAAGCCGACCCCCCAAAAAAGACAATATAACGTTACTTTTCGTACTTCTGCTTATAACATATCTTAGAAACTAGGAATATTTTAGTGCAAAACTTTTAAAGGTGGTATCGTTATTAGACATACATCATAGACCCAGATCGGATAGACAGTACATCGCGTCTGATCAGGGTCAGCACTGTTCGCCATACATACAACAACATTTTCATTTTAGAACATGATTCAGATCCGTACGCAGACTCTATAAAACGTGGGGAGGGTGCGAATTCCGGGTAATTTGCAGAATGTGAAATACTGCATGAAACTGAGATAATTTTCCAAATTAGGAGGGGTGGGTGGGGGTTTTCACTCCTGCGTACGAGCCTGCATTAACAGGTAGAATGAACAAATTACTTTGTTTAAAAACATTGCATTGAAATCACTGTTATTCAGTAGCTTCGATGCAGTGGTGGGACTGAGCGAGAAAAAGCGAGAGAGGAGAAACTATGGCAGTGTGGATCCTGATCAGCAGAAGCATTCGATAGATCTACACTGTTTGCAAAGGAGAAGTTGGATAAAATGTTATATTACATGCATAACAGAGAAATACTATGATTTCTACTAGACATTATCTTGATATTTTCTTTTTTGCTGAGAAGAAATATTTCCTCTTAGCCAGAGAAATAAATCTCTTTAGCTGAAACTACATTAGGCTATGTACAAGATACAAGATACCACTTTTGCAGTGAAACCGTTATATTCAAACGCCGGAAAGTTTCAGTCACGTCGACGTCATTCATGACGTCATGGCAATGGTGTCTGGGAAGATATCAACAGACGATCAGAATGCGTGACGTTTGAGACGGATGCAACTCTTAAACAAAAGAAAACATGGACATGGCCATTGCATGAATAGGCTGTACGTTTTGCTTTATTTAATCTCACATTTTACTTTGTTTCTTCTGTTTATGTTCAAAACTGTAGAAAGCGCTCTCAAAATGGCGGCCATCCAGTTTTTCTTCCATCCAGCTTCTGTAACACTACGCTTATTGAACCGTTAACATGAGCTGTAAACAGTCAAATGAACGGAAATTCAGTCCCAAAATTCAAGATCCATTCTGTCCTTAAAGTCTATGGAAGTGCATGTAATATTCATTTCCCCTATTTGAAATGTGGGATTGATAAACATCGGGAGGTAAAAAAATCCGTTAAAGAAACTCGTGCTTCGCACTCGTTTCTTTATCGGATTGTTCTATCCCCCACCCCCCTCGGTATTTCAAATAGGAGATATACATGTACATGTAATATTTTTTCCAGCACATATCAGTGCATATTGTCTTGCATATGAGGTTAAGCATTAACAATGAAATATTATAAATATGTTGAGATGATTGGATATAAGTGTATACAGAAGGGAAATAAACACATTAACAAATGATAAGTTAATAAGTTTGAAAATCTTGAAGGAAAATGCTTCCAGTACAACACCAAGAACGTCATTTATTATTATTTTTTTTTTTTTTTTCACTTTTCTTATAATGAAGTGATTTAACGAGTACCCACAATTTACGTTATAAAGCAATGTTTCTGTTGGTTGTTTTTGTCCGCGTAACTATCGCTGGCTATGAACAAAACCCAGGCAGCAGTGTTTAGTCTTCTCCCTGTGCCATCAGAGCGCTGAGTAAAACGTAAAATCTAGACTGGGCTCATGTACGGGGCATTATCAATCGACACAAAGAAAATCTGGACTGGGTTCGTGTACGAGGTAGTCGCTAATACAGAAACTTCACGCCTGCTGTTTATATCACCTAAGAAGTCAGAGCGCAGTGTAAAAAGTAAATTCTAGGCTGTGCTCGTGCAGGGGTGTGTGTGTGGGGGGGGGGGGGGGGGGGCTTTGGTTAATGGTGTATACCTGATCAGACACCGCGTTATGTGGCGTCTGATCAGGGATACACTATACCAAAAATTCTCAGTTCAGGATATATTTTCCCAACCTACACTCAGAGACGATCGATCCACCGGTACTCACAGTGCTTTGACTTAATATTCCCCCAACTAAGCTGTTACCGTTACACAAACAATCCTGCAAATCAACCCAATAAATCACAAACAATTATGTAGACAGAACTCTACATGGAAATGTGCCTAGCTATATAAAAGCGGTTAGTTCAGTCCTATTTTGTTTCCCTGTGTGTTCTTACGTTAGAAAGTCTTCCAAACTAATGTGATTTTTCAGGGCCATAAAAGAGCTGAAACCGACCCGCACATGTGTACTGGTAAACCGCTTAGAGAATCTAAGCCTGCCCAGGCAAACCGGTGCGAGTCAGCCCATCCATGCTAATAAACTCTATTGGTTTCATTGGACGGCAGGGATTGAGATGAAGGTAAAAGTTCCACAACGTCTCCAAAATGACCTCTAAGGTGTTGACGGGAACGCTAAACCTTAAATCAATCAATCATTCAATCAATCAATCAGGGCCATAAAATACTGTTGCTAAAATATTCCTTCTTTTCAGACAAACATAGATTTAGATAATATGGATACTCGTTAGAATCGCCTCAACAAGGCAGTTTTAACAAATACATATCGATCTACTCAATGCTATAGCAGAAATCATTATATACCCAGAAAATGCCCCGTTTACTTCTATCTATCTATCTATCTTCTGATACTGCGTCGGTCATATTTGACCATTACCGCAGGTGTATATTACATACACTCCAGGTTTTTCTACAGAAGTTACCGGTCAGTATTTTTCCATATTGCCCGTAGTCAAGTTCATATTGCCCGTAGATAAGCAGTCACGTTCACAATAGAACTACTTTCAAAATTGTCCATTTCGATACTAAAAATCGGCAGCCATCTTGTCGTGCGTATCGACTGAAAGAACGTAAAACAAAACGAATATAGGTGCTGACAAAGTGCATAAAGCGCATTTTATGCTGTCAAATATGACCTACCTGCAATCTGTTTAGATTTTCAACACTTTCTTCTAAGAAATCTGGAGTATTTTGAAAGAAATTTAACCGACGCTTCGGAAAAAAATGGCGTCCTGTGTTGGTAAGCGTCAATGTTTTTAATGACGTCACATGAACCAACGTAACGTCGTCTTCACTTTGGCGTCGTTGGGCAGGGTTTTTCAACGTGTAGGGATACACTTAACGACCTTAATTATTTTCCATTTCAAACCACTTAAAGATATATAATCTGATTTTACGTTCCGATTTCTATACCAGGCAATCCTCGCAAGCTCGTGCGTCCTTCGCCATATGAACTCGTGCCGAATATATCACAATATAAAGTCAATAACCTATAATTAGGAAGTTGCATTCACAATTGCGAAACCTTGCATTTTTGAAAAGCCCATGAATAAATTCAACGTATGCACTGATCTAATATTTTCAGGTTATTAACCCCAAAACGTTTTTGGAAATGACTACCCCCATTTGCCTAGCGTTCCATAAAAGGCACAAACAAATATTGAACTAATTTTGCGAAAAGTAGAGACGGAAATCAGCCTGCGCATATGCACAGTCTGGTCAGGGTTATTGCTGCTTTTGTCAAAATACATGCAGCGAGCAGACGACAATTCTTCCGACTGACAGTGAAGCACTTGGCATTAATGGGTTATTTACAGTTCAATGGGAAACCCGTTTTATTTATTAACAAATTCTCTACTAATGAGATTGTCTAGCCATCTAGCGGAGATAACGACGAGGGAACCAATCCATTGATCCACCTGAATCAAACGCTTGATTGCGTGGCTGAGAAGCGTCTTGCAAACCTTGATGCTTTAATAGGCCCACGCAATAAGAATCGTATTTTCACTGTTTGAAACAGTGAAGATGTTGATTTAGATTTCACTGAGAAATCTCTAGCTTGTATTTTCATTCTACTGCTGTCAAAAATTTGTCAATATACCCAATATTAAACCCAGTTAACACGCTGAACACCTCCAAATCAACTCGAAATCGCGCTGGAAAAAAGCTTGTTGTCTGTGATGATTGCTGACGCTTTGAAATTGCATTACAAATTACAATTTAAAGCATGAAAGAAACAGAAAATGTGTAAGATCAATTTTTATTTCACTCATGAACACCAAAAGAAGTATTTTCACTCGTGGCTTCGCCACTCGTGAAAATATTTCTTTCGGTGCTCATTCGGTGAAATAAAAATCGATCTTACACTGAAAAAAAAACAACAACAAAAAAACAAATATCTTATGTATGGTGCATGATATGACAGAAAGTCACGGCTTGTGGCTTTATTAGCCGAAACTACGTAGTATGACCCATCTTCTTTCTTATGAATATTTTCATTGCTCTTAAAGGAACTCATTTTTGACTAGTTTTTATTTGCCTTCACTGCAGCTGGTGTTGTGCCGTGTGGCGGCCGTAAAACGTCTCCCCGTACATCAACCATAGTGCAGTTTGTATTTTACTTTTTGTCCTTTGAGATCAGCGTGAATATTCTGAGAAATCAGAAATAAATATTTAGTTTAGACGCTAATTCTAGACAGGTTTTTAATTATTTGGACCTCATTTTGATTTATATCAGTCTTTGAATCGACTGCCTATTCGAAATTCGCAAAATTGCAGTATGCTTCCTCTGGCTTTCGTTGCCGGATCATTACAGGGTCACTGATGAGGCTTTATTAGCCGAAACTACGTAGTATGACCCATCTTCGTGCTTATGAATATTTTCATTGCTCTTAAAGGAACTCATTTTTGATTTTTATTTGTGAAATACCATTTTCGTGGACATTATGAAATCTTTTCTACCTAGTAGGAAAAGGCCAAACTAAAAGAATGCAACCATCTGAAGTCGGCGACATAGAGGCACATACAAAAACATCAACTCCGGAGATTATAAAATTTCAAACCTCGCCCTCAGTTCCAGTGCAGTATTAAACATACAGTAGAACTTTGATGGCTCGAACACCAATGACACGTTTACCACGGATGAGTCGAACACGTTCTTGAGCCCCTAGCGAAATCCTCTACATAAGGAAAGTGGGGGATAATTAAGGAAATTTTAGTCTTTTATCTGGCAAATGTATGCTGTGTGTACTCATTAGAATCGCCTCGATGAGGCGATTCTAATGAGTACACCAAGCATACATATTCATTATAGAACACCGAAAAGATGTGTAAAAGTATCTCGTTATGCCTCCTGACAGTAATCTCAGTGGCTCGAACTACCCCTGTCTCGAACAGATTTTCGAGATCCCAAAGGTGTTCGAGCCATTGAAGTTCGACTGTAATAAGAAACTCATCCACATGGAGGCTTCCTAGCTCAGTAAATACGTAAACTCTAAAAGGACCATGTATAGATTAATACAATCAGGAACAAGGGTTGAAGACTCAACAATACTCTAGGCCCCCGTCCAAAGGGGCTTGAAGAAATATATGGGCTGCATGATGCTTCCACGCAGAGCTGAATCAGGTCCGCACACTAGTACTGGTAAACCGCTTAGAGGATCTAAGCCTGTCCAGGAACAGCGGTGCGAGGCGGACCGCCCATGCTAATAAACCTTATTGGTTTCAATTGGCGACAGGGCTTGAGATGTCATTTCATCTCAATGTCGGGTAAAATTCCTACAAAATTGGAAGCAACGTCTCCAAAATGACCTTTACAGTGTTGACGGTGACGTTAAACCTCAAATCGAACAAACAAATTAAACATAATAACAAACTGATCCGAATGGAGGCATCCTAGCTCATTAAATAAATTCTAAAATGACCATGTATAGAGTAATACAATCAGGAATAAGAGCTGAAGACTCAACAATGATCCGACGTCAGAGCAGAAGAAACACAACAGTTTGATCATGGGGGGTTCGAACCCAGGAAATATCAGGCTCACCCCATCTTGAATTCAAAAGATTTAGGATTGGGCCGTCATAGAGTCCGAAGTCCGGTCAATCGCCGTGCAACCGAAGAGCTGCCACTGTTAAAGGGTCGACAACCAAACTGTCTGTCGCATAATAGCCATCCTATAACTTTTTTCCTTTTCTTTTTTTTTTTTTTTTTTTGCATTTAGCAACAATTTTACTGAACTGACCAGAAAAATTATCTCTACCTAATATTCTTCTGGATTAATAAACCATTACGAAAACACGCCTATACAAATACATTGCCAATTTTTTGGACAAAATTAATTTTTAGATGAAAACTTGTGATATTTTACTTATTTCTGCTCAAAATATAGATTGTGGCACTCGTTAGAACCGCCTCATCTAACGAGTACCCACAATCTATATTTTAGAGCGGAAATAAGAAAAAATAAGGTATACCCCCGGAAACCCAAGTTTTACTATATGAAAGTGGGGTTCAAGGGGGTCAAACTTATATAGGCGTGTTTTCGTGATGTTCTTCTGGATTTATAAACTTAATCTTCAAAAATTCAGGTTCTGACAGTCCTTGTTGCAGAAGATTCTTCAGAAATAATGTCATAATGTCGATGATAAAATTTTGTTTGGGGCAGTTTATGATACCGATACATGAAACCCTGTTTAAAAAGTTTTCATCACGTGAAAAAGTCCGTGAAATGAACACCCCTTAAACCCCACTTTATATAGAGCAAACTGGGGATTACGGGGGTGTACATTATTTTTATTTTTTTTGCTTCAAGACATAGGTTGTGGGTACTCAATAACGCGGTTCTAATGAGCACCCGCAGTCTATGTTTGCAGTATAAATATGAAAACTATCACGGATTTTCATCAGAAAAGTAGCCATTTTGGAGATGTGAAATGTGCACTATGTCGCTCGTGTGTGTTATCGTAAAGACTTCAGCTGAATCAGTTGTAAAATGTGCATTGTCCTGGTTTACAGCTTAAGTTTAAGCCTGTCAAGGAAATGTTTGACCTAAATAGTGTCGACTAATACGTTAAAATACATTACACACAAAAATCCCCTTTCTGAAACTCTATACATTTAATCCTGCAATTTTGTTTAAGCCGCAGAATACATGTATACCTTAAAGATACATTTAATAATACAGAGGACCGGCGTTAAAACGACAGTATTGCACGACCCGCAGAAAAAGCGACCGACTGAAGTCGGTTGATTTTCTAGAGTGCCCTAAAATCACCGTGTCATTCTGTCTTTCTGTCAGTCTGTCATTCTGTCATTCTGTCAGTCTGTCTGTCCGTCCGTAACCCGTTTGTGAAAATTGGTGATAGTGACTTAACCGCTTGGAATATTTAAACAATTTTTGGCATACTGATAGATATCAATGAGATCTAACCAATGAACTTGCGAAATATTACATTCCATTTAGTATAGCCTCGCCGAGGCGAAAAATGTGAAAATTTTCGAACTGCTTCTCCTCGGAAACCGTTGGGCCGATTGAAGTCAAATTTCATATGGAGCCTCTAGGGGATGGGGAAAACCAAAATTTGCTCATGGGGTCTAGGTCACATGACCAAAATGGCCGCCAAGCCATATATGGTCTGCCTGTCTATCCGTCCGTAACCCGTTTGTGAAAATTGGTGATAGTGACTTAACCGCTTGGAATATTTAAACAATTTTTGGCATACTGATAGAAATCAATGAGATCTAACCAATGAACTTGCGAAATATTACATTCCATTTAGTATAGCCTCGCCGAGGCGAAAAATGTGAAAATTTTCGAACTGCTTCTCCTCGGAAACCGTTGGGCCGATTGAAGTCAAATTTCATATGGAGCCTCTATGGGATGGGAGAAACCAAAATTTGCTCATGGGGTCTAGGTCACATGACCAAAATGGCCGCCAAGCCATATATGGTAAACACCCTTCAAAAATAGTCTTCTCCAGAACCACTGGACAGATTTCCACGAAACTTGATAAATAGTATCTGGGACGTAAGCCCATCAAAAATTGCTAAAATGGTGACCCTGGGTTGACCTTGACCTTCTTTGTGCCTAGGTCAAACTTAGACACATATGCTTTTGTATTGGAAAAGTGAGAATGCATTTTATCCTGCAAACGATTCAGAATACAGTACTAAAGTAATGAGATCTAACCAATGAACTTGTGAAATATTACATTCCATTTAGTTTAGCCTCGCCGAGGCGAAAAATGTGAAAATTTTCAAACTGCTTCTCCTCGGAAACCGTTTGGCCGATTGAAGTCAAATTTCATATTGAGCCTCTATGGGATGGAGGAAACCAAAATGTGCTCATGGGGTCCAGGTCACATGACCAAAATGGCCGCCAAGCCATATATGGTCTGTCTGTCTGTCCGTCCGTAACCCGTTTGTGAAAATTGGTGACAGTGACTTAACCGCTTGGAATATTTAAACTATTTTTGGCATACTGATAGATATCAATGAGATCTAACCAATGAACTTGTGTAATATTACATGCCATTTAGTATGGCCTCGCCGAGGCGAAAAATGTGAAAATTTTCAAACTGCTTCTCCTCGGAAACCGTTGGGCCGATTGAAGTCAAATTTCATATGAAGCCTCTATGGGATGGGAGAAACCAAAATTTGCTTATGGGGTCCAGGTCACATGACCAAAATGGCCGCCAAGCCATATATGGTAAAAAAACTTCAAAAATAGTCTTCTCCAGAACCACTGGGTAGATTTCCACGAAACTTGATAAATAGTATCTGGGACGTAGGCCCATCATAAATTGCCAAAATGGTGACCCTGGGTTGACCTTGACCTTCTTTGTGCCTAGGTCAAACTTTCACACATATGCTTTTGTATTGGAAAAGTGAGAATGCATTTTGTCCTGCAAACGATTCAGAATACAGTACTAAAGTATAAGATATATTTTTGCTCCTCACGATAAGGCTCATTTATTGGGGGAACCGTTTTAGGTTCAGGTCACATGACCAAAATGGCCGCCATACCCATATATGGTAACACTCATAAAGCTAAAAGCATCCGGCGGGTCGTGCACTTCAGCTGAAGCACTGGTTTGTTCTCTATTATTGTGCCTTTATAATGAATTTACCGTTATAAAGAATCCCTGTTAGGAGTATGATAGGTTATAAAAGGTCTTTTCCACATCATTACTCCAAACAACAAATGCTATAGACATTTGTTAGAATCGCCTCGGGGTGAGGCGATTTTAACTAATATCTCATAACATGTGTTTCTTGGAGTATTAAATTACAAGAATTTTTCATGACTATGGATTTCTTGCACACCAGACAAGGAAATCCGTGATTCTACCCTGGGATAGAAATTTATGTTCTGAACCTGGTGTTCCGACCCAAAATCGAATATAATCGCGTGTTTGATAAATCCCACTGTTTGATTACGACCTCGTATGCCGTCCCTCGTCCACTCGGCAAGCCTCGTGATGCCGGACAGTGTCCCTCGGGACGGATTTTTCCATCCAACCCTCACAGCCACATTTAGATAAGATTCTTATATTCCAACCCGAGGGAAGCCCGCATGGCTCGGAAACCAAGCTAAGACTTTAGCATTCAGTCCAATGAAATTGTCGTTATAACGAGTTTTTCCGTTATAACGAATGTCGGTATAAAGAGGGTTGACTGTTGAACATTATGCTAACAAGTCCGTGTAATAATGAACACCCCTCTAAACCCCTCTTTATATAGAGAAAACTGGGTTTGTACGGGGGTATACATTATTTGTTTTATTATTACGCAAACACGCCTATACAAATACCTTGCCACCTTTATCGCCGAAAAAAATTAAATCTTATGATGAAAAACTGTGATTTTTTTCTTATTTCTATTCAAAATATAGATTGTGGGCACTCGTACCCACAATCTATATTTTAGGGCAGAAATAAAAAAAATAATGTATAACCCCTGAAACCCCAGTTTTTCTATATAAAAGTGGGGTTCAAGGGGGTCAAAATTATATAGGCGTGTTTTCGTGATGTATAGAGAAAACTGGGTTTTTACGGGGGTATACATTATTTGCTTTATTATTTCTGCTCTAACACATAGGTTTTGGGTACTCGTTAGAACCGCCTCATTGAGACGGATCTAACGAGCACCCACAAACCATGGTTGGAGTTCAAATATGAAAAATATCACAAAAATTCCATCAGAGAAGTAACCGTTTTGGAGATGGGAATTAATGCATTATGTCAAACGGGAGTGTGACTTGTATCGTTATGACCCTTGACTGATTTTTGAGCTTTAACGTCCCCGTCAACACTACTTAGTTCATTTTGGAGACGTTGCTTTCACGTGTTTTTGGAATTTTACCCCACTTTGTGGTACAATGACATCTAAAGCCATGTCGCTCGTTTAAACCGATAGCATTTGTCTGTGTATGTATATAGGGTCCGACTCGCATCACTTAACATGGACAGGCTTAGTCCGTCTATGCGGTTTTCCAAGTTTCTGCTCTGCATGGAAGCACCATGCAGCCCAATCTCCGATGGGCGGGGCGCCCGTGTTATCGTACTGGATTGAATATCACAAGTGTAAATTTTAGAATCTCGGGGAGGTTTGGTGGTGGGGGTGGGGGGGGGGGGGGATGGGGGGTGGTTGTTACATTGTATATATGTTTTAGACCGTAAAACCTGAATATCATAGACAAGCAGACTAAGTGAAATACGTTTTACTGCCCGTTCCAAGGCGGTTCTTCTGTCGCGGTTTATTTTTGTTATGGTTCGTCTTTACATGTGTGCACACAAATGGTCATTTCATATGAAATTTATGAAACGAGCCTTTGGCGAGTTTCATAAATTTCATAGGAAATGACCACGAGTCTAAGATTCTGTTTATCATATGACCACTTCTATCGCCTTTGAATTTGACAAATTTTCTGCTAAAACTGCATTGTTGTCATGGGCGTTGTCATGACGTTACTTAATCCCGCCAAAGTGTTATTGCACGTGTGGTCATACGATTTTCATTGCACGACGTTACATGTATCCACTGCTTATCAACGACGTCAAATGATAAATCTTTTTATTATCGATAGCAAGTGGGCCATTTTGTGGGCAAGTAACTGTCCTTTCGGCTTACCGCTGGTAATGTTTCCATTGGGGTCTGTTATTTCTTGTTTGTCTTTCTTTCCATTTGCTGTCTCTGGTGGGGGGTGTGGGTTAATTGTAATTGTAACGATTCCTGATCATTGTCTTTACTTCTATTTTAACTCTTATCTTGCTGTTCACGACAAGCCCTAACTTTGCAAACAGTGTAGATCCAGATCAGATGGCTTCTGAAGAAGCCATCTGATCAGGATCTACACTGTTTGGCATACAGTTAATAAATTTGTAGCAATGTATTACATCGAGTAATTTGATTGGTTGATAGACAGAAATGGGTGTGGATTAAATGAATATTCAGCAAGATAAGGGTTAAGAAGAAGAAGGAGTTAACAAAAACTAAAAAAAAAAACAAAAAAAAAACAAACAAAAACATGACTGCCTACTAAAATATACTTTATTTCACTAAAGAATCTCGCTTTCAATACGAAAACACGCCTATACAATTACGCTGTAAACTTAACCGCCGAAAAAAGGGGAAAAAATTGTGATATTTTTCTTATTTCTGCTCAAAATATATTATTTTTTTTTTTGGTTTTACGGCCCTTTCAAGATTATTTCACTCATATCGAGCCGATCGTTAAACAGAGTTGGGCGAAAACCGGAGTACCCGGAGAAAACCACCTGACCTTGCGTTGCAGAACTTGGCGTCTCACATGTGACCCGAGCGAGGCTCGAACCATAGCGGTGAGAGACCTAATGATCAAGTTGGTGTCACTGAATGCGACTTATCATTTGGAACGAGAATATATATGGTTTAGGGGTGGGGATCTGTATGGTTACTGAGATATTGGGCCTTTTATGAAGTAGAGGGGGTGGGGCATGGCCCCGGCACATCCCGGGGGCCCCCAGGTTGGTGTCACTGAGTCCATCTTATCATAAGGAACAAAAGTATCTATGGTTTAGGGGTGGGGATCTCAATGGTTTCTGAGATAAATGGCATTTATGAAGTGGGGGGGGGGGGTGGGCATGTCCCCGGCACATCCCAGGGGACCCCCAGGTTGGTGTCACTTAATGCATCTTAGCATAAGGAACAAGAATATATATAGTTTAGGGGTGGGGATCTGAATGGTTTCTGAGATAAATGGCATTTTATGAAATAGAGGGGGCAGGGCATGTCCCCGGCACATCCCGGGGGACCCCCAGGTTGGTGACACTTAATGCATCTTATGATAAGGAACAAGAATATATATGGTTTAGGGGTTGGGATCTGTAAGGTTTCTGAGATATAAGGCATTTTATGAAGTGGAGGGGGCGAGGCATGGCCCCGTCACAACCTAGAGGACCCCCAGGTTGACACAAAAGCATTATGGCTGAGAGAAGTTTACTCAAGGAACATGTCCATGTAAGTTTTGTCAAAATATTTGCATTGACTTGGCAGTAAATGCCATTTTTCAGTTTTCCCCATTATAAGTCAATGGAAATTCTAAGTTGCCATAGCAACAAAACTTAAAGGCCAAATTTCATAAAAAACACAAAACCCCTAAAGGCAAATATGGTGAATATTTTCATAAAGTCTCAGCCTCCTAGAGCATATGGTTTCTGAGGAGATGATTTTTTAAGTATTTTTTTCTATTTTTTGCATTTTGGTTTCCATGGCAACCAAAAAAAATGAACAGAAGGCCTAAAATCATACGGTAGATAGTAGATTGCCTTTGGAACATTTCTATGCAAGTTTTGTCAAAATATCTGCAGAGGCTTGGCAGTAAATGCCATTTTTCAATTTTCCCCATTATAAGTCTATGGAAACTGCCAGTTGCCATAGCAACCAAACTAATGGGCCGATTTTCATAAAAAACACAAACTTTCAATCCCCCAGCCCAAGGATGCTACCGATAAAATTTGGGCCCAATCGGCCCAGTGGCTTCAGAGGAGATGTCGTTTGAAAGTGTTGACGCCAGACGACGACATACGACAGACGACGACGGACGACAGACGACGACGACGGACAACTGCCTATCCTATAAGCTCCCCCGGAGCCTTCGGCTCTGGTGAGCTAAAAAAGTGTAGATCCAGATCAGTCTAATCAGGATCTACAGTGTTTGACATTCAGTTTATGAATTTGTCTTAATAAATTACATCAAGTAATCTTATTGGTTCAAAGTCAGAGATGGGTGTGGCTAAATTAAATATTCAACGGATAAGGGTTAAATTAAAAAAAAAGATTTGTCATCATTGTGACAAGTCGGTGCATTTAACACCCCTGTAAATCCCCCATATTTGCATATTATCCTATGAACACACCTGTTTGAAGCTATTTTAACTTCATGGTTTTGTTTGTTTGATTTGAGGTTTAACGTCAACGTCAGCACTGTAAAGGTAATTTCGGAGACTTTGGTTCCAATTTTGTGGGACTTTTGCCCAACAATGAGATGAAATGACACCTCAAGCCCTGTCGCCCAATGAAACCAATAGGGTTTATTAGCATGGACGGTCCGCCTCGCACCGCGGTTCCTGGACAGGCTTAGATCCTCTCAGCGGTTTACCAGTACAAGTGTGCGGGCCAGATTCAGCTCTGCGTGGAAGCATCATGCAGCCCATATATTTCTTCAAGCCCCTATGGGCGGGGGCCTTTAACTTCATGGTTTGAACATGGATTGTGCTGTTGAAACATGGCATGGCCCATCCAAAAATAGCTTTAAACAGCTATGCTTATAGGATTTTATGCAAGAATGTTTTAATCACAGGTATTATAATGTAAGGGTTACTTAGAAAGTCGACAAAGTGGGTGAGTGACGTGAAGCTAAACATCACGTGAACAAGTCCGTGAAATAAAGACCCCCCCCCCCCCCCCACTAAACCTATATAGAGAAAACTAGGGTTTACGGAGGTTAACATTATTTTCCTTATTTCTGCTCGAAGATATAGGTTGTGGGTACTCGTTAGAACCGCCTCAATGAGGCGATTCTAACGAGCACCCAAAACCTATTTGGGATATAAGTAAGAAAAATATCACAAATTTTCATCATAAAAATACCTTTTCTGAGGTTTGAAAAATGCAGTATAGCATACGGATGTGATATCGTACTGTATTGCTGTTTTGAAGCATGTTTGGAACAGAAAATTTGACTTTTTTCAGTGTAAGATCAAATTTTATTTCGCTCATGAACACCAAAACTGGTATTTCCACTCGTGGCTACACCACTCGTGAAAATACTGGGTTGGTAATCATTCGGTGAAATAAAATTCGAATATACAACGAAAAAAAAAATCAAATCATATATCCACTATTTCTGCACATTGGCTGTATCGTGGATATTCATTAGAACCACCTCGTAGAGGCGGTTCTAATGAATACCCACAACATAAGGCTTTGTGAAGAACTGATTGAAATTATCCGCCAATTAGTATACCCTTTGTGTGAAGAGTCAAAACTATCGCCCCGAAGCGCCGGGATGACTGCATGCGGTATTGCCCGAGACCGTATGCCGAGGGCAATACTAGACTGGGCCGTACTAGGCGCCGAAGGGCAATCGTTTTCACTATCCCACTACAACATCCATAAATTAACTTCAATTATCCAGCTGGTGTTTTTGGTTTTGTTTTTGGTTTTGTTTTTGGTTTGGTTTGGTTTTACGGCACTTCCAAGCTTATTTCACTCATAGCTATAGCCAATCGTTACTCAGAGGTGGGCGAAAAATCACCTGACCTTCCGTTGCAGAACTTGGCGCCTCACATGTGACCCGAACCAGGCTCGAGCCCACAGCGGTGAGAGACCTAATGATTAAGAGTCAGCGCTCTTATCCACTAGGCCACGGAGGCCCGTTCATCACGAACACACGTCTTTATAAGTTTGACACCCTTAAACCCCACGTTTATATAGTAAAACTGGGGGTTTGCAGGGGTACACATTATTTTTCTTATTTCTGCTCAAAAACATAGATTGTAGATACTCGTTTGAAGCGAGTATCCACAATCTATGTTTTGAGCAGAAATAAGAAAACTATCAAAATTTTCATTTGAAAATTTTCATTTTTGGTGGTAAAAATTACAATTTTTTTGTATAGGCGTGATTTCGTAATGTGTGCGAAATATATCCTTTGAAGACAGCAAATAACCACATTTATCATATCACGTCGCGTCTGAGAGTGTAATAACGTCATGTTATAAATCGATAATCCACTAGTGGATTAAATATGCAAATTAGGTAGATACGTCCCGTAACGTTACATGTACGACGTCCTTAACGATATCGCGTTTACAAATGGCCGAATATTGATATTTTTGTAAACAAACGTGAAAAAGGCGTTATAAATGTCATATGATAAATAGAATCTTGCATTCGTGCTGATGTATTATTGAATTTATTAAACTCGTTGAGGAACAGGGATAAAATGCGAGGCTTTATTAAACTCGTTAAGGAAAAAGGATAAAATGCTCGGCAATGCCTCGCATTTTATCCCTTTTCCTGAACTCGTTTAATAAATTCAAAAATAATTGAATTTATTAAACTCGTTAAGGAAAAAGGATAAAATGCTCGGCACAGCCTCGCATTTTTTCCCTTTTCCTCAACTCGTTTAATAAATTCAATGATACATGAGCACTCATGTAAGATCCTCTATAACAGCAATATGAAGCTCAAGTTGAACAACGGACAACAATATGAGTTTTGAGCTTAACAGTGTAAAACATGGTCAGACTGCTCCTTTAAGGCGGTCTAATCTGAATCTGCACTGTTTGATCTTAGACATGCCAGAGGCCACATAGTGTTGTTGTTGGCAGAAATTAGCGGTTCCCTATACATCTGAGTGTGTGTGGGGCGGGGGATGGGGATGGAAGACTGCATTAAGCAAGTACAGGGGAGGTTTTTTGTTTGTTTGTATTGGAGTTTAACGACCCAGTCAACACTAATTAGGTCATTTTGAGCCGGTCAGTATACCTGTCCACACTTTTCCTGGGCAGGCTTATACGCAAGCAGTTAACCAGTACAGTGCACATTCTTTCGTCAGAAACTGACAACTGCCATTCTTGAATCAGTGGAAGGGAGAGAATGACGATAGAAATATTTCATGATCAATCCCCACGAAAGAATGTTGCCGACCCCTGCAGGTATTGAATACGCGCCCTCCTGATCACCAGTCAGACGCGGCCGGCAGTAGCCAAGAAAGAATGTAGGAAAGAAAGTATCAGGAAAAATGTATCAGGAAAAAAGTATAGGAAAAAAAAAGAATCCGGAAAAAAAGTATCAGGAAAAACATATCAGGAAGAAAGTCTCAGTTTAATGTGACCAATTTGTGGGAATTTTACCAGACATTGAGATGAAACACCTCAAGCCCTGCCGCCCATTGAAACCAAATAGGGTTCATGAGCATGGAGGTCCGACTTGCACACTTTAGCTTGTTTAATTGGAGGTTTAACATCCCCATCTAAACTATATAGGTCATTTTGGAGGCGTTGCTTCCAACTGGTGGGTCTTTACCCGACAGCGAGATGAAATGACATCACAAGCCCTGTCGCCCAATGAAACCAAATAGGGTTCATGAGCATGGAGGTCTGACTTGCACACTTTAGTTTCTTTAATTGGAGGTTTAACATCACTGTCTACACTATATATGTCATTTTGGACTTTTACCAAACATTGAGATAAAGTGACCTCTCGTCTCTTTTATAAGGTAATGATTAAAGAGATAGGTTGCAAAATTGATTATTAAACTAAAAAAAAAAAATCAAAATATACAAAAGTATCCTAATCATTATATCATTGTAACATCAGAAGCGAATCTGATTAAAACTGATACTTTTTTCTAGATACTTTTTTTTCCTACCCAAAACTGATACTTTTTCCAATACTTTTTTTCCTGATACTTTCTTTCCGATTACCGCCAAAATAGCTGATTACCATTAATATAGTAGGTTGCGTAATAACCCATCTCTCATCATGTCTAGATGCGCATGCGGTTCTGGGTCTTTGTTGGTCCCACTGGTCATTCTGTAGGTTTTGTGCACCAGTTCTACATTACGGTAACAAACCCTTGCGACAAAGCGCTTTTCTCACATCTCCAAAATGGATACTTTTCTGACTACAATCCGCGATATTCTTCTTACTTATACTGCAAACATACGTTGTGGGTAGTCGTTAGAACCGCCTCAATGAGGCGGTTCTATTGAGTACCCACAACCTATGTCTTGGAGCAGAAATAAGAAAAATAATATATACCCCCGTAAACCCAAGTTTGCTCCATAAAAGTGGGGTTTAGGGGTGTTTATTTCACGAACTTGTTCACGTGATGATGAAATCAGAAAAAAGACAATCCACAGCGCATGTCCCGATTTGGCTACAGACACTGTTATGCTATACAGTCATGTCGGTGCCCCCGCCCATCGGGGCTTGAAGAAATATATGGGCTGCATGATGCTTCTACGCAGAGCGGAAACCGACCGCACACGAGTTCTGGTAAACCAAAGGAGCTAAGCCTGCCCAGGCATAGCGGTGCGAGTCGGACCGTCCATGCTTATAAACACTATTGGTTTCATTGGGTGACAGAGCTTGAGATGTCATTTCATCGCAATGTCAGGTAAAAGTCCCACCAAAGAGGAAGCAACGTCTCAAAAATGACCCACACAGTGTTGACGGGGACTCTAATCAAATCAAACAAAACAAAGCGGGTACTGGTAAACCAAAAGATCTAAGCCTGTCCAGGCAATATTTATTAACCCATTGGGTTCATTTGGCGACAAGGTTTCAGATGTCATTTCATCGCATTGTCGGGTAAAAGACCCACAAAACTGGAAGCAACGTCTCCAAAATTACCTACACAGTGTTGACGGGGACGTTAAACCTCAAATCAAACAAACAAACAAAATGGTGAGGTCGGTACCTGTCTTCAAGACTAAAGAAAATCATTTGCAGACGTGAATATTGCAGTAACGCATGAAAATATATATAAGAACAGCTGATACAATTTTAATAATTTTATTGAATATTTTTGTTACTATTTATTCTGTCTCGGATGTTTATGAGTTCATCTATTCCGAACATCACTGGAAATTTATTTGTACCAAAATATATCAGTTGCATAAACCTATTTTCCTGAAATTCGAAGAAAAAAGGGGGCAAAAAAGCATTTACTTCGAATTGTGAGTCATGTTCCGACTCATTTTTCAAGTTTTTTTTTTTCATCATGAAATTCTGACCCCCTTGAGTCAAACTTTTATGTAGTACAATTAGGGTTTGCAGGAGTAAACCTTGTTTTTCTTATTTCTGCTCTTAAATATAGATTGTGGGTACTAGTTAGAACGGCCTCGATGAGGGTTTATAAGCATGGACGGTCGGACTCGCACCACTTTGCCAGGGCAGGCTTAGATCCTCTAAGCGCCGGGTTTACCAGTACTCGTGTGCAGGTCGGTTTCAGCTCTGCGTGGAAACATCAAGCAGCCCATATATTTCTTCAAGCCCCTATGGGCGGGGGCCTAATTCTAAGTCGATTGAATTTATCATTGCATGCAGTGATTTTAGTTTTAGTATCAAGGGAAAAACATAAATATTTTAGAGTGAAGGAAAAACAATGCGTACATGGGTTTACAAAATCACGCAAATAAGTAACCGATCCGACTGCTGTACCATTACGATATGGCATAGTGCATTTTTTCACATCTCCAAAATGGCTACTTTTCTGACGAAAAGCTGTGATATTTTTCTTATAACTACTACAAACATAGGTTGTGTGTGCTCGTCAGACCTCGTTGAGGCGGTTCTAACGAGTACCCACAACCTATGTCTTGGAGAAAAAATAAGAAAACAAAGTTTACCCCCTTAAACCCCAGTTTTCTCCATATAAAGTGGGGTTTAGGGGGGGGGGGGCGGGTGTTCATTTTACGGACTTGTTAACCTGATGCATGTGCTGAAATGCACAGCCTTTTGTGCACATCACGAAAACACGTCTATATAATACTGACCCCTTGAACCCCACTTCTAAATAGCAAAACTGGGGTTTACAGGGGTAAACATTATTTTTCTTATTTCTGCTCTAAAATATTGATTGTGGGTACTCGTTAGAACCGCCTCTTTATCTTGTTTCTGCTCTAAATAATAGATTGTGGGTACTCTAACGTGTACTCTAACTCGTTGAGGAAAAGGCATTAAATGCTCGGCAATCCTCGCAGCTTATCCTTTTTCTCAACTCATTAATAAATTCAATAATACATGAACACTCATGTAAGATCCTCTATATCAGATATTTATCATTTCCTATGATATGACGTCATAACATTTTGGTGGGATTAAGTAACGTCATTACGACGTACATGTCAACCATGTGTTTGTCAAATTAAAAGGCGATAAAAACCAATTTAAAGTGGTCATATGATAAACAGAATCTTACACTCGGGGTTATTTCATAATATTTTATTAAACTCGCCTTCTCGTGGTTACTTCATATGAATTTATGAAACTCGCTGAAGGCTCGTTTCATAAATTTCACATGAAATGACCACTCGTGATAGATTTTCTTTATTAGTGACTGATGTCATTTACATGTATATTGCGGCCCCCGGGGCTTGAAGAAATAAATGGGCTGCATGATGCTTCAACGCAGAGCTGAATCCGACCGCACACGAGTACTGGTACAGTGGCGATTTAGTTTTTGTTGTCCACGGAAACGGATGCAAAACTCTTTTCAACGATTTGAAAACGCAGCGTTTAGACCACGCTTAAACGATCGTTTACATTTTCAGCCAATCAGATCATCGTTTCTGAAACGTTTCAAGCGTTTCGTATATTAACCAATCACATTAGCGTTCGAAAAACGCTGTCATGGAAACCGTTTCTGGTTTCATATGTTCTTTTTCGTTAACCAATAAAAATCCCGCAGACTCACTTTAAAGATAATAATAATAGTGATAATTAATAATGATGAATAAAAATAAAAATAAATAATAATAATAATAATAATAATAATTATTATTTTTATTATTATTTATTATTAGTTTGATTATTTTTATTATGAAACAGAAAATAGATAAAAAATAATAGCGAAATGATTTTAAGGTGAAGAGGATCTGCAATAAACAGCAAATTGTGTTTGACAGAAAGAAAATGTTTCCGGATTCTGTAGCTCAGTCGGATGCGCGTTTAACTGTTGACCCAGATTCGCGGGTTCAATGCTTGCCGGTGAAAAACAAAGTACATAAGAACTTTTCATACATGGACAAAACATTAACCGAGAAGACTCTGTTTTCTATAGTTTTCGAATGCTTTTTGTGAGGGAATTTATTGTTCTCACCCATTACGTACGGCCGCTGTATTTTAGGAAAAAAAATATATACAATGAATTTGATATTTAACATGATTTTTCAGTATATGTGATCTCAATAATTATCCGTCATCAAATTAACATTCGATGACAGATGTCTTCTTCAACCATCACGAAAACACGCCTTTATAAATTTGACTCTCTTAAAACCACTTTTGTATTGAAAAACATGGCTTGACAGGGTTAATTATTTTACATTATTTCTACTCAAATATAGACTGTGGGTAAACGTTAAACCCGCATCGCCAAGGCGGTTCTAACGAGTACCCACAATCTATGTTTTGAGTAGAAACTTGGACAAAAATGTCAGAACTTTTTGTCCCAAAATTTACAATTTTGTTGTAGAGTAGAAGTTTTCAATTTATTTGATTAGGCTTGCTTTCGTAATGGAACAAAAATAAATTGTATTTGAACTGTCAGAATCAGACACACGTTAATATTTTTTTCTTTTTTTTATATTTCGGCGGTGAAAATATTTCATTTATAATTTTATAATATACTAAGCCGCGAAATCAATTTATATCTGAAACAAATAAAAATCATCGCTTCACCTCATTACAAAAACACGCACTTTCGTATTTTGAAAATTTTACCAAAAATCTAAGAAAAGTATTATATTTTTATATTTCTGCTCAAAGCATAGATTGTGAGAACTCGTTAGAGTCGCCTCGGTGAAGCGGTTCTAACGAGTAACCACCATCTATGTTATAAGCAGAATTTAGAAGAAATATCACAATAACACACCCGTGCGACATAGTGGATTTTTTTTCAGATCTCCAAAATGGCTACTTTTCTAATGAAAATCTGTGATATTTTTCATTTATGCTGCAAATATAGGCTGTGGGTGCTCGTTAGAACCGCCTCAATGCGAAGGTTCTAACGAGTACCCACAACCTATGTCTTGGAGCAGAAATAAGAAAAAATGATGTATACCCCCGTTCACCCCCATTTTCTCGATATAAAGTGAGGTTTAAGGGGGTGTTCATTTCACGGACTTTTTCACGCGATGATGTAAACCCATGTAAATTCCAGTTATATTATATAAAGGTTTGGTTTAAGGGCTCAAAATAATATAGGCTTGTTTTCATGATGTCGTGAAAACACGGTATATTCATATTGTGAACAATAAATATGATCGCGATGTCTTCACAGTGGCAGCCCAGACTACTTTTTCAATATTCTTTTTTCATAAATGCCAAACAAATTTTGTCTGAAACATCAGAATTTTTACTCACGCTTCGCACTCGTGAAAATTATGATATTTTGAATTTACGCCACCTTAAACACTATTTTATTTTTGAGGCATTGATTCTCATTTTGGGTGTGTGTGTTTGTTTTTTTACCATACATTGAGATGAAATGACATCTATTTCCATATACATGTACATCCACACCAGCGTTGGATGATGATGAGTGTCATTATTATTATTATTGTTATTATAATTATTATTATTATTATTATTATTATTATTATTATTCCTGAATCCGACAGAAAACAAAATCGGGAATGCCATACGTTATGTAGCGTATGTCCAGCGTTATATTTTCCAAAAAGTTGACTGAGGGCAAAAATCGAAAATAGCTTAACAGCTTGGACTAGGATAGTCTTTGAAACCGGATTACGTAAGATGTGTATTGTTTGTTTGCTTGATTTGAGGTTTAACGTCCCCGTCAACACTGTAAATGTCATTTTGGAGACGTTGCTTCCAATTTTGTGGGACTTTTACCCGACATTGAGATGTAATGACTTCTCAAGCCCTGTCTCCCAATGAAACCAATAGGGTTTATTAGCATGGACGGTCCGCCTCGCACTGCGGTTCCTGGACAGGCTTAGATCCTCTAAGCGGTTTACCAGTACTAGTATACGGGCTGGATTCAGCTCTGCGTGGAAGCATCATGCAGCCCATATATTTCTTCAAGCATAGAGCGAATTGACATGTACACAGAATGAAGAGTCGACTACGTACTTTGCCGCGTCACAGTATAACGAACCAACGTCGTTACCTTGATTCTTTCTTCTATTTCGAAAAACTGGGCGTTTACTTTTTCTGTGGTATTTATTTATTGCTAATTTGGATACACTTACCAAACACACTCGTGGGATGAAATTGCTTCTTTCATATAATCTGGCCCCTAAGTAATAAAAATGTTTCATGCTCAACTATGCTGAGCATGAAATCGATAATACTCGCAAATATTACAGTAATGGGACCAAACATATAATGTCTGTGCTGGTTACAACCGTTCAATGGAGGCGGATCTAACGAGTACCCACAATCCACGCTTTTCAGGAGAAATATTATAGCAATGTATATAACTGTTAACCCAGAAAATTGTATATATAAAGAGTTTTGTTATTTCCATAAAACGCACTTGTTACTTTATCACGCGGCAGTTGCATCAGAAGCAAATAAAATAATTTGTCTTCATTTTTCATTACGATCAAACATCTGTGTGACATAGGGCATTTTTAGCATGTTTACTGATGAACATCTGTGATACTATTCTTATGCATATTCAAAAGATATGCTGATGGTGCTCGTCCGAACTGGTTCATTGAGGCGGTGCCAATGTGCACCCATGACCGTCGTCTTTGATTTGTTTGTTTGATTTGAGGTTTAACGTCCCCATCAACACTGTAAAGGTCATTTTGAAGACGTTGCTTCCAATTTTGTGGGACTTTTACCCGACATTGAGCTGAAATGACATCTCAAGCCCTGCCGCCCAATGAAACCAATAGGGTTTATAAGCATGGACGGTCCGACACTCACACCGCTTTGCCTCTAAGCAGTTTACCAGTACTCGTGTGTGGGTCGGATTCAGCTCCTCGTGGAAGCATCATGCAGCCCATATATTACTTCAAGCGCCGATGGGCGGGGCCGTACCGTCGTCTTTGAACAGAAATAAGAAAGATAATCAATCAATCAATCAATCAATCAAATTTCATTCGCTTAAGCTTATGCAGCTCATCATGATAAAACATATATAGATAGACAAATAAGTGAAGAATAGCATAAAAGTGAATTACTGGATGGGGCATTGTCTTACATAATACAAGTTCTCAGGCTACATGTAGGCGACATACCTGTTAGAAGCTACCAAATCCCAGCAAGTTAACGTCGCACGAGCGTCAAAACAAGATGTTGCATCGACGCCCATGCGACGCCGACTAAACGTCGTTAATTTGTTTGATTTTGGGTTATACGCCCCCGTCAACACTGTGTAGGTCATTTTGGAGACGTTGTTCCGATATTGTGGGACTTATTCCCGACATTGAGATAAGACATCTCAAGCCCTGCCGCCTAATAAATCCAATATGGTTTATATGCATGGACGGTCCAACTCGTACCACTTTTCCTGGGCACGCTTAGTACTCACGTGCGGTTGGTTTCAGCTCTGCGTGGAAGCATCATCCAGCCATCTATTTCTTCAAGCCCCAATGGGCGGGGCGGGGCTGGACTAGACGTCGTATGGACGCTAGGTCACCTACGATACAGGTATGTGACTTCTGTGGTTGCTAAGATTTTGGAAACCACAATAATAATAATAATAATGAATTCCCCCGTCAGCCCCAGTTTTTTCTTGATAAAGTGGGGTCTAGTGGGGATCTTCATTTCACGGACTAGTTAACCTGATGGTTATGTTTCTTTCCTTTTTATCTTCTCATGTATGTCATGAGCATGGCCATAAGGGATATTTTAGTCTGTTATATTACTCTATGCAACAAACACGTAAACCTTCCTTAAGCACAAAATTTCGGTTTAGAGTCATGAATATCCGCCACCGTTTTTTAAACCACACACACACACACAAACACACACACACACACACGCATGCACGCGCGCGCGCGAACACACAAACGCACACAGGTTAACAGCCGCGATTTGGATAAATCGCCAATGTCAGATTATTTTCTTAAGATCAACATGAAAAGTGTATATATAATGTTGACCCCCTTGAACCTCATTTTCATAAAGTACAACTGGGGTTAACGGTTTCCTATTTCTGCTCGAAGCGGTTCTAACGAGGACCAGCAATCTATGTTTAGGTTCACGTTCGGTGAAGATCAGCAATCCATGTTTAGAGCAGAAAAATGCAAGATATCGGATATTTTGTCAGAAAATTTTCAATTTTTGGTGACAAAACTTTCAATATATTTGAATAGGCGTGTTTTCGTAAAGTACCGTTGGAGATGAAATCTCCAAACTAGTTATTCTTAGTTTCGAGTGAAAACTTATCAATTTTATGCTCGGAACATAGATTCAACAAAGCTCGTTATAACCGCCGTGTTCTTTGTTTTTCAAAAAAGTTGGGTTGCAGGGGTATTAATTAATAAATACTGATTAACGCGTTCTATTTCATCATTCGCTTTAGGAAAATAGAGGCACGAGACAAGCTGCATTCTTCCATAATATTCAGACGAAAAATAAAAATAATAAAAAAATAATTATCATTCGCGCTTATATCTGCATCAAACCATTATGATTACGCTCCCGTGCACTAAATGTCTCTAAAACTAACGTTTCTCAGATGAAAATGATTTGTTTTTTTTTTTATTCTGCCATATTTATAGATTTATGACTGCTCATTAGAACCACCTTGGTAATACGGTTTTAACGAGTATCCGCAATCTATGTTTTAGAACAAAAATAAAGAAAAATAATGAATTCCCCGTAAATCCCATTTTCTAAAAAAAAATGCTCACTAGAACCACCCTGTCCAGACAGTTTTAAGGAGTACCCGTAATCTATGTTTTGGAGCAAAAATAAGGAAAAAAAGAATACCTCGTAAACCCAATGTGCTCTATATACTGTGGGGATTAGAGGGGCCTTCTATTCACGGACTTGTGATCCTGATGCATTAGCTGTAGGGTGCTTTTTAAAACCGCTTCAACAAATCGGTTCAAACAAAAACCCACATTCAATGCTCTTGAGATAATGTGGGGTCTAGTTGGACATGTTGGAGTGTTTATTTAACGGACTTTTTGTTGAGGTGATGATGAATAATTTAGAAATTCTGAATTAACATATAACAAATATCGACTAATGTATAACAGTTTCCGGAAAGCAGATATTACACACGCGTGTAAACACACTACCTGGCGTTGCATAGCAACGTAAGTGAAGTGTGGTCAGTGCCAAATCTCGCCAATACTATTATATGACCCTAATGTCTTGGGAAATACTGGCATCTGTAATTGCCAGAATATACAGGGATTCTAATAATTTTGGCCTCAGTTTGGCGCAAATATTTCCTTAACATTTAAACAAACAAAGAACATTTCTCAGCTAATGCATTTTCTTAACCCGTATTTGACAAAGATGGAATCTCCCACCTTTGGATTGGTCCATTTCCAATTATTGGGCTGCCAGGTTTGTTTTATTAGCGACACATTTTGCAACAATGTTTGTACTTTCAGCAAACAGTGTAGAACCAGGTCAGACGTCGCGTTTTGTGGCGTCTGATCTGGGTCTGCACTATTTGCCAATGTCCCACAAAAGGGCCGCTAGGCATATATGGGTTAAATCTTCGATACACTTCTTTCTTTCTTTTTTTTTTTTTTTGTTTCTTTCGTTTTTATAAAAAAAAATCCATAAAGATTTTTAGGATGAACGTATTGTCTGAAAATTTATCATGCATTAAGCTGAGGTATTATCCATGTCATTCTCGATTGTTCTTTATATAAGTATAGTTAAGTTAAGATTGTTCTTTGTACTCTGTATTTAAAGTCAATGATCATGTCATTTTTTAAGCAATGGCATACATGTGCTTACAGAATATTCATTTTTTTCTCAAATATAACTTTAATTTTAAATGACGCGATTGTGAATATATATGTTAAGCTGTTGAAGATAATCGTAAATAAACATGCACATGTATTTAAGTCAACTAAAGCGATTGCGCATGCGCGCTTAATGCATAAATTCGATTGGCTCAGTCATAAAACGGTTTCAAACGGTCATACTATTGGCCAAAACGGGAAAGCGTTTTCAATAGCGTTTTGATCTTTTCAGAGCGCATGCGCAAATTTACCGTTTGTCTGAAACGATTCGCCTTGACTTTTGATTGGTCAAAACGATATGAAACGCTCGAAACGTTGTCGAAACGCAAACGTTTTGCAACGGTTTCAAAACGGACCCTAAACGCAAAAACGGGTAGGTCGAACGTTATCGCCACTGTAAACCCGGCGCTTAGAGGATCTAAGCCTGCCCTGGCAAAGTGGTGCGAGTCCGACCGTCCATGCTTATAAGCCCATATGGTTTGGGCTTCAGATGTCATTTCATCTCAATGTCGGGTAAAAGTCCCACAAAATTGGAAGCAACGTCTCCAAAATGACATATATAGTGTTGACGGGGACGTTAATCATTAAATCAAACATCAAAACAGACATGTATATTGTTTCACTGCAGCAAGCCACTGATTTTATTGGGTGGTGTTGTTGTTGTTCACGTCCTGCTACAAATATCGCGTTCTGTTATAAAATAAAAAGAAAAAATCTTTTTTTCGGCTGTTACCAAAAATATTTCGAGTGTGCTGAAAACATTCGGTTTTGCACGAGAATGTGCCGAAAACATCCGATTTTTCACGAGTGCCTTCGCTCTTGTGTCAGCACATTCGATGAAATGTTTTTGGCATCCACCTAAAAAAAGTAAATATTTTCTATACGTTTGTCAATAATTTAAAACATGTATTCTAACACAGCGCGCCTATATAGGCAATGGAAAATAACTGTGTTTTATTCTGCAACAAATCACAACTCAGAAGAGCGTGACGACTGACGTCATTATAAACAACCAACTTATGGCGTCACTAGTAGATTTCCTTGATGTTAAACGGTGTGACGTCATTTTCTAGCATCGAAAACGTTATAAAAGGATATAAATGCGTGTGTTTCAGTCGATAATTTTAGTGGGATTTCTTCTAACACTGGCGAAAGGTTGTGAGATTTTGAAGGAAACAACAAAATTATTGCCGATTTTCAGCGTGTTATAATCGAAATAGATCAGCTCTAGTCTGTGATTTGTTGAGTAATAAATCACAGTTTGTCGGTCAGTTGTAAGTAGACAAATCATGCGCGCTACGCGCTCGTGATTTGATCTACTTTTCAACTGACCTCCAAACTGTGATTTATTACTCAACAAATCACAATTAGAGCTGATCTATTTCTTAAATATACGAATAGTATCACGTAGCAAAGCCGCGAAACTTTATCGCGCCGTCTGTGACAACGTAATGTGTTCTGTAGCAGTTTTTCACATGTGAAATACAAATACATGTTACTAATGCCGTATGATAAAAATAATCTCACTTTATGTTATGCGATATGAATTTTATATTACGAAAACACGACTATCCAAATATATTGAAAATTTTACCGCCAAAAATGATTATTTTCAGATAAAAAAAATCTGATATTTCTCATATTTCTGCTCAAAACCTGGAATGTAAGCACTCGTTACAACCGCTTCAGCGAGGCGTTTATAAGAAGCACCCGCAATCTATGTCTTTGAGCAAGAATAAGAAAAATAATGTACACGCCTGGAAAACACCAGTATTACTGTATAACAATGGGGTTTAAGGGGGTCACAATTATATAGGCGTGTTTTTGTGATGATATATATGTTTTATGAAATGGCATTCTCAATGTCGGACTTAACTTTCTCAATCATAACTCTGCTAGGCGAGTTTCATTTACCGTAAAATTCCTGTATTAAGAACACCTTTTGGCCTCCGCCCGTCGGGGCTTGAAGAAATATACGGGCTGCATGATGCTTCCACGCAGAGCTGAAACCGACCCGCAATTCAGTACTGGAAAACCGCCAAGAGGATCTAAGCCTTCCCAGGCAAAGCAGTGCGAGTCGGCCCGTCCATGCTTATAAACCCTATTTGTTTCATTGGGCGGCAGGGCTTGAGATGCCATTTCATCTCAATGTCGGGTAAAAGTCCCACAATATTGGAAGCAACGCCTCCAAAATGACCTTTACAGTGTTCACGGGGACGTTAAACCTCAATCAAAGAAAATAAGAACACCTTTGGGACTGTTCAAAAGTGGTCTTTAAGACCGGCACTTTTGAACAGTCCCAAAAGTGGTCCAAAGACCACTTTTGAAGAGTCCCATAGGTGGTCCCTTATTATGAGACACTGGGTGTAGAAAACACAAGGAAAGAATAACTGAAACCTTCTCAATGAGCTTATAAAAGCAGATTTAGTCTTAATTTTAGGTGGTCGCAATAGCGGAATTTTACTCAATTTCATTCTTGAGATTTTTTATCCTTGTGGTTTTCTCCCTATGAAATCAGTAGTAGCTCCTGTTGCCACTGACTACCATCACGTAAACACACCTATATAATTTTGGCCCCCTAGAGCCCCACTTTTAGATAGTAAAACTGGGGTTTACGGGGTAAACCTTATTTTTTCTTATTTCTGCTCTAAAATATAGATTGTAGGTACTCGTTAGAACCGCCTCGATGAGTACCCACAATCTAAATGTTAAGCAGAAATAAGAAAAATATCACAATTTTTCATCTAAAAATTTTCTTTTTTTTTTCGGCGATAGAGGTTACACTGTGTTTGTATAGGCATGATTTAACGTTGAACGTTTCGCGACGTTGCTTCTGTACCAGTATATTAACTAATCGAGCAGTTGTTCAAGCATCGTTACATGTAGCTTAACGAGCGCGTTAGTGGTCAAATTATTTTCTAGTAAGTACAATATCTAATATAGTGGTATTTTTGCTGAAAAAGGTGAGCAGCTTTTGCAGATGCAAAAGCTGCTCACATTTCAAAATATTAGCATATTTGCCAATGTAAATGAAGAAAATTTTAACGATGCGTTTACTAGCGACAGTCGTTGGTTTTGAACAACATGCCCAAGTAAGTTAATGCCTGGTTTTAAAAGTACTCCTCTGTAACCATGGTATCAGGGGTAAAGCTATCAAAGATCAAATTAAAGCGGTTCAGCCCTTATCCCGCTGTACACGATAATCTATTATGTTGCAAACGCTGAAGTGTTACCAGTCAAGCGTAGCAGAAAAAAAAGCAAACAAACCTTTTAGAAAAATTAACAAAATCTATTTACAAACTATTTTAACTTATCGTTATTACAGTAATGAAGTATAAAAGAAACACATACTTACATGTAGCTGTTATTAAATACCCTTGAATTTTTTTTGTCTAATGCCACTAAGTCTTAAATGAATAATAATACTTAAGTAATCCAACACGGAAATTTAGAATGCAATATATATTACTACACCTAAACTGAAACTAAAGGTAAATTTTCTCTCTTTTATAAAGCAACGGAAATCGCCAGAATGCTGTGGAAATAAATGCGCTCATATGCTAAAAATAATGAGATCTGGAATCTTCTAGATAGTTATTTAATCCCTTCTTCTTTTAAATATAATGTTTACCAACAGAAATTAATGTGTGACTCATTTTCTAGATTCTTCCTAACAATAGGAAGTGAACAAAATTTACATAGCCTTATTCACCCAATGGGGTGATAGTGAGGATCAGAATTATTAAAATCTAAAACATAACAGTGGATCGAGATAAGATGGCTTCTAATAAAGCCATCTTATCAGGAACTACACTGTTTATCATGCAGTTTGTGAAATGAATGACTACATTAGATCAAGTAGTTTAATTGGTGAAATCAGAATTGGACGTGGCTAAATTAATTTATTCAGCAGGATAAGGCCTTACTGTCGTCATTGTCTGCCGTATATGATTACAGTAGAACTTCGATGGCTCGAACACCGATGGCTCGTTTACCATGGCTGAGTCGAACCCGTTCTTGAGCCCCTAGGGAAATCCTCCATATAAGAAATGATAAGAGATATTTTAGGAGACTTTCGTCTTTTATCTTGCAAATAGATGCTGTGTGTACTCATTAGAATCGCCTCGATGAGGCGATTCTAATGAGTACACACAGCATACATTTTCATTACAGGACACCGAAAATATGTCAAAAAGTACCTCGTTATGCCTCCTTGCAGTAAGTCTCTGTGGCTCGATCTACCTCTGTCTCGAACAGATTTTCGAGGTCCCAAAGGTGTTCGAGCCATTGAAGTTCGACTGTAGTTCTATCCACTTTTTGAAATTTCTAATGGCAAAGTCTAGATAAGAATGACAACATATTCACATCAGGACGTATTGAACATTTTCAAATGTTTGTATGTACATGTAACACGTGCTTTAACGGGAATGGATACATCTTCACGAGAGGCAACTCGTCCAAAAGTATTGTCTGCTGTTGCGATAGGGTCTACCCATAAAGAATTGAATCAGCAAACTTTACACTTTAAGCTTAGGCCCCTTTTTCGGTATAAGTTTTTCGGATACAGGGATCTACTCTTAAAGGAAATAATTTGCTCCCTTTTAGCGTAAACCCCTTTTTTGCATTGGGAGCAAGTTCTTTCTATTAAGCGTAGACCCCTTATTCGGAGGGGTCACAAAAATTGCCTCCTTGGTACAAAATTGTGGACAGCGTGCCAGATGAATCCATTCCCTGCAACATGAAAAAGTTCTCGTTAATACATTCTTTTTTCATACAGTCATCTCCTCTTAGTCAAGTTGAAACTTTATACATTAGTTGTACACGGATAGCTGTTCAGGCTTACAGGTTTCGGGTTTATGACCCTCCCTCTCTCTATCTCTCTCTCTCTATCTCTCTCTCTCTCTCTCTCTCTCTCTCTCTCTCTCTCTCTCTCTCTCTGTGCAGGCTTTGGTTGCTCAGTCGGATGCACGTCTGGCTGGTAATCACGACATCGAGGGTTCTATCGCCCGAGTCGGCATCATTCTCTCGTACAGATTGATCATGAACTCCATTCTTCTGTCTTTCTCACCCATCCGCCGATTCAAGAAGGACAGCTGTCAGTTTCTGGGGAATGAATGTGCGCTGGACTGTTAAACAGCTTATATATAATGCTCTATAAAAAGGGCAATCCCTTTTAAGCAAGGAGCTCAACACAAAAGTGAAAACAATGGCGCAAACAAGTTATTTTTCTGGGTCAGACTAAATAGTTTCTGCCAATTAGGTCTCGCCAGTGACCGTCGATTTCTTCAAATTTCGTAGAGGAATAAATGTGTGGAAAGATAAACGGACCGGTTCGAAATTACCTAAAAAGTATTGACTCGGCCATTCAATCCCAACCAACCAAACAAAACAGATCTCTCACAAAAGTACGCAAGCAAGCAAGCACGTACGCATTCACGCATGTACGCAATCGCGCGAATACCGTGTTTCTTAGCAGCAGAAAGCACACCTTCATGACAAATATCTTCCCGGACGTCAGCCTAGTCATGCTTGCAGACAATCTTTACAGACTTGTTCTAGATCCTTACATCAATATTTTGAATGCTTGTGTATTTAATTTACATTTGTTGCAAGCGTTGTTAGGAACCGGTCTGTAAAGCATCTGTAATTATCGCAAAAGTCATTTGCAGAAACTATGCAAGAATCTGTACTTGAATACAAAATAAGCAAACATATGTACAGTAAGATACCTAAAATAAGAAAACCTTTTGGACTGTTCAAAAGTGGTCATTTAGACCACTTTTGAACAATCCCAAAGGTGCTCCCTAATCAGAAGACATTGTGTGCAGAAACACGAAGAAAGAGTAACTTCACCCTTATACATAAGCTTTCTAAAGCATACTTAGTCTTCATTTTTGGTTGTCTTAATAGCGAAAATTCACTGTACTATCGCTTACTGTACTTGCACATAAGGTGCAGATGTCATTTGCACAAAATATGCAAGCATCTGTTCTTAAAGCTCAGGGTGATTGCACAAAATATGCAAGCAGCTGTACTTTAAGCTCAGGGTGCTTGAACGAAATATACAAGTAGTTATACCTAAATCTCAAGATGCTTGCAGAAAATATGCAAGAATGTGTACTTAGGGCGCATTGTACTTGCATAAAAGGTCCAAGTATCTGTACTTATCGATCAAGGTGCTTGCTCGTAAGGTGCAAGCATCAGTTTTTATCGCACTTTATTTGCAAGTAACTGTACATATCGCTCAAGGTTCTTGCACATTATATGCAGACAAATTAGCTTATTGCAAAAGGTTCTTGAACATAATATTATAGCAACTGACTGTATCGCTCAAGGTTCTTGCAAACGATATAGAAGAATCTTAACCTATCGCTCAAGGTTCTTGCACAAATTGTACAAGCATCTGTACTCATCGCTCAAGGTTCTTGTACAAAGGATGCAAACAACCGAATGTATCGCTCAAGGTTATAGCATGTAATATGCAAGAATCTGAAAGTTCTGAACGTATCACTCAAGGTGCTTCTACGTAATATGCAAGCACTTGAAGGTTCAGGGTTTTGCACATACTATGCAAGCAACTGAACGTATCCCTCAAGGTTGTTGTACATCATATTAAGCACAAGAACATGTCACTTAATGTCCTTGTACGTCATATGCAATCATATGTACATATCGCTCAAGGTTCTTGTACAACATATGCAAGCACAAGCGATATCGCTCAAGGTTCAGGTGTATCATATGCAAGCAACTGAACGTATCACCCAGGGTTTTTGCACATAAAACGCAAGCACCTGAACGTATTGCTCAAGGTCCTTGTAATTGTAAATCATATGCAAGCACATGAATGTATCGCTCAAGGTTCTTGTACATCATATGCAAGCACATGGATGTATCGCTCAAGGTTCTTGTAAATCATATGCAAGCACATAAATGTATCGCTCAAGGTTCTTGTACATCATATGCAAGCACATGAATGTATCGCTCAAGGTTCTTGTAAATCATATGCAAGCACATGAATGTATCGCTCAAGGTTCTTGTACATCATATGCAAGCACATGGATGTATCGCTCAAGGTTCTTGTACATCATATGCAAGCGCATGGATGTATCGCTCAAGGTTCTTGTACATCATATGCAAGCGCATAAACGTATAGCTCAAGGTAAAGAAGAATCTGAACGTATCGCTCAAGGTTCTAGTACATCATATACATGCACATGAACGTATTCCTCAAGGTTCTTGTGCACCGTATGCAAGCACATGAACGTATCGTTCAAGGTTCATGTCCATTATATGCAAGAATCTGAGTGTATCGCTCAAGGGTCTTGCAAATGGTATAGAAGAATCTGAATGTATTGCCCAAGATTCTTCTACATCATATTCAAGCACATGAACGTATCGCTCAATGTTCTAATACATCATATGCAAGCACATGAAGGTATCCCTCAAGTTTGTTGTACATCATATGCAAGCACATGAACGTATCGCTCGAGGTTCTAGTACATAATATGCAAGTAAATGAACGTATCGTTCAAGGATCTTGTAAATCACATGCAAGCACAACGTATCGCTCAAGGTTCTAGTATATCATATTCAAGCACATGAACGTATCGCCCAATGTTCTTGTACATCAAATGCATGCACATGAACGTATCGCTCAAAGTTCTAGTACATAATATGCAAGTAAATGGACGTATCGCTCAAGGTTCTTGTAAATCACATGCAAGCACAACGTATCGCTCAAGGTTCTAGTATATCATATTCAAGCACATGAACGTATCGCCCAATGTTCTTGTACATCAAATGCATGCACATGAACGTATCCCTCAAGGTTCTAGTACATCATATGCATGCACTTGAACGTGTATCGATCAAGGTTCTTGTACATAATATGCAAGCACATGAATGTATCGCTAAAGGTTATTGTACATAATATGCAACCCATGAACGTATCGCTGAAGGTTCTAGTACATAATCGGCAAGCAGCTGAATGTATCCTTCAAGGTTTTTGCACATATTATGCCGTGAGGAGAATCAAGATTCAATACGCATTCATCTGTATCCTATCACTCAAGATGTTTGATCATTACATACACGCATCTGTTTGTATAGCTCACGACACATGCGGATTATTTGCTTAAGCCACAGGCTGTAAGCTATTCAAATGTAACTGTATGGCCATTCTAAGACTACAAGTTTGCTCTGGACAGCTACTCCGTGCAGCACCATAGTTCATGACACCAAAACCGGGACCGCTAACTGTGTTGTCGACAAGCTCTAAAACCCATCATTCTACACCACTCACTACTTGGCGGTAAAATAGCAAAATCTTTTTTCTGTAGATCGATATTGCCGGCCATCTGTTCCTTGTTAAAACCGCCACCTGAAATTTGAAAAGTCACTATTAACGCGATACCGCTCACATTTTGTTCACATTACAACAACTTTGGGGACTTCCTGTTGCTTTCTTCTAACCTGATTTCCTCTGAAAGAGAGTAGTCCCTTTGAAAGTAGAGGAAAATGTGGAATAAAGGATTTCGACCACTCCTTAAGGGGAATGGAAACACCTGGCATTTTTTTCTGCCATTTTTCAAAGAAGGATAATTTTCGGGACTTACTGGTCGCTTTTCTATAAGCCCAGTCCCGCTGAAAAAGTGGCCTACCCTTAAAAAAAGAATTTGCTCCTCAGGAGCCAATTCTTTCCGTTAAGAGTTGACCTTTTTGACATGGGAGACAAAAATACTTTTGCAGGAGTTACCTCTCCTGAAGGTGTTCCCATTCCCCTTAAAGCTTAGGCTTCCTGAATATACGCACCATTGTAATGCATTTGCGTATGATACACGAGAACATCAAAGGCTGCGAAGGGGTGGTTTATCTTTGGTTTAACGGTCGTTTTACCTACCTCTATGGCGCATTTATGTAGTTATCCCAGCCCCCGCCCATCGGGGCTTGAAGAAATAGACGGGCTGCACGATGCTTCCACGCAGAGCTGAAACCGACCGCACACGAGTACTTGTAAACCGCTTAGAGGATCTAAGCCTGTCTCAGCAAAGCGGTACGAGTCCATGCTTATAAACCCTATTGGCTTCATTTGGGCAACAGGGCTTGAGATCTCATTTCATCGCAATATCGGGTAAAAGTCCCACACAATTAGAAGCAACGTCTCCAAAATGACCTTTCCAGTGTTGACGGGGACGTTAAACCTCAAATCAAACAAACAAAAATATAGTTATATCCCCTTATTGTAAAAAGATACAGAATGACTGTATTTGTTTCCTAACAGTTTCTCGTTTATGAAGACGATTGTCGCAGTTGCCAATAATTACTCTAACATTAAGAAAAAAAGTCCTTGTGACAAAATGGCGTCCAACGTGGTGTCAGAAGTGACAAATTTTGGGTAAAAATGACGACTTCTTTCTTATTTCGGCTTTCAACATAGATTTTGGGTGCTCGTTGGAACCACCTCAATGAGGGGGTTCTAACGAGTACCCACAATCTATGTTTTTGGGTAAAAATAAGGCAGATTATGTATACCCTTTAAACCCCAATTTTCTCTATATAAAGTGGGGTTTAGAGGGGTCTTCGTTTCACGGACTAGTTTTCGTGATGGAATTAAAATGTAGACTCGCCAAGCCAAATTCAAAGATAAAAAATGGATGGATGAACGGGTAACTGTTTACTACACCTGTGGACACAAAAGCGTTCAAACTTTGATGAACTTCATTTCATTTTGATCTGTTGTTTCATTCAATGTTTCCTTACATCCTGTCAGTCAACTGCAAAGACAGAAATAAATTCAAAACACAAAGTGTTGTATATTTCATTGTAGACCCTGCACTATCCAATCAGAATACATCTTGAATGTCAATCAGATCTAAAAATGGAAAATTGTGCTTGCCACAATAAGACCAATTAATGTATATTGCTTGATCCAGTTTTAGACTACTTTGATGAATGACATTTGCTTGTCAAACTAACTTGATGCAAAGAGATTCATTGAAAGGTACTTCACCGGAGTTTGAACGCTTTTGTGTCCACAGGTGTACTTCTGCATACCGATATCGGTGAATGTAAGCCATTCTGCTTGTCAGGCTGTCTTGAGGTGGAGGAAAACTAGAGTAATTCTATGGTGTTGAAACCACCGCGACCTACCGACCTACCCTACCATACATGTACATATTGGCTAGCTCAGTCTGTTGAGATTTCTGCCCGAACTGTATGTAGCTCTGTCCGTGAAGTGAGTGAGATTAACGTCCCACCGACAACTAAGGTCATATGGAGGCTGGACCTCTTAAAGCTTGGAGAAGCCAGGAATCGATCACTAGACCTCTGGGTTGCGAGACGAGAAGCTTATCCACTACACCACAGAGGCTTCTAATGAAATGAGTCCTCAGCGGCGAGACGAGAAGCCTATTCACTACACCATGGATAAGCCCCCGTGGTGTAGTGGTTATGCTACTCGCCTTGTAAACCAGGGGTAGCAGGATCGATCTCGGGCTTCTCCAGACTTTCGGATGAGTCTTTGAACCGAGGTTTCGTATCCGTATGACCTTAGCTATTGGTGAGACGTAAAACTCACTTCACTTCACTACACCTAGGATGTTTCTAGTGAAATGTTATGCACTTAGCTAACTGGGCCTTATGTCTATGTGGTGCGTGACAAGAAATAGTTTTACGTCTATATAGCAAGCAGCCAATCTTTGCATGATTTTCACAGACCAATAATAAGCGCATAAAAATATTATTTTATTTTCATATAAAGCTGACAAGAACACATTATTATAATGTCAAGGTCCGGGATTACAAACGTTCCATAAGGCAAACGCGACCTTGGTCCTAATAATAAGTGGGGAAAATGATTGCGCCGCAATGCAATTGCACGCAGAGCTGAAACTGACCAACATGAGTACTGGGAAAACCACTTAGAGGGTTTAAGCCTGCCCAGGCGAAGTGGTGCGAATCGGACCGCCCCTACAAATAAACTCTTTTGGTCTGTTTTGGCGTCAGGGCTGAGATGTCATTTCATCTCCATGCCCGGTAAACGTCCAACAAAATTTGAAACGACGTCTCCAAAATGACCTAAATAGTGTAGACAGGGATGAAAAACCTCAATTCAAACAAATAACTACAGTCACTTCTCTTAATACCGACATTCGATACATGTATCACTGGGGGAGGGTGGTGTGGTGGGCATCACGAAAAGGACAAAACGAGACGGATAAATAGATTATATTAAAGGGAATGGGAACACCTGGCAGATGTTTCCGCCATTTTACAAAGGGCGACAACTTTATGGACTTCCTGTTGGCTTTTCTATAAGCCCTGTCCCACTGAAAAAGGGGTCTATTCTTAAAGCTCAGAAGCAAATTCTTTACTTTAAGAGTTGACCCCTATTGACATGGGGGACAAAACTACTTTTGCAGGAGTTGCCTCCCCTGAAGGTGTTCCTATTCCTCTTAAATACTACAAGAAACAAATGTTGCGAACATTTTGCAGGTATCTCCCCAAAGGCGATTCTTACAAATGTTCACAACATTTGGCGAGACGATTCTCTTAAGGGGAATGGGAACACCTTAAGGGGAAGCAACTCCTGCAAAAGTAGTTTTGTCTCCCATGCCAATAGGGGCAACTCTTAAAATAGGGATCAACTCTTAAAGGAAAGAATTTGCTCCTGAGGAGCAAATTCTTTCTTTGAAGAGTTGATCTCTTTTTCTGTGGGACAGAGCTTATAGAAAAGCGAACAGGAAGTTCCAAAAGTTGTCTTCCTTTGAAAAATGGCGGATAAATCTGCCAGGTGTTCCCAATCCCCTTAAAATGCTATAGATTTACTCCAGACAACGTTCCAAGGGTGACTATGGAGATGAAGGATCTTGCACGAGTGGTCATTTCATATGAAATTGATGAAACGAGCCTCCGGCGAGTTTCATAAACTTCGTGTGAAATAGCCATGAGTGTAAAGATCCTATTTATCTTATAATGTTTTAAAAGGATTTTATTACCCCAGAAAACACAGGGTTGTCTCAGACGGCGTCACGACGTTACGCGACATTAGCATTGTTATTAGTCGTGTGATCACATGACGTTTTCCACTAAATACATGTAACAGCTACGATGTATGATAATTTATGTTGCGTCGTTTTATCTATCTATCTATCTATCTATCTATCTATCTATCTATCTATCTATCTATCTATCTATCTATCTATCTATCTATCTATCTATCTATCTATCTATCTATCTATCTATCTATCTATCTATCTATCTATCTATCTATCTATCTATCTATCTATCTATCTATCTATCTGTCTATCTATCTATCTTCTTATACTGAGTCGGTCATATCTGGCCATTACCTAAGTTATCTTAGAGCTACTTGATACACATGTGTGTGTGTGTGAATTCGGGTTTAACGTCGCTTTCAACAATTTTTCAGTCATATCACGACGGTGTCTGGTTGCGACAGGGAGCTCAATGCTCACTTTAATAGTGCTGCCTCACTGAAGTATCATGTCCATGAACGGCGGTGCGATGCGGACCGTCCATGCTAATAAACCCTATTGGTTTCATTGGGCGACAGGGCTTGAGATGTCATTTCATCTCAATGTCGGGTAAAAGTCCCACAAAATTGGAAGCAACGTCTCCAGAATGACATAAATAGTGTTGACGCGCGGGGACGTTAAACATCAAATCAAACAAACAAACAAAAACGATAACACACCCGTGTTATATACTGCATTTTCATATCCCCAAAATTACTACTTTTTGATGAAAATTTGTGTTATTTTTTCTTATTGAAACTCTTGACATAGGTTGTGGGTGCTCGTTAGAACCGCCTCATTGAGGCGGTTCTAACGTGTACCTACAGCCTATGTCTAAGAGCAGAAATATGCAAAATAATACCCCTGTACACCTCAGTTTTCTCTAAATAAACTGGGTTAGAGGGGTGATCATTTCACGGTTTTGTTTGGTTGATTTGAGGTTTAACGTCCCCGTCAACACTGTATAGGTCATTTTGGAGACGTTGCTTCCAATTTTGTTGGACTTTTATCCGGGTTGTTACATGTGTATCAAACCGGCCCCGATAGCTCAGTTGGTAGAGTGCCCGCTCCGGGGAACGGGAGGTGACAGGTTCGATCCCGGGCCGCGACATACCAAAGTCGTTAAAAATGGTACTAGCTGCTCCTCGCTTGGCAAGCCTCGTGATGCCGGACAGTGTCCCTCGGGACGGATTTTTCCATCCACCCCTCACACCCATATAAGATTCTTATATGACTCAACCACGTTAACGAGACATAGGTGTTTGGGTCAATGAAGTTTCACCACATTTTAGTGTTATTTTTTACAACTTACCCCTGTCCTGTAAATTGTTTAACCGTTGTTGGTTGTCTGTCTTTGAGTCTGAGAATTTCTTTATCTGTCGTAAAATATTAAGAAGGTAGACCACTCTTGCTTCTAAATCTCTACTGTTTTCGTGCTCTGAAAAAAAGAGAGCTGACATTATCTTCTTCGCTTAACCCTTTTTGTACCAAATGGAAGTTTCCTCCTTATATATAGAAGGAATTGATTTCAAAATCTAGGGGTGTCAGGTTGTGTTTCATCAAAATTTATTTGAAAAATGACTGAATTTTTAGCAAACAGTGGAGGCCCTGATCAGACGCCGCATTTTGCGGCGTCTGATCTGGGCCTGCACTGTTTGCGAGGGTACCCGTTTTGGGGTTTCATGTACTAAATGGGTTAATTCATTTTTTTCGTAACGCGAAGTAACCTATTTTTTATGGTCGTTTCAAGATTATTTCACGCATATCGAGCCGATCGATAATCGGAGGTGGTCGAAACCGGAGTACCCGGAGAAAACAACCTGACCTTCCTTTGCAGAACTTGACGTACCACATGTGATCAGAGCCAGGCTGAGAGACCTAATAATTAAGAGTCAGCACTCTTATCCACAAGGCTCCGGAGGCCCGATGACAACTATTTCCATAGTATTTTATCATATGACGTCGCGTCTGAGAGTGTAATAACGCCATGTAATATTTTCGATAATCCACTAGTGGATTAAATATGCAAATTAGCTTGATACGACCCGTAACGTTACTTGTACGACGTCCTTAACGACATCGCGTTTACTAATGACGGAATATTGACATTTTTTGTACAAAAATAGTAAATAAAATGCATTTTAAATGGCATTTGATAAATATAATCTTGCATTCGTGCCCATGTAATATTTAATTTATTAAACTCGTTGAGGAAAAGGGGAAAAATGCTCGGCAAAGCCTCACATTTTACCCTTTTTCCTCAACTCGTTTAATAAACCCAATAATACATGAAAACTCATGTAAGATCCTCTATTTATGTGATATGTTTGACGTCGTAAGCAGCTGTTTTACTATTTAATCAGTATTTAAAGATATCCATAATTATTTATGGATATCCATAATTCGATTTATGGATATCCATAATTCCAATTATGGATATCCATTATTATTTATGGATATCCATAATTATTTATGGATATCCATATTTATTTATGGATATCCATAATTCGAATCATGGATATCCATAATTCGAATTATGGATATCCATGAATCGAACTGAATTAATGATATCCATAAATCGAATAATGGATATCCATTATTCGATTTATTGATATCCATAAATCGAATTATGGACATCCATTATTCGGCTGATTTATGGATATCCATCAAATTATGGCTATCCATAAATCGACTTATGGATACCCATAAATCAAATTATGGACAGCATTAATTTATATCGAAATATGGATATCCATAAATCGAATTATGGATATCCTTAATTCGAATTATGGTTATCCATTATTCGGCTGATTTATGGATATCCATAAATCGAGTTATGGATATCCATAATTCTCCTCTGCAAATAAACCTAATGAATAATGACTGCTCCCTTTGCAAACAACAACAACAACAAAAAAAAGAACTCGACCATTCGCGTCAGGTTTCCGATTTAGATGTGTTATAAAAGCCGGGATGGAGGTGAAGGTAATGTAGGGTAGGCTTAGTGGTGGCCTGTGGTGTGGGAGAGATATGATTTTTTTATTTGAGGTTTAACGTCCCCTTCAGTAGTATTTAGGTCATTTTGGAGACGTTGCTTCCAATTATGTTGGGCATTAAGCCTTCATCTCAATCCCGTCGGCCTCGGTAGCTCAGTCGGATGCGCGTCTGACTTGTGATCAGGAGGACGCGGGTTCGATACCTGCCAGGGTCGGCAACATTCTTTCGTGGAGATTGGTCATGAAATCTTTTCTACGGTCATTCTCTCCCTTCCGCTGATTCAAGAAGGGCAGTTGTCAGTTTCTGGCGAAAGAATGTGCACTGTACTGGTTAACTGCTTACGTATAAGCCTGCCCAGGAAAAGTGTGGATAGGTAAACTGAACTGCTAAAAAATGACCTAAATTTGTGTTGCCTGGGCCGTTAAACTCAAATGCAAACAAACAAACATCACAATCAATGTCGCCAATTGACTCGCGCGACTTTGTTTGGACAGGCTTAGACCTTCTAAACGGTTTACCAGCACTCTCAGCTTATGCAGCCAAATCTATTTCTCCAAGCCCATATGAGCGGAGGCCAGGAGATATATCTAAATCTGCCTGGTACTCCATACATCTCAAGTAGAGTATTCTATGGATATATGTTAATACTATATATAACGACCATGTGCATTTTTTTCTCCAGAAAGCATGCACGGATTGCCTGTTTGGATCATTACAATCTTACATCCGACTTTTAATGTCCTTACATGTAGGTGCGCAGTCCTCATAGAGTGATTCCAGAGGGACATGATGCGTTGGTCGGACTTTCCAGATCTTACGGCTGGTTCCGATATTTAATTGCACACATGGCTGGCGTTCAACGTATGGCGTCCGTTGCTTCAGAAGCCTTACGGGCTTAAAACGCTGCACGGCAGAGAGGTCCCTTTGACTGGCTATCATCTTTCAGCGATGATGAAGACTTGAAGATTTTGAATATTTTTACATTAAACAATCACGTGCCTTAGGGAGAAATCATTAAACCAAAAGCTTTGGTGGTTATTTATGGATATCCATAATTCGAATTATGGATATCCATAAATCGATCTGAATTATGGATATCCATAAATCGGATTATGGATATCCATAATTCGAATTATGGATATCCATAAATCAGAGGAATAATGGATATCCATAAATCGAATTATGGATATCTATAAATCGAATTATGGATATCGTATAATCGATCTGATTAATGATATCCATTAATCGAATTATGGATATCCATAACTCAATTAATGGATATCCATAATTCGAATTATGGCTATCCATTATTCGGCTGATTTATGGATATCCATAAATCGAATTATGGATATCCATAATTCGATTTATGGATATCTATAAATACGGATTAAATAGTAAAACGGCGCCCGATAGTAAGCAGCTGCGTAACGCCACATATAGAGAATACCTGGTGATGGCAAGGCTTTAAGAACGCTTGTAGAATCGCGAGGCTTGCCGAGCGATTCTCCATGCGTTCTCGAAGCCGAGCTTGCTAAACTTGATAACAAATGACACGAATCTGGTATTCTATTGTCTGGTATTATATTTATCAGTTAATCCTCTTGTATGCTTTCACAGTTTTTCGAGTAGTCCAGTTCATAGAAGTACAATGTCACGTTGACCTGATAAAGCTCACTTGTCCTGAGATAGCATACCTTTATCAGGTCAGTATGTTACAATGCAATTAATATAAGGGGTAACTGATAAAATATTATTCGAACGTACGTGATATGTTTATATCACATACCAACATCACGAAACGTTATCACGTCTTCTGCGGCAACGTCATGTTTCAATAGGACTCGTAAATACTAAAATGCCAACTTTTGTTGGCATTTTAAAATTTATGAGCAGGACAAATGACAATTTGTGTTGATCTGAGCAGGAAATTTGTCCGATTTGTTTGTATTTTGTAAGTTATAAGCATAATAAATGGCATGCTCAGCTGAGATGAGTATGAAAAAAGATTTATTACTCGGGGCCTGGTTAATCATAATGCCAAGCCAAGAAGCAAAGGATAGGTTTTCGATCGTCTGCAGCATTTTGTGCCTTTTCCTCAATGAGTTCATAATGCATGAATGCAATATTCCATTTATCATATGACATTTAAAAACGTACTGTATTCACGATGTTTTGTACAAAAATGCCAATACTCAGATATTTAGGTAAGCGAGAAATCATTGGGGACGTCGTGCGTGTAATGTTACGTGTGTAGCTTGCAAACTTGCATATTTGGTTCACAAGTTGAATACCAACTTTAAAACGTGGCATTATTTTCTTAGACGCGCTTAGGGGTAAAAGCTCGGGACGAAGTCGGCCTATTAGTGATAGAGTTATGTCCCCTTGATTGCCAAAAAAGCCTATTTTTGAACTTGTTAGCACCGTAGCCCCTCCAGTTTTGACCAGGCCTTTTTGGAACTTACTTATTAGTCATGGATAAAACTTCACAACTGAAAGATGTGAAAACTGAAGATTGCGGCCTATTACTTACATTATGATAACTCACTTATGCGACATAATACATTTTACATATCTCAAAAATGGTTACTTTTCTGATGAAAATCCGTGATATTTTTCTTATAAATGCTCAAAACATAGGTTTTGGGTGCTCGTTAGAACCGCCTCATCGAGGCAGTTCTAACGAGTACCCACATCCTATGTCTTGGAGCAGAAATAAGAAAAATAAAGTATAACCCGTAAACCCCATTTTTCTCTATATGAAGTGGGGTTTAGGGGGTCCTCATTTCACGGACGTGTACACGTCATGTATAGTTATTTCCCTTAGTTTGTTGAAAATGCCTTTTTTTAGAACTTGCCATCACAATAAGTCCTTCGGCTTTAATCGGATATTCCTGAAACTAACACATAAGTAGGTTGGGGATAACTGCTTGGATGAGTTCGACAACTGGCGAGTTCGACCTTACTACCATAGAGTTATGTCCCTTTGATGGCTGAAAGTGCGTCCTTTGGGACTTGTCATCTCCATACGTTCTTTAACTTTAATCGGACCTTGCTGACACATAAGTATTTGGGGTAACAGCTTGGATGAGTTCGAAAACTAGCGAGGTCGGCTTGTCTATCACACAGTTACGTCCCTTTGACACTGTCGCCACAATAAGTCACTACGTTTTGATCGAATCTCCCTGAAACTTGCATATAATTAAATGTTCTGAGTAAAAGCTTCAATGAGTTCGAAAACAAACAATGTTGGCCTGTTAGATATAGAGTTTTGTCCCCTTCTTTGTTACAAATTCCTATTGGGATCTTGTCATCACAATAAGTCCTTTAGTGTTGATCGGATCTTCCTGAAACTAACTTTATAAGTAGATTAGGGATTATAAGAATCTTATATGGGTGTGAGGAGTGGACGGAAAAATCCGTCCCGAGGGACACTGTCCGGCATCACGAGGCTTGCCTCGTGATGCCGGACAGTGATCCCGAGGTACGGATTTTTCTATCCACCCCTCACACCCATATTGGATTCTTTTTCTTGCATACCTTCCATTTCTTAGCGCGGAGTTTTAATGTTGCAGTCACTTCGGTTACCAACGTCCGCCATATTGTGATGACACTACAGGAATATTTAGTGACGTCACGTAACGTGCATGACGTAAACCTTAACTACGGTGCATATGAGGTCGTATTCAACCAGTGCATTTATCAAACACGCGATTATTTTCGATTTTGGGTCGGAACACCAGGGTCAGGACACAAATTTCTATCCCAGGGTAAAATCACAGATTTCCTTGTCTGGTTTGCAAGAATAACGAAGTGCTCAAGATGAGTTATTGTGATCACCCTGCGTATGTACTAAGTGCGTCGTCCGTCATATGTGCAACGTCATTTCAAACATTTAACTTGTTCACCCAAATGAGGCAGCAGTTTTACTTCAATTTTCATGAAACTTTGCCAGAATGTTTGACTTGATGATATCTTCGTCAAGTTTGAATTTGGGTCATTTCAAATTAAAATTTAAGTCAGTAGACTAAATTGTGTAAAAACTTTGTTTACCATCCAAAGGCCACAATGTTGCTTAAATCTTAATGAAACTTTTAAGCAAGATATTTTTCTTGCTAATATCTCGGTCAAGTTTGAATACAGGTCATGCTGGGTCAAAACGTAGGTCACTAGGTCAAATTGGTTTCAAAACATTGTTCAACATGTTGTAACACTCTTTAAATAAAGTCTTTACTTACTTACTTACTTACTTACTTTACTAACATCTAGAGGCCACGCGTTTGCTTCAACCTTTATGAAACAATACAAGATGATACTTTGACCGTTGTGTCAAATAAGAAATACTAGGTCGAATTGCATTAAAACCACCCGCTACAGACCAGTTTTGCTTCAATCGTCATGAAGCTAAGCAGTATAACTTTATTTTAATCATATGCAGGTCAAGTCAGGTCGAAAACTAGGTCCTTAGGTCAAATTGCTTTAAAACCTTGTTAATCTCCTCTGGAAGCCAATGTTTGATGGTTTATAATTCATGTACATTTTACTTTGATCATACAGTATTTATCTGGGTCTACACCGTTCCGACAATGTCCGCTACTCGCCTTGTAAACCAGGGATCGCAGGATCAATCCCAGGCTTCTCCAGACTTTCGGATGAATCTTTAAACCGAGGTCCCGTCTCCATATGACCTTAGCTGTTGGTGGGACGTAAAACTCAAATACTCACTCCGACAATGTCCATTTTGGACAAAATGTTAACTCTCTGATCTTATTAGAATTACTTTTTGAATTTAATTAACCCATTGCATGCGGGAAATCCCTAAAGGGGTACCTTGGCAAACAGTGCAGGCCCAGATTAGACACTCAGGGCATGCATGCACTGTGTGCTAACAGGATTTTCCGTCAAAAATAAAATCGAATAAAAAAAAAATAGGCCTGAAATCCCTTATATGTCAAATGGACTTGTCCAAGATAGAGCAATGGAACAGTCCACTAGTATACAATGGGTAAATATCATAGACCTTTATATGATGCTCGTGATAGGAACTCCATTAGCTTTAATGGTGCCCCCTGTGGCTGTAGATTTGTTATTTTATCGTTTTGCAATAATCCGTGTCCGGATATACGCCCTTTACGAATAGCGAGCATTCTGTTTGAAAAAAAAACTAGAACATGCTTCGCCAATCTGAGAACTACATTTCATTGAAGACCCCTGCGGTTTATACTTATCGCATTTGAGCCGGGGCACAGCATTTCCTGCAAGTCACATGTGCGCCCAGCGAAGACAGATCAGACTGCGCATCCGCGCAGTCTGATCAGTCTTCGTTGTGCGCTCTAAGGATAGCTAAGGGCCCAATGCTGCTTCATGCAGCAAAAAAAGTCTCTGGTCAGACTATATGGATGCGCAGGCTGTCTGATTCTTCGCTGGGCGCACATGAAAATTTTGGGAAATGCTGTGCCCCGTGTTTATTGTTTGGTTTGCCTGTTTGAACTGAGGTTTAACGTCTCCGTCAAAACTATTTAGGTGATTTTGGAGACATTGCTTCCCATTTTGTTAGACTTTTTTCTGACAATGAGATGAAATGACATCTGAAGCCCTGCCGCCCAATGAAATCATTAGGGTTTATATGCATAGACTCGCACCACTTTGCCTGGTCAGGCTTAGATCCTCTAAGCGGTTTACCAGTGCTCGTGTGGTCAGTTTCAGCATTGCGTGGAAGCACCATCCATCCCAATATATTTCTCCAAACCCCGATGGGTTGGGGCGGTTATTGTTTGTAAGTATTGTTTGTAAGTCTTGATAAATCAAAAGATGTACATTCGAAAATTGAGAAAGACTAACTCTGCGATCGAGTTTGTGTGTGCGTGCGTGCGAGTGCGCGCGTGTCTGCGTTCGTGCATGTTTTAGTTTTACGTACCCCCAACTACTAAGGTCAAATTGAGACAGGACCTCGGTTAAGGGACTAATCAGAATGCCTGAAAGAGCTCGAAACGGACCATGACCCCTGGGTTTTCAGGCGAGTAGATTAACTATACATTACTGAGGCTTCTATTAAACCGGGCATATAGAACGCACGTGCATGATCTGGAGGGCACAATTCTTGCGTTCAATAAAGACATTTGGTTCAATTCCCTTTTGATTTCTGGTTCATCAAGGACAATCAAGTTCTTTTTTTGTGTTGTTTTTGGAAGAAATTAAGTTAAAAACTAGACATAGAGGGGCATCGTTTGGTGTGTAGGTGGAATATATCGCATTTTCCCTAAAAACTAGACATAGAGGAGCATCGTTTGGTGCGTAGGTGGAATATATCGCATTTTCCCTAAAAACTCGAACACATAATTAAAGTGTGTTTGGTGTGTGTGTTATGTCCCTCCGACAGCTAAGGTCATACGGAGACAGGACCTCGGTTTAAAGACACGATCGAAAGTCTGGAAAAGCCCGGGATAGAATCCCCGACCCCTGGTTTGTAAGGCGCGTAGCATTACAACTGCACTACGGAGACTTCTGCAATAAATTAATGCGTTGTATCATAAAGTATTCAGCCGTCAAGACCTTTGCTCAGTGGCAAACAGGGTGGATCCTGATCAGACTGCTCATTCAGGTCTGATCAGGTTCCACCCTATTTGCCCAGGCTTTCAATGACTTCTTGGTGTTCGAATATTTAGGATAAATGTAGTAGACTGTGAAACCATTGTGTTTGGTTTTTGGGGTTTTGGTTTTATGGCCCTTTCAAGATTATTTCACTCATATCGAACCGATCGGTAATCAGAGGTGGGCGAAAACCGAAGTACCCTGAGAAAAACCACCTGACCTTCCGTTGCAGAACTTGGCGTCTCACATGTGACCCGAGTGCTAGGCCACGTAGGCCCGCTGTGAAACCATTGTGGGGCTGGACACATGTCAGTAAAGAGTCTGACAAATGTTGCAGATATAACATTACCTTACCTTAGCAAATGGCAAACAGAGTGGATCCTGGATCAGACTACTCCTTCAGGTCTGATCATATTCCATCCTATTTGCCAAGGCTTATTTCAATGACTTCTTGGTGTTTTAATATTTAGGATAAATAAGTCTATGAAACCATTCTGTGGTGCTCGACAGATATCAGTATAGAGTTTGACAAATGTTGCCATAGCAACAAATAACCTTACCTTAGCAAGTGGCAAACAGGGTGGATCCTGATCAGACTGCTCCTTCAGTTCTGACCAGGTGCCATCCTATTTGCCCAGGCTTATTTCAATGACTTCTTGGTGTTCGAATATTTAGGATAAATACAGTAGACTATGAAACCATTGTGGAGCTTTACACATGTCAGTACAGAGTTTGACAAAGATTGCAAAAGTAACGGCTATTACATTACCTAATCTTAGCAAGTGGCAAACAGGGTGGATCCTGATCAGACTGCTCCTCCAGGAGCAGTCTGATCAGGTTCCAACCTGTTTGCTCAGGCTTATATTAACGACGTTTTGGCGTTCGACTATTTAGAGTAAATACGGTAATATCATTACCTTAGCTTAGCACAGAGTTTGACAATTGTTGCAATAGTAACAGATATTACATTACCTTACCTTAGCAAGCGGCAAACAGGGTGGATCCTGATCAGACTGCTCCTGGAGAGCAGTCTGATCAGGATCTACCCTGTTTGCTCAGACTTATATTAATGACGTTTTGCTGTTCGAGTAAATACGGTAATATCATTACCTTAGCTTAGCACAGAGTTTTACAAATGTTGCAATGGTAACAGATATTACATAACCTTACCTTAGCAAGTGGCAAACAGGGTGGATCCTGATCAGACTGCTCTCTGATCAGGATCCACCATGTTTGCTTAGACTTATATTAATGACGTTTTCAGCCCCCGCCTATCGGGGCTTGAAAAAATAGATGGGCTGCATGATGCTTCCACGCAGAGCTGTAACGACCGCATACGAGTACTGCTAAACCGCTTTGGAGGATCTAAGCCTGTCCAAGCAATGGGGTGCGAGTCGGCCCGTCCATGCTTATAAACCCTATTGGTTTCACTGGGCGACAGGGCTTGAGATGTCATTTCATCTCAAGGTCGGGTAAAAGTCCCATAAAATTGGAAGCAACGTCTCCAAAATGACCTTTAAAGTGTTGACCGTTACGTTAAACCTTAAATCAAACAAAACAAATAAATCGTTTGCGTTTGCTCTATATTATAGATTACTGCATGTGGCCGTTCTTACATGCACCCACAATCTGTACTGGTGGCAGAAATAACAATCAAAGTACTGAAAGTACTGAGGAAAGTTGATTGATGAGGTATATTCACCATAATAAAATGGTAGTGGTAGATTAAACAGTTCTCTAAGTATCTTTTTGACAAAGTTGAAAAAGGAGTTTAACCAGGTTCGACTAAGAAAATAATTCCTGTTGCTTGTTTTTGTCCTCGTGACAATCACTGACCATCTGACTGGCGCCGACCCTGAACAAAATCCAGGTATTGGTTATTAATAGCACCCCTAAGATGTCAGAGCGGAAGGTCAGAAGAAAATCCTGGACTGTGCTTGTTTGTTTGTTTGTATGTTTGTTTGCTTGTTTTGAAGTTTAACATCCCCGTCAACACTGACTAGGTCATTTAGAGACGTTGCTTCCAATTTTGTGAGACTTTTACCCAACACTAAAATGAAATGACATAATTATCAAGCCTGTCGCGCGATGAAACCAAATAGGCTTGTGGCATGGACGGTCCGATTCGCACCACTTTGGCTGGGCAGGCCTAGATCCTCTAAGCGGTTTACCAGTACTCATGCGCGGTCGATTTCAGCTCGGCGTGGAAGTATCTTGCAGTCCGTCTATCATGTTCTTCAAGCTCTGATGGGCGGGGGCGGTAGGACTGTGCTCGTGCCTTTGGCCATTGGCAAACAGAACCTTCATAATCAGACGCCACATAATGCGGTGTCCTATCAGATCTAATGTACCTGCTTAAACGGACAGTCCGATTCTCAGTTCATGACTATTCTCCAAACTTACATTCAGAGACGGTCGATCCACCAGTTCTCTCAGCACTTTGATTAATTGAGTATTTACGCAAATACGCTGTTTATCTGGAGCACTGGACGTGAGTGAACTTTAATACCTATTGCTTTCTTTCGGCGAGTCATGGGTCTCCAAAAATGAAGTGTACATTTTTTTCGGAGACCTTACAGCAGAGCCCTTTAATTTCTACATTTTAAACAGTGGAGACGCTTCGACTTAGATTCGTCTTCCCAAGTGTCTATAAAACGAGTGCATATGCACCCAAAAATAAAAAGCTTCCTTTTATAACAATGAAGGGTCTGATTCGAGGTCACAGAATGAGGTGTCTGATCAGTGGTTTCTGAATTTGCTTAACCAATTTATGACAATGGAATCTTCCATCAAATAAGTTCGGAACAGGATTGTCAGATTTGTTTTCTTAAAGGTAGGTTTTGCAAGAATATATGTTTTTTTAGCAATCAATGCAGACTCAGATCAGACGCCAAGTTGTGCTGTCTAATCTGGGCCTACAATACTTACATGCCATAAAAAGTGACGCTAGTTATATACGGGCTAATGTCCAGTTCGGAAACCGAGGGGTGAAAGGGAAGGAACACCTGTGGAATCAAGTCCGCCTTGATATAAAAAGATACACCGAGTATCAAAGCTGGAAAAGTCCAGTTCGGCAACTGAGGGATGAAAGGGTAGGAACACCTGTGGAATCAAGTCCGCTTTCAGCGCAAATGTTAAGAAATCAATGCGCTGAAAAAGGAAATTATGCAAGTGCTTAATTTGGACTATTTTATGCAGCGAACGAACAGCGGAAGTGTAGTAACGCGGTCCAGTACCGGAAGTAGAAATGCAATGACATATAAACTTGATACAAGTATCAACTTTCAAAAATGTCTTTTCTTGTTTTTTTTTTTTTTTTTTTTTTGTTGTTGTTTTTTTCGATAAATGTTTTGTTCGAAAACACATGAAAAGTAGTATTATTTTGGCCTATCAGATATCCTATATTTTCGCGGCTAAAGAAATTTTTATATCGCATTCCTTATCTCTGCTTCGGGTAAGATAAAAATGAAACAGTAATATCTACTTATAGAAATCATCTAGAGGCCCCCGTCACGTTGTAGTTGTTATGCTACTCGGCTTGTAAACCAGTGATCTTGGGTTCGATCGCGGGCTTCTCCAGACTTTCGGATGAGTCTTTACTCCTAATGGCCTTAGTTGTTGGTGGGACGTAAATCTCAAACACACACAAATAGAACGTCATGCGCATTGTGGGGAGCGCGTTGAACATCGTTACATACAGTCAACAAAATTTTAACATGAGAACACGGCTTTCTTTATTTCTTCTTTTTTTCAGGAAGTACTTGCAGAATTTATGGCGCTCTGCATATATCTGACGCCGTCAATGTGCTTGTTGTCTGATTCGAACTTGTTACAACAGACTGCAAAACACACTGATTTCCACCTGAGACCAAACATAAGACGAAAGTGAATCTTACTTCACCACAAACCTTGTCAGATTTTACAATATTTCTTTGTCCTGTGTGACAAGGCTGAGACTGTCTCATCCGCGGCAAGAGTAATGTGAGAAACCGCTTTCTGCCATGGTTCTTAAATAGAATTCTAATGCTCTTGCATATGTAACGTGACGTTTGATTGGCTAACGTCAAAAATGTGCGACGACATATCCTGCGATATATTGTCGTAAACCCGATGTCAACGGCATCATGTATCGACGTTTTCCGTTGGCTGGTATTTGGTTTTACGCAGCTCACGTCGCTTGCCGCTTTGAGCAATATAACAGTTTTTTTTTATTTATTTATTTATTTTTTTTTTTTTGGTGTTTTTTTTTTTTTTTTTTTTAAACTAATAACAGCAACTTAAAAATGTCATTTCGGGGGTTAATCTTCGGTTTTACAGTCGCAAATACCGTTTTACGGCTTCAGAAACGCGTAAACAAACGAACTATCAGGGGCCACTTGTCCGAAACCAATGATCTCGTTAGTTAACAAATCGTTAAATCTTTGATCGTTTAATACGGCTAATATACTAATATTTTAGCAGAAAAAATGTGAGCAGTTTTTGCAAATGCAAAAACTGCTCACAATTTTTCAATATAAAAAAGCGGCCCCCGCCCATAGGGGCTTGAAGAAATGTATGGGCTGCATGATGCTTCCACGCAGAGCTGAATCCGGCCCGCACACTAGTACAGGTAAACCGCTTAGAGGATCTAAGCCTGTCCAGGAACCGCGATGGGAGGCGGACCGTCCATGCTAATAAACCCTATTGGTTTCATTAGGCGACAGGGCTTGAGACGTCATTTCATCTCAATGTCGGGTAAAAGTCCCACAAAATTGGAAGCAACGTCTCCAAAATGACCTTTACAGTGTTGGCGCATGATCAGACGCCGCAAAACTCGGCGTCTGATCAGGGTCTACACTGTTTGCTTACAGTACAGAAATTTAAGGGTTGAACGAAACAGTCTAAGTCCTCGTTTAGAAGCTACCGTGGTGTAGTGGTTATGCTTCTCGCCTTGTATACAAGGGGTCGCAGAATCGATCCCGGGCTTCTCCAGACTTTCGGATGGGTCTTTAAACCGAGGTCCCGTCTCCTTATAACCTTAGCTGTTGGTGAGACGTAACTCTCAAACACTCACTCAATAAGTCCTCGTTCAGGATATTTTTCCGGCCTAAACTCAGAGACACTCGACCCACCAGTGCTGTCTGAATACTATCACTGATTCATACTGCTACGTAAAAAGCATCACCTCACCGGTGTGTGCTTGATGTCAGATTTCTATGGCGAATTTAGGGCCTTAATCTTTCCCAACGTTTTGATTTGTTTCTTTAGAGTTCTTTAGAGTTAAACGGCCCAGTCAACACTATTTCTGTCTGATTGATCCGTTCGGTTTACCTAAACACACTTTTCCCGGGTAGGCTCATACATAAGCGGTCAACCAGTACAGTGCATATTCTTTCGCCGGAAATAGCAAAAGCTCTTCTCGATTCTGAGAAAGCATAGTAAAATAAACGGAGATCCGGGCAAAGATATGGTTTCTTGAAATTCTTCGCAGTAAAATCAAATCTATTTAAAATCGTTATATGTTGAAGTGAATCTTACACGCGTGGTCATTTCATATCTTGTTTTATATCTTCACAACATCGCGTGAACAAGTCCGTGAAATGAACACCCCCTAAACCCCACTTTATACAGAGAAAACTGGGGTTTACGGGGGTATACAGTTTTTTCTGCTCCAAAACAAAGGTTGTGGGTACTCGTGAGAACCGCCTCAATGAGGCGGTTCTAACGAGCACCCACATCCTATGTTTGAGGTATAAATAAGAAACATATTACGAATTTTCGAAAGAAAAGTAGCCATTTTGGAGATGTGAAGAAATGCACTATGTCGCCCGGGTGCCGGCCTCAGTAGCTCAGTCGGATGCGCATCTGACTGGTGATCAGGAGGACGCGGGTTCGATACCAGCCGAGGTCGGCGACATTCTTTCGTAAAGATTGACCATGAAATCTTTTCTACGGTCATTCTCTCCCTTCCGCTGATTTAAGAAGGGCAGTTGTGAGTTTCTGGCGAAAGAATGTGCAATGTACTGGTTAACCACTTACGTTTTATCCTGCCCAGTAAATTGTGGATAGGTAAACTGACCGGCTCAAAAATGACCTTAAATAGTGTAGACTGGGTCGTTAAACTCCAATACATACAAATGTCGCCCGGGTGTGTTACGGTAATGAAACCGCAGTGTGTCTAGATTTACACTTCTTTTTCCGGGCAGAATATATTAACCCTTTTTGTTATATGCATGAAAACTACATGAACTACAAGGGACTTTGTCGCTTCAAGTGATTTTATTTAATTTATCAGATTCTAATTTGATACTGACGATTTGTGTCACATAAATTCAACTTTATTGCCCCTTCGTATTTTCAAACATTATTTGCATAAAAACGACAGAAACACCTTATGTGCGCCCCATAAGACAGAGCAAATCAAGGCATACATAAAGACCGGCTATGACTCTGCTCAGCCTGCGCAGTTGCACAGGGTGATCAGAGTCATCGCAGATCGCATGAGCCCGAGCTGGTCACTGTGCTATTAAAAGGCAAACAAGAAAGGCGTGGATGTTCAAACCCATCTAAGTCTTGTCGGATTGCAATGTTATCTATACATTCCAACCGGTGTTAAGCAAGCACCTTAGGGAAAATGAAACTGTGCTTGCTTTAGACAGGTGCTTGCTTAATACAGGTGAATTTTAATGCATTTGCCTTCAAGTTTCGGGAACTAAATGCCTGCTTGCTTAAGACAGGTTGCTTGCTTAATAGAGGTGGCCACTAAGACAGGTTTGACTTATTATGGTGTTTTGTGGTGATATTTTTATTGTATTTAAGGGGAATGGAACACCTGGCAATTTTTTTTCGCCATTTTTCAAAGGGAGACAACTTTCGGAACTTCCTGTTCGCTTTTCTATAAGCCCAGTCCCACTGAAAAAGGGGTCTACTCTGAAAGGAAAGAATTTGCTCCTCAGGAGCAAATTCGTTTCTTTAAGAGTTGACCCCTATTGAAATGGGAGACAAAAATACTTGTGCAGGAGTTGCGTTCCCTGATGGTGCATCTATTCCCCTTAAGCTATGCCTCAAGTGCCAGGCATTGCCTGAATATAGACGCATAGGATACTGTATTTTGCTCTTGTGCAAGCACAATTAAATAAGAAAGAAAAGAAAGAAAGATGCTGGGCATGAGGAGGCATATTGGAAAGAAAAAAAAACGAAACGAAAGAAAGATAGAAAAGATGCTGAATTAGGAGGCCTACTAGTGTTCTTTAATTATAGAAAGAAAGAAAGAAAGAAAGAAAGAAAGAAAGAAAGGGGGAAAGAAAGAAAGAAAGATGATGCTAGACACTGAATGAGGAGGCCTACCGGAGCCTGAAATAAAATAACAGAAAGAAAGAAAGAAAGAAATTTGATCCTGTACTTTGCTCTTGCACTAGATAGATAGATCGATAGATAGATTAGATAGATAGATAGATAGATAGATAGATAGATAGATAGATAGATAGATAGATAGATAGATAGATAGATAGATAGATAGATAGATAGAACCTGTTTTTGCCCTTGCGCAAGCGGAAGAAAGAAAGAAAGTTATAATAATATTGCTGCATTGCCGATTTTGGCTTTGTTTTACGGCCCTTTTGATTTGGGCCGCAAGTTCGAGTATGAGCACCCGGTGAATTCGCGCCCGCGTGTGCGCAGTATGGATGTCCTGTGACTCACATTTTCTTCATGCAGACTCTCATTGAGTAAGTACGGAGGCTGATTTTTGTCTTCTCCTTTTTCGTTTTGCGAGACTCGTAATCGCTGAAAGACTGGCAACTCCCGCGGTCATCACGAAAATAGACTATATCTGGTCCGGTCATTGGTGACTCGCGCTAATCTCGAACCCTGTTTAACATGTTTAATAAAACGGCGGTCTTTGACGCTACTCTCAAACGCCAAGCCGGAGACGCCTGCTTTGTGCGCGGGGTTTTTGAACATATGCAGCTAGACTGCACCTAAATGCTGGTAAACCGCTTTGAAGGCCTAAGTCTGCCCTGGCAAAGTGGTGCAATTCAGACTAGCCATGCATATAAAAGCTAACGGTTTCATTGGGCTGCACGGCTTTAGATGTCATTTCATCTCGGTGTCGGGTAAAAGTACCATAGGATTGGAATCAACGTTTCCAAAATGAGCTAAATAGGGACGTGAAACCTCAAATAGAAAAAAATCAGCGACATGGCTCTAAGTACTACCAACGATCTGTATTTTAATATAGAGCAGAATATGGAAACCATGCCCCTTGGACCTTCTTCATATAACTTCATATAACAAAGTGTTCCCGAAGTATACCAGCAAAAGACTACGAAAATGAGACGCGTTCATCTAAAAGAAATCTTCCGAGACACACACCGGAGACTCAGTTTTGCCAATTCAGACTACAATCTTTCCTGTCTCTGGGATTTTTTTTGGAGCAGGGGTGGGGCAACGGGCATCCATATAGCGCAAAGTGAAGACCCTGATCAGACTGCGCATGCGCAGTCTGATCAGGGTCTTCGCTGTGCGCGCATGCCCAAAGGTATTGTATACTTCTCTCGGCTCAATTAATTGAAAGCCATAGGGAAAGAAGGATCGCGCAGTCATTATTAAATAAATTGTACCGAATTATGATATAATTATGATGAATACTTTTCCCCATTTTTTAGCATTTATTCATTCCTTGCCGGACTAAAGCCAGACAATCATTAGTCTTCATAGCGTACTTGAGTAGGTCGGCCTGAACTGACCTAAGGACATGAATGGACCTGGATCATACACAGTAATATACAGCTGGGCATATTCGGACCCCCGCCCATCGGGCCTTGAAGAAATAGATGGACTGTACGATGCTTCCACGCAGAGCTGAAACCAACCCGCACACGAGTACTGGTAAACCGCTTAGGGGATCTAAGCATGCCCAGGCAATGTGGTGCGAGTCGGACCGTCCATGCTTATAAATCCTATTGTTTTCAATGTGCGGTAGGGCTTGAGATGTTTTTCCATCTTAATGTCGGGTATAAGTCACAAAATTGGAAGCAACGTCTCCAAAATGATCGTTACAGTGTTGACGGGGACGTTAATCCTCATATCAAACAAACAGCTGAACATATTAAATGTGATTTCAGTCTGACCCGTGACATGAATGGATCATGCACTGTTATATACAGCCAGAAAAACAATAACCTTCATAGCGTAATTGAGTAGGTCGGCCTAAACTGACCTTTGGACATGAATGGACCACACACTGTTATATACAGCCAGACAAACATTAGTTTTATAGGGTAACTAAGTAGGTCGGTCTAACATGAATGGACCATACACTGTTATATATAGCAGACAAAAAATAGACTTCATAGGGTAACTTAGTAGGTCGGACCATACACTGTTATATACAGCCAGGCAAACATAAGTCTTCATAACGTAATTGAGTAGGTCGGCCTTAACTGATCTTAGGACATGGACTATACACTGTTATATACAGCCAGACAAGCTTAAGTCTTCATAGCGTAATTAAGAAGGTCAGCCTTAATTGACCTTAGGGAACGAATGGAATATACACTGTTATATACAGCCAGACAACATTAGCCATTATAGCGTAACTGAGTAGGTCGGCCGGAACTGACCTTAGCACATGAATGGACCATACACTGTTATATACAGTTTTGTTTTGTTTGATTTGAGGTTTAACGTCCCCGTCAACACTGTAAAGGTCATTTGGCGGCGTTGCTTCCAGTTTTGTGGGACTTTTAGCCGACATGAGATGAAATGTCTTCTCAAGCCCTGTCGCCCAATGAAACCAATAGGGTTTATTAGCATGGCTGTTATATATAGCCCAACAAACATTAGTCTTCTTGGCGTAGCTGAGTAGGTCGGCCTTAACAGACCTTAGAATATGAATGGATCATACACTGTTATATACAGCCCAACAAACATTAGTCTTCTTGGCGTAGCTGAGTAGGTCGGCCTTAACAGACCTTAGAATATGAATGGATCATACACTGTTATATACAGCCCAACAAACATTTGTCTTCATAGCGTAGCTGAGTAGGTCGGCCTTAACAGACCTTAGAATATGAATGGATCATACACTGCTATATACAGCCAGACAAACATTTGTCTTCATAGCGTAGCTGAGTAGGTCGGCCTTAACAGACCTTAGAATATGAATGGATCATACACTGTTATATACAGCCCAACAAACAGTAGTCTTCATAGCGTAGCAGAGTAGGTCGGCCTTAACAGACCTTAGAATATGAATGGATCATACACTGCTATATACAGTCAGACAAACATTTGTCTTCATAGTGTAGCAGAGTAGGTCGGCCTTAACAGACCTTAGAATATGAATGGATCATACACTGTTATATACAGTCAGACAAACATTTGTCTTCATAGCGTAGCAGAGTAGGTCGGCCTTAACAGACCTTAGAATATGAATGGATCATACACTGTTATATACAGTCAGACAAACATTTGTCTTCATAGCGTAGCAGAGTAGGTCGGCCTTGACAGACCTTAGAATATGAATGGATCATACACTGTTATATACAGTCAGACAAACATTTGTCTTCATAGCGTAGCAGAGTAGGTCGGCCTTGACAGACCTTAGAATATGAATGGATCATACACTGCTATATACAGCCAGACAAACATTTGTCTTCATAGCGTAGCAGAGTAGGTCGGCCTTAACAGACCTTAGAATATGAATGGATCATACACTGTTATATACAGTCAGACAAACATTTGTCTTCATAGCGTAGCAGAGTAGGTCGGCCTTGACAGACCTTAGAATATGAATGGATCATACACTACTATATACAGCCAGACAAACATTTGTCTTCATAGCGTAGCAGAGTAGGTCGGCCTTGACAGACCTTAGAATATGAATGGATCATACACTGCTATATACAGCCAGACAGACATTTGTCTTCATAGCGTAGCAGAGTAGGTCGGCCTTAACAGACCTTAGAATATGAATGGATCATACACTGCTATATACAGCCCAACAAACAATAGTCTTCTTAGCGTAGCTGAGTAGGTCGGCCTTAACAGACCTTAGAATATGAATGGATCATACACTGTTATATACAGCCCAACAAACAGTAGTCTTCTTAGCGTAGCTGAGTAGGTCGGCCTTAACAGACCTTAGAATATGAATGGATCATACACTGCTATATACAGTCAGACAAACATTTGTCTTCATAGCGTAGCAGAGTAGATCGGCCTTGACAGACCTTAGAATATGAATGGATCATACACTGCTATATACAACCCAACAAACAATAGTCTTCTTAGCGTAGCTGAGTAGGTCGGCCTTAACAGACCTTAGAATATGAATGGATCATACACTGCTATATACAGTCAGACAAACATTTGTCTTCATAGCGTAGCAGAGTAGGTCCGCCTGAACTGACTCAAGGAAATGAATGGACCTCACGCTGTTATTTTAGCCGTCTTCATAGCGTAAGTCGGTTTAACTGACCTATTATACTTGTTTGTTTGATTTGAGGTTTAACGTCCCCGTCAACACTGTAAAGGTCATTTTGGAGACGTTGCTTCCAATTTTGTGGGACTTTTACCCGACATGGAAATGAAATGACATCTCAAGCCCTGTCGCCCAATGAAACCAATAGGGTTTATTAGCATGGACGGTCCAGCTCGCACCGTGGTTCCTGGACAGGCTTAGATCCTCTAAACGGTTTACCAGTACTAGTGTGCGGGCCGGATTCAGTTCTGCGTGGAAGCATCATGCAGCCCATATATTTCTTCAAGCCCCTATGGGCGGGGGCCACTGACCTATCATACGCTGTTATATACAGTTGGACATAAGTTAAGGGTGATCACAGCCTGACCTGTGATAAGCAACCATCTATGCGCATGCCGACAACTTTATATAGTTCTGAAGCAATGTTTTTTTGTTTGTTTGTTTTTTTTCATGCAGAGACTTGCTTGAAACAGATGGCCTTACAGACGGGTTTATTGTAAAGCCATCGTAAATTAGTGCTTTTTCTATTTCACCACTACGCAAAAACGCCATTATAGAGCGAAACGGGTATATCTTCCACATTTTGTTTTTCAAAATATAGTCTTAGGTACTCGATAGGCTCGCCTCACTGAGGCAGTGCGCCTCAATTAGGCGGTTCAAACTAATTATAGGAATCTTATGTGTCAGGGGAATGATACTGAACTTTTGTCCAAGTGTGTATTTCTGTCTCTTTTTGTACTTGTCTAATTGTTGGTTCTGTCGTGAGACTCGGAGAAAAATTGCTTCTCTCACTTTTGCTTTAAGATAACAAACCCATTCGTTTTATTTCGCAAAATTTGGTGTGATCTGAACGTAAAATATTTTCCTTACTACTGCTTCAAACAGACGCTAGAACCACCAACATTGCGAAAACACGCCTATACAAATATATTGGAAAAATTTACAACCATAAAAATGAAATTTTTCTGGTAAAAAAATCTGATATTTTCCATATTTCTGCTCCAAACATAGATTGTGGGAAATCGTTAGAACCGCCTCAGTGGGGTGGTTCTAACGAGTACCTACAATCTATGTTTTTGAGCAGAAATAAGGATAATATTGTATACCCAGGTGAACCCCAGTTTTACAATATAAAAGTGGGGTTGAAGGGGGTCAAAATTATATAGGCATGTTTTCGTGATGAAGTTGAGGCGGTTCTAACGACTACCCACAACCTGTGCAATCCGATAATTTGTTCAGTCCGCATGAAGGCCTCCTAACTCATCAGTGCAACATCTCCGTGAACACAAAAAATCAAAGAACCACAGAGGTGAGACAACGGTAAGGACTCGACAGCAAGAAACCACTGAAATGCTGGAGCAAAAGAAAACCAACAGTTAGACTCCGATGAGCCCGACCAGAGACAGAGCATCAGGCACCAACCGACATTATCTCTCTAATTCTCAATAAGCCTTTACGTTGGAGCCGTCATAGAATCTGAAGCCTGACCCACCGGCGTACAATTAAAGAGGGAAGCAAAGTTGCCAACCGTGATTGGGTTAACTACCATGCATGCAGTCTGTCGTATAATATCCATGCTGTACCCAATCTTTTTATATCGAAGAATGATTTTACGAAATTGGGTGCTGAAGTCATTGCGGTTATATATTTTTCTGAATTTATATACTAAGTCACCATAAAATTCGGGTTCCGATAGACCTTGTTGCAGAAGAGATTTAAGTCAAATATTGAATTTTGAAATTAAATCAGAATGGCGTCTATAAAATTTTGAAAAGGCTTTGCGTAGTTTATGGTACCGATAACCCCAGTTTTACCATATAAAAGTGGGAATCAAGGGGATCAAAATTATATAGGCGTGTTTTCGTGATTTAAGCGCAAAAACACAGAAACTAAATTAATGTCATACATGTAGTTATTTAAAATTCTCTTTCCTTTGCATGCATCACGTGAACATGTCCGTGTATGAACATTCCCTAAACCCCACTTTATAAAGGGAAAACTGGGGTTTACGGGGATATACATTATTTTTCTTATTTCTGCTCCAAGACATAGGTTGTGTGTACTCGTTAGAACCGCCTCGATGAGACGATTCATACGAGCACCCACAAACTATGTTTGCAGTATAAATAAGAAAAATATCACAAATTTTCATCTTAAAATGTTCGTTTTTCCTGGGTAAAATTTACAATGTATTTATTTATATAGGCATGGATTCGTAATGTGTAGTTATTTAAACCACTCTTTCCTTTGTATACATATAAAGGCGGTCTGTGTATGAGCGTGTGTGTGTGGGGTGGGGATGGTGGGGGGGGGGGGGGTTTAACAAGGTAATCATTTTATGAACTTGTTTACGTGCTTACTATGATCAGTTGATGGGCTGTTGATCTTGGGAAAGGCGCAGATGTTGTTGTATTCACTATCATTTGTATGCTGAAATAAGACCTGTAAGACTCAACAGTAAGGTGTTTTGGGAGAAATTCATCTGATTGGTTAGTTTCAGGCTTTATCTATAGTTATCAAAACTATGGGGTTGAGTCTGGAATGTCAGAATTCATATACACCACAACCTCATTATAACGCGGTTCGTTATAACACGGTTTTGGATATGACACGGTTTCAAGATGGATCCCAAAAATGTATAGGTTATACATCAAAATGACCATAAATGGTCGTTTTCTATATAATCTATACATTATTGTTTTGATATTTATAACATGGTTGTTTAACTAACACGGTTTCTGTTTTTGATCCCATTAATAGTGTTATAAAGAGGTTTTGATGTATCTGTTAACGAGCTGCAATACGGAGAGGCAATGCTTTCTTTCATTTACACATGGTTTATTTATTTATTTATTCATTCAGAAAACACTGTTAGCTAAAATGTCTTCAAAATCAAAGAAAACGTTGACATTTCTTGACACACATAAAACCAAAATAAGTTAAGGAAAGAAAAACACCATTTTGCGAACAAATAAAAGCACCATTTTCGTGAGTGCAACCGGCATTATCTGGAACAGTGTCCGAATATTTTTCTTTAACAAGAAAAGAAAAAGTGAGTATTTTGGTGAAAGATATACTTGTCCATGTTTCTCCAGAAAAAAAAAACTTTGTTTATGCACACCTTAGAATTGCCTCTCCATTACGATAACTCTCCTTTGCGGCATAGTACATTTTTCACATCTCCAAAATGGCTACTTTTCTGATGAAAATCCTTGATATTTTTGTTGTAAATGTTCAAAACATAGGTTGAGGGTGCTCGTGAGAACCACCTCAATGAGGCGGATCTAACGAGTACCCATAACCTATGTCTTGGAGCAGAAATAAGAAAAATAATGTTTACCCCGTAAACCCCCGTTTTCTCTATATAAAGTGGGGTATAGGTGGGTCTTCATCTCACGGACTTGGTCACGTGATGCAATGAATGCCCAAATATGGATAACTGAAGAAAATTATCCTTAAAATCATCATCGAAGACCCACCTTATTGTCTACGCCCATTTACAGACTTAGCGTTTAACACGGAAGAACAACCATTAATTGCCCTTAGCCCCGCCCATCGGGGCTTGAAGAAATAGATGGGCTGCATGATGCTTCCGCGCAGAGCTGAAACCGACCCGCACACGAGTACTAGTAAACCGCTTAGAGGATCTAAGCCTGTGCAGGCACCGCGGTGCGAGTCGGCCCGTCCATGCTTATAAACCCTATTGGTTTCATTGGGCGGCAGGGCTTGAGATGTCATTTCATCTCAATGTCGGGTAAAAGTGTCACAAAATTGGAAGCAACGTATCCAAAATGACCTTTACAGTGTTGATGGGGAGTCTAAACCTCAAATCAAACAAACAAAGAAAACAGAGTCATTAGTTACCAACAATGCAGATTGACCTTTATAGTTTTAATGCAACAACAAGTATTTGCTTTCACAAAAAAATGACATGACAAGAATAAGCTTTCACACAAAGAAAATTGGGCCCACGGGCAGTGCTCTGGCACAGAATTGCTATCACATTTGCACAAGACCATATTTGCTGTCATATACAAAATATACATATACAAACTCTGGACCACGATGAACCACTGTTTATCCTATAAGCTTCACAGGAGCGTTCGGTTCTTGCGGGCTGTAAAACTTGCCATCGTTAGCAACAATTTTTATTGAGAACCATATCAATATGTAAAACATTTAAATTATTTTCTGTATCGCCATGACGTTTGGACATGCATAAGCGCTTAGACAGGATGGTTTCAATCAAATTATCGCGAACTGGTGCCAGATTGGCCATTGGAATTTTGAAAAAGGCAATAAATTGTATAAAACATATTTCTGGGATATAATTCTGGACATTAACAGATAATATGTCCTAAGCGTAGACCTAGCTTTTTGTAAAAGATGTACTTGTCTATACCACTGTTTACTTCAAATTGAGTTGAGTCGGATAAAAATTATTACCAGTGCATTTTAAAAGAATTATGAAGTAAAAAAAATAGATATTTATGAAGATATGAACATAAACTGTACAATAGTGAGTGAGTGAGTGATTGTTTGAGTTTTACGTCCCACCAACAGCTAAGGTCATATGGAGACGGGACCTCGGTTTGAAGACTCATCCGAAAGTCTGGAGACGCCTGGAATCGATCCTGCGATCCCTGGTTTACAAGGCGAGTAGCGTAACCACTACATCACGGATGCTTCAAACTGTACAATAGTAAACATCAAGAAAACACGCCTATATAAGTTTGACCCACTTGAACCCCACTTTTATAAAGTAAAACTGGGGTTTCCGGGGTATACCTTATTTTCCTTATCACAATTTTTCATCTTAACATTTTCATTTTTTCGAAGATAAAGGTTACGATGTATTTGTATAGGCGTGTTTGCGTAATGTGATCATTTACATATTTTACATACATAGAGATTATTGTCTAATTCAATGAGAGCGGTATAAACTTCAATGTTTTTTAAGATTACTGGGTAATAAACCACTCTTTGGTTTCAGCGCCTGACACAAATGGTCCTGGAGAAGTATTTAACTAGCTGTCTTTAGACCAATCAGATACAACTCCCCATAAATAGCTGTCTGTATTGGGGGTATAGTGGAGTTAGTTGCCTTGTTTAATAAGCTCTTGCTGAAATACACCTAAAATTAAGACTACTTCTGGAAGTTTGCAGTGATTCTTTCTTTGTATTTTCTGAAAACAGTGTCTTCTGGACAGGGACCACCTTTGGGATTGTTCAAAAATGGTCTTAAAGACCACTTCTGAACAGTCCCAAATGTGGTCTTAATATAGGAATTTTCGCGCCTGGTGATAATGGTCTTAAGACAAGTGCACCAAAAACACACAAAGATCAGCCTGTGCATCCAAGCAGACTGATCAGATTCTTCGCTGTGCGCCTTGGCCCAACGTTTCTTCATATAGACCGGAAAGGCTGTTGAATGCGTTGGAATGCATGCTGATTTTTTTGTTTTACCTCCATTTTGTACCAGAATCCCCAAAGCGGGCACTTCGCAAACAGCACATGCCCAGATCAGACGCCACAGAAAGTGGCGTCTGATCAGGGCCTACACTGTTTGCAAAACGTTAAGTAATTTTCCAAATTAATTTCGAAGAAAACACAACCTGACACCTCTAAATTTCGAAATGGACTCCTGTCATTTATAAGGAGGAAGATTCCATTTGGTGCAAAAAGGGTTAAGTGGGTACAGGATCGACAACACCCCTTTTTTCTTGGCGTGACCAACTTTAATAGTCGAAGTCGTGCTAATGTCTAATCGTCAACTTTTACCGTCATCTGGAACGCATGTTGCCCAATAGCAGACAATCCTGTGAATTATTAGGGTAGTGTAGCACGCCTGACAAAGCAAGTCGGCATGGTTTTAAATATTTTTTTCGTCAAAGGATAAAATCAAACTTGAAAATGCAAGCTTATTTGACAAATGCTGGAGTAAACATATTTTTTCTCACTTTTACACCGTCTCCTTCCGCCCCCGCCCATCGGGCTTTGAGAAATAGATTGGGATGCACCACCCAGAGCTGATACCTCATTGAGGCGGTTCTAACGAGTACCCACAACCTATGTTTTGGAGCAGAAATAAGAAAAAGAATGTATACACCTGTACACCCCAGTTTTCTCTATATAAAGTGGGGTGTACTGGGGTGTTCGTTTCACGGACTTGTTCATGTGATGATATCTCCCAAAATGGTTACTTTTCCGATGAAACTTTGTGCTTTTTTTCTCATTTATACTCCAAACTCATTGAGGCGGGTCTAACGAATACCCACAATGTATCTCTAGGAGCAGAAATAAGCAAAATAATGTATACCCCTGTAAACCCCCACTTTCTCTGTATAAAAATGGGGTTCAGAGGGGTGTTCAGCACCTGTTATCATGATGAACAAAACTCCTCTACTGTAAGCTAATAGTGTAGAACTTGATCAGGGTCTTTACTGTAACAGTGTTAAACCGGCAATGCCCCTTTTAGAAAAAGCTAAGCTAACACAGGGTGTTTCTTCTATGAGGTTGTTCTTTCAAGTACGTTGGAGCGAACATAATACCCTTGTTTTCCCTTTCATGCCTAAGTTTTTGGAAACAGCTTCTACCATCTTTGAATCTGGATACGTCAATTCTGGTAAATAGGGGTTTTAGGCAAAATCATAAGCAAGGTGATCCTTATGAACAGATCTATTTAAATCGATATGTTCACTGTTTGCATGCATATATATCTTTCTTGCACGCGGTCATTCTCTCCCTTCCGCTGATTCAAGGAGGGCAGTTGTCAGTTTCTGGCGAAAAAATGTGCCCTGTAGTGGTTAGCCGCTTACGAATAAGCCAGCCGCCAGAAACAGAGTGGATAGGTAAACTGGCTGGCTCAAAAATGACCTAAATAGTGTTGACTGGGCCGTTAAACACCAATACAAACAAAACATGCAAAACCTTTCTTGAATGCCAGATAAGGAAATCCTTGGTTTTTATATAGGATAGATATTCTTATCTTACCCATCTTATCTTACCCCCCCCCCCAAAAAAAAGGACCACACGATTTGGTCAATGTTTGTTTTATTTGAGGTTTAACGTACCCGTCATCACTGTAAAGGTCATTTAGTTGACGTTGCTTCCAATTTTGTGAGACTTTCGCCCGACATTGAGATATAATGACCTCTCAAGCCCTGCCGCCCAATGAAACCAATAGGATTTATAAGCATGGACGGGCCGACTCGCACCGCTTTGCCTGGGCAGGCTTAGATCCACTAAGCGGTTTAACACTACTCGTGTGCGGGTCGGTTTCAGCACTGCGTGGAAGCATCATGCAGCCCATATATTTCTTCTAGCCATGATGAGCGGGGGCCGTATGTTGTTTAAGACGTTACACAATTTTGTTGCTTATTCAACCCCATCGAAACGTGACAAATGACGTCAAACTGTTAAGATGGCGGACGTCAACTCCATTTAGTACTGAAGGTGTGCGATGATTTAATCACTTAAATTAGTTTCAAAAATTGGAAATGGAATGGTGTGCAAGAAAAAAAGGAACTCTCAGGAATGTTCGGTGCATATAGAAAAATCCGTCCCTCTGGATATCACTGCCTGGCATCTCTCGACAACATAACGATAACACACCCGTCCGATATAGTGCATTTTTCACATCTCCAAAATGGTTCATTTTCTGATGAAAATCCGTGATATTTTTCTTATAAATACTGCAAACATAGGTTGTGGGTGCTCGTTAGAACCGCCTCGGCGGTTCTAACGAGTACCCACAACCTATGTCTTGGGGCAAAAATAAGGAAAAATGTATACCCCGTAAACCCCAGTTTTCTCTATAAAAAGTGGAGTATAGGGGGGGGGGGGGGTCTTCATTTCACGGACTTGTTCACGTGATGTAGCGTTGTAATCATAGCAACAGAAAAGAACGGTATTTTGTGATAACTGAAGGGTAGTTTTCCTTATTTTTCCATATAAACCTATGTTGTGGGTATTCATTAGAACCGCCTTGCCTTTGCGGTTCTAATGAATACCAACAACATAGTTTTTAATGACAGATTCCTTCTGTCATTCTTCGTCGTGCTGCATGTTTATAAATTTAAACGTCCAAACTTCCGACTTCCACTACTTTTGAAATATGACTCCGCACAAACACGGATAGTCCGTTGTTTGTTGACTTTTCATGCTCGCTGTCTCAAAACTAATTTCTCATGGCATTATTTCCGCATTTTGATTACATGTTTGGTTTCATTTGTAATCACAATACAAAAAGGATCTTTCTTAAATTACAAACAAAACGGGAAAAGTTAATTGAATATGCATAAGGAAAGTTCCCATTTTATACGGGCGACCGCATAATGGGTCATTGGCGAATCTTGGAGGCGCCGTCTAACCACGGCCTTCACTGCGGGCTTCAATGTTGTCGAAAGTTAGCCCATTTTTTTCCTAAATTAATTCCTATATTTCTAGCTGACGCCCCTTAATATTGAACCGGGATTTCGAAATGAAATCTTCGTCAGATAAGTGATAATATTACATTCAGTACAAAATGAGTTATGATTAATTATTTTTGTATCAATACGCCATTAAGGTAACTTTGTATAATTTTAGAAGAGAAAAAAAAATATGTATAGAGCTACAATCAGTGCACACCATTTAAGTACCTAGATATACTTTGAAAAAAAAAAAAAAAAAAATAGAGCGTATATAATAAGCACTTTTGATTATCGGCCAAGCCGACCCGCACACAACAGTTACAGACACGACGTCATCACTCGGTCGTACGGATTGCCGATAATTTTGACGGATGTCCCTTAATCATTAACTCCCCTTTGGAGCACAGCGAGTATATATTGAATTGAGGTAAAGAATCATACTCATCCCACTGCGCATGTCTCAAAAACCGAAAAATTCTGTTGAATAACAATGCTGCCGTAGTGCTCGTTGTTGATTATATCTGTGAGTGTTCTTGCAGCACTCGAAAATCGCATATATCTAGAAAAAATATCAAGTGAAGATGTTCATAAGGATCGGGGTCTGAAAACTGAGGTGATACTCTAGATTTCCCTTTAGTAATGAACATTTGGAGATACTACCCAGCAGGCATATGACATTAAAACTTTGTCTGATTGACGTTGATGTAACGCCATGGCTTGACTGCAACGTCATATTAATGTCGGTGCAACGTCATTACCAACGTTGATGTGACGTTGCCCCTGCGACGCATGCCTGGTGGCAGAGAGTCTTATTGTTTTTATAACATCGATCAGAAAATGTGGAATCCAACACACTGAATGCTTTTTTCCCTTTCTTCCATCAAAATCGGAATCGATGCATTAACATTAATTACCAGAAGAACTTCTTTTCTTCAGTTACGTCATTCGTAGTTTTTATTCATGTCATATAGTATATGTACATACATCGTGATAAGTTTCAACAGACGACTTTTGAGATTGAAATCTTTCCTGATTTTTTCCCCCGAAAACAGGATTTGACATTTCATGCAAATTGTCTCCTATGGATGCAATTATCATGAGATGTCAAGTCCTGTTTTCTAGGAAAAATAAGAAAAAATGTCAACAGTTTGTCGTCCGCTGAATTTGCCCAGAGAGTGGCGAAGGTTAAAAGAGTAAATTTGAAACCTTTTCTTATATAAAGGCCTTAATATTCACGAATTTCTCATTGAATCTGTCATTTAGTTGCTTTTTGGCGCTTTCATTTTGATGCAGCCTGGCAATCAGGCCCTGCATTTAAGTCATTCTTGTTAACCCTTTTTGTACCAAATGCAATCTTCCTCCTTATATATAACAGGAGTTCTTTTAAAAATTAAAGGATGTCAGTTTGCTTTTTCATCAAAATTTATTTGGAAAATGACTGTACTTTTAACAAACAGTGGAGGCCATGATCAGACGCCGCGTTCTGCGGCGTCTGATCTGGGCCTGCACTGTTTGCCAGGGTACCCATTTTGGGGTTTCTGGTACTAAATGGGTTAACAAGGTACACAACCACAGTAAACCTAATAGAAATGTGTATTATCATTTGCCCCTTATCTAAAATAAATCAGACATTACTCCAAAACATGGTGTTAGGGGGTGGTATTAGTGTTTATTAGTAAATTTGCTTTATGAAAATGCTCAATTTAACAGACTGATAAGAACAGTCGGCAGGGAACTCTTCAGTAAAAAGAAACAAAGAACGGCTATCTTTCCCGCCATTTTTCTCATTTGGTGGAGGTGAAAGCTTCGGTTTTTATCGCTAAAATTTGATCATTTTTAAACAGTTTTTAAAGCTAAATGTGTCTGATTATTTTATAGACAATCATCAGAAATAAAAGAAAATATACGGAACAATAATACAGAGTAAGTCTTTGTCAGAGGTATGAGACTGATTTAAAACATTTCTTGTGCACATTTGGTAAGGTCATATAGCAGAATATCTTTGTATACACCTCCGAAAATGGCGGACCTCAGTCTAGTTTTGATAGAGAAGTAACAAAAACTATCCTTCAGTTATCACAAAATACCAACCTTATCTGTTGCTATGGTGATGCCAGACAGTGACCCTAGGAACGGATTCGCACCTCACACCTATGGGGGATTTTATTGTCTCCAGGATTAAGAGAGTAAACGCCACTGTTGTTTATGTAAAGTACTGGTAAACTGCTTAGAGGTTCTAAGCCTGCCCAGGAAAAGTGATGGTAGTCGGCCCGCCGATGCACATAAACGTTATTGGTTTCATTGGGTGGCAGGGCTTGAGATGTCATTTCAGCTCAATGTCGGGTAGACGTCCCCCAAAATTGGAAGCAACGTCTCCAAAATGACCTATATAGTGTTGACGGGGACGATAACCTCAAATCAAACAAACAAATTCTCGGAATTGTTAACGTGAAAAACGGGACTTTGCGTGATCTGCACTCAGAATACGCGGACTCGTATTCTCGTGACCAAACTACGTCGTGAAAAGAACACTACATTGTAACGATTCTCATATTTTATGGCACTATATTCATTTCACCTTGACTACGGCTATTTATTACCTGACAAGATTAATAATATGAGATGTTATTATGTTCCAAATTACCTTTTAAATCAACCCATTTCCTATTTAATTAATGATGCGTTAACAGGCAACAATACCTCACATGTGGCTCTTGGGTCATTTGCTGAATACATGGCCGTTTTTTGCTTTGATCTTTTCTGTGATTCCTAAAAGTCTACCGAGTTTCAGAAAGTAGACCTCACATTGTTAAATCTATCTGTTTATTGTACTTATATGTTTTTTTTTTTTTTTTTTTTTTTTTTTTTGCTCGAGTGGCAGACGACATTTTCAAATACTTTTTCCGAAGAGAACTTAGTTAGACCTCACATTACTCGCCTATATAATTCATTAATTCTGACCCTCTTGAACCCCACTTTTTTTTAGTAAAACTGGGCTTTACAGGGGTAAACCTTATTTTGCTTATTTCAGCTCTAAAATATAGATTGTGGGTACTCGTTAGAACCGCCTCGATGAGGCGGTTCTAACGTGTACCTACAATCTATATTTTGACCAGACATAAGAACATTATCACAATTTTTCACCTTAAATTTTCGTTGTTTTCGGTGGTAAAGTTTACAATGTATTTGTATAGGCGTGTTTATCCGTTAACTGTTCTTATATGTTTTTATTTACCTAAAACCACCAGCAAAAGCAATAGCAGACGCATTTTCCAAGCACTTTTGTTCGGAGAAAATGAGATTTTACATTTCATAAGCAGACGATTCGCATGGCATGCCAAGCTCGTTTTGTCCAAGAATAAATAAAAAAACTAGAATTAGGTCTGGTGGTAAACATTGCTTGGTGCATTTAGGTTAAATACAATTTAACCCTTTTAGTACCAAATGGAATCCCCCTCCTTAAAAATATAGCACGGGTCGATTTCAGAATGCAGGGGTGTCAGGTAGACTTGCCCAAATCTGTTAATTAAGTGTCCATTGTAGAATTAATTGTTTACAAAAAAAAAAATAAAAAATAAAAAATAAATAAATAAAAAAATAGCAGAGAATTGTGAAATTAACATTCAGAGATGAAGACGAAAAAGACTTTTACATATTTTTTGTTTAAAGGGACTTTCATTTGATATAAAAATGTAAATGTAGGGACTTGGGCAAGTCTAGGGTGTCAGGTTGTGTTTTCTTTAAAATTCATTTGGAAAATAACTGAACGTTTTGCAAACAGTGTAGGCCCTAATCAGACGCCGCGTTCTGCGGCGTCTGTTCTGGGCCTTCACTGTTTGCAAACAGTGTAGGCCCTGATCAGACGCCGCGTTCTGCGGCGTCTGATCTGGGCCTACACTGTTTGCCAGGGTACACGTTTTGGGGTTTCCGGTACCAAAGGGGTTAAAGTACAAAGTATAACATGCAATATTCCCGAGTTCTATTCCACTGATTCGAGAAGGGCTGTTGTCAGTTTCTGTCGAAAGAAGTTAACCGCTTATGTGTAAAATAGAACTGGAGGCAATGATCAGAAATCGATTAAATTAACCAACACCTCCCATCAGAGACACCAAAGGGAAAGAAACACAAACATGAAACAACCGACCCTAATGGAAACATCAATAGCGGAAAGCCAAAAGGAGGACAGTTACTTTCCCACAAAATGGCCAATTGGCCATCCAAAACAAAATAAATATAAGCGATACAAACACTCAAAGAAATAAACCGCGACAGAAGAACCGCCGTGAGACGACTCAAAGAAATAAACCGCGACAGAAGAACCGCCGTGAGATGAATTCCACTAGGGGGGGGGGGGGGGGGGGGGGGCTTAAATCGATTCTACGCCGCCACAATACTTATAAAGATGAAAAAAGCCTGTTCAACAAAAGTATGGTTACTGCGCAACAATAACAATCCTATAACCTTATGAAATATGGATCAAATAGCAAGTTACAATTTCATTGCAGAAATGGCTGACTTCGCACGAATACTGTGCCTCCTGGTAGTCGACTTGAGTATTAATAATTCCCATTAACTCAAAAAGAGCTGTTGTCAGTTTCTGGCGAAAGAATTTTCACTCATATCACATCAAAGTGCCACGACAAATGGCTTCGAGCGCAACACGATGGCAGCTAGTGTTAAAACACAGGCAAAAAGAAAAAGGTTGCGAGCAGGATCTTATTATTTCGAGCCGATCATTAATTAGAGGTGAGCGAAAACCGGAGTACCCAGAGGAAACTACCTGACCTCCAGTTGCAAAACTTGGCGCCTCATATCTTGCTCGAGCGAGGCTCGAACCAAAGCGGTGAAAGACCTTATGATAAGGAGTCAGCGCTTTTAGCTATTAGGCCACGGAAACCCGTAAAATTACCAATTTGAAACAAAATGACGTCGTTCCTAGATTCTTCCATAGCCCACTGCGCATGCTTTTCTTTTATTTCTATAAATTCGATATACAGGGATTTCCAAACCACGGGCCTGGGTTCCAATCGGTTGGGTCATCCATGACTCGTGTCGGAAATGCCGATATCAAATCCATACCCATTAGAGATTTCTGTGGTCATACATGTGTCTGTGTGTCAGTATTACGAAAACACGCCTATACAAATACAATGTAACCTTTATCGCCGAAAAAATGAAAACAAAATAAGATGAAGATTTGGGATATTTTTCTTATTTCTTCTCAAAATATAGATTATGGGTACTCGTTAGAACCGCCTCATCGAGGCGGTTCTAACGAGTACCCACAAGATGAGGCGGTTCTAACGAGTACCCACAATCTATATTGTAGCGCAGAAATGAGAAAAATAAGGTTTACCCCTGTAAAACCCGTTTTTGCTATATAAAAGTGAGGGTTCCAGGGGGTCAAAATTATATAGGCGTGTTTTCGCGATGACACAAAGGATCTTACATTAGTGCATTATTGAATATGACGCCGAGCATTTTATAAAACCTTCTCCTCAACGTGTCGAATAGACTGGGCTGCATGGTGCTTCCACGCAGAGCTGAGATTGAGAGTGTTTGAGTTTAGCTAATGCCATACGGAGACGGGACCTCGGTTTGAAGACTCACCCGAAAGTCTATGCAGAGCTGAAACTGACCACACATGAGTACTGGTAAACCGCTTAGAAGGACTAAGCATGCCCATTCAAAGTGGTATGTCTCGCCGTCCAATGCATATAAGCCTTCTGGTTTCATTTGGTGGCCGGGGTTGAGATGTCATTTCATCTCGATGTAGAGTAAAAGTCCCACAAAACAAGAAGCAACGTCTCCAAAATGACCTAATTAATATTGACGAGGACGATAAACCTTAATTCAAACAAACAAATCAATAATAATAATAATAATAATAATAATATTAATAATAATAATAATAAACGACCTTATTTATAGAGGGTAACACGTTTAGTACAAGTACTACATGTAATCTTCTATGTGGCCCTCTTTGCGTACTAAGTAATGTGGATAAAGTCTCTTGAATGTCGAACCGGCTACGTCTCGATCTCAAATCCGATGCTTTACTACTGCACCACTGCGCTCCACTGGTTGAATTAGTTGAATAAATTCAATAATGCATTAGCCGAGCATTTTATGCCTTTTCCTCAACGTGTTGAATAAAATTCAATAATATATGAACACTCATGTAAGATTCTATTTATCATATGATATATAAAACTTTATTCACGCAAATGTCAATATTCCATCATTAGTAAATGCGACGTCATTAAGGACGTCGTACCTGTAACGTTACGGGGTGTATCTAACTAATTTGCATATTACCGACTTTAATACATTTTCAGACGCGACGTCAAATGATAAATATATTTCTCAACCCTTAATTTTCATACTTGAGTTTTGGGATTCTCACTGAGGCGGCTCTAATAAGCACCTACATTCTATGTTTACAACAGAAATTTAGAAGCCTCCGTGATGTACAGGTTACGTTTCTCGCCTTGTAAAACCAGGGGTCGCAAGATCGATCCCGGGCTTCTCCAGACTTTCGGATGAGTCTTTAAACCGAGGTCCCGTCTCCATATGACCTTAGCTGTTGGTGGGTCGTAAAATGCAAACACTCACTCACAACAGAAATTCATCATAAAGCGTATTAAGAAAACATGTCATTTTTGGTGTGATGAAAAAACGCATTAGGTCGAACGGAAGTGTCTCCAAATGAAGAGACTAAACGTACCTAGTACCCCGCCCTTGGGGGCTAGAAGAAAAAACCTTGGGCTGCATGGTGCTCCCACGCAGAGCTTTGAGTACTGGTAAACCGCTAAGAAAGTCTAAACCTGCCCAGGCAAAGTGATGCGAGTCGGACATATAAACCCTTTTGGTTTCATTGGACGGCAGGGCTTGAGATGTCAGTTCATTTCAATGTCGGGTAAAAAAAAAGTCCCACAAAATTTGAAGCAACGTCTTCAACATGACCTAAATTGTGTTGAAGGGGACGTTAAACCTCCATTCAAACAAACCAAACTTAGTATATAGGACTATTTGTGTCATTTCAATACAACGAAGGCCGGCCTCAGTGGCTCAGTCGGATGCGCGTCTGACTGGTGTTCAGGAGGACGCGGGTTCGACTCCCGCCGGGGTCGGCAACATTCTTTCCTGGAGATTGATCATGAAATCTTTTCTACGGTCATTCTCTCCCTTCCGCTGATTCAAGAAGGGCAGTTGTCAGTTTCTGGCGAAAGAATGTGCACTGTACTGGTTAACCGCTTACGTATAAGCCTGCCCAGGAAAGTGTTGATAGGTAAACTGACCGGCTCAAAAATGACCTAAAAAGTGTTGACTGGGCCGTAAAAGTCCAATACAAACAAACAAACAAACAATACAACGAAGACATGTTGGGCATTCAGTTTATTTTCCTGCAAATTTATCGCTCTTAGGAAAAAAGGAAATTGCTCCCTGAATACAACTTTGCTCCTCAGGAGAAATATTTTGTCTCGAAGAGTTGACCACTTTTAATCAGAGAAACAAAAAATTGTTTTTTAAAAAAAGCGTTATCCCCGTGAAGGTATTCATTACGAAAACATGCCTTTACAAATACATTGTAATTTTTTCCGCCGAAAAAATGAAAACCGAAAATTTAAGATAAAAAATTGTGATATTTCTCTTATTTCTGCTCAAAATATAGAATGTGGGTACTTGTTAGGACCGCCTCGATGAGGCGGTCCTAATGAGTACCCACAATCTATATTTTAGGGCAGAATCAAGAAAAATTAGGTCTACCCTTGTAAACCCAAGCTTTACAATACTACAGTGGGGTTCAAGGGGGATCAAAATTATATAGGCGTGTTTTTGTGATGTTTCTCCTATAACCGTTAATCCCGTTCAATGCTATAATTACAGAAGCAGAAAAATGCTCCGCAACGCGCATTCATTCTGTAATTAAAACTTAATATGCATACGTAAAATATGCAAGTTCTAGAATACGTGTAATATGTTCGAAAACGTTATCAGCGGTTGTAAAGAGAAACTTCCGTAACTTTAACGCCGGATGATTCAAACTCTTGCTGAGTCCCTATATGGAACTCGACAGGCCAATTGTTCAAGGCCTCGCTAGCTTAACGAGCTCGTTAGTGGTGAAAATGTGTACTGTTCTAGCGAGCACAATATCTGAGACAGTGTAATTTTTGCTGAAAAAAATTGAGTAGCATTTGCAAAAGCTACTTATATTTTTTCAGCAAAAATATAAATACATTTGACATCATAATTGAAAGTTTTAGGCATACGTTAAATAAGACATCAATGATTTTCAAAAACTGGGCCCAGATATCATGGTTAGTAGGACAATTTAGAGTATGTTGTGTGCACTCATTAGAATTGCCTCGGTGAGGCGATTCTAATGAGTACAAATAACAGATGCTACTTTTAAAGCAAAGCGAAACAAAAACTTTAAGTCTATCACGAAAACACGCCTATATAATTTTGACCACGTTGAACCCACCTTTTATATATTAAAGCTGTGGTTTACAGGGGGGGGGGGGGGGGGGGGGGGGGGGGGGGGGGGGGAAGGGGTAACTCTTATTTTTCTTATTTCTGACCTAAAGTATAGGTTGTGGGTATTCGTTAGAACCGCCTCGTTGAGGCGGTTCTAACGATTACCCACAGTCTATATTTTGAACAGAACTAAGACATATATCACAATTTTTCCAACTTAAAAGCTTCGTTGTTTCGGCGATATGTTTACACTGTAATTATATAGGCGTGTTTTCGCAATGCATCCCGATTACGCCCCCTGATCTGGCACTATTAGTGGCTTGAATGACCCCTGCCTCGAATTATGTTTCATAGTCCCAGAAGTGTTCAAGCCGTTGAAGTACAACTGTATGTGTTTGTGCTGTTCGTCAGTCTGTCTGCCAGGTGAAAAACCGGTGATATTTGTGTATTATCAAGCTTTGGGACTTTTAAAACCATGTTTTAATCGTCACGTGATCTTCTGAATTCGCAGTTAAGCCCTGATCTCGATCATTAACGAGTCTGTTAAATAAAGACCTACCTTCCGGCCCCCGCCCATCGGGGCTTGGAGAAATAGATGGGCTGCATGATGCTTCCACGCAAAGCTGAAACCGCCCCGCACACGAGTGCTGGTAAACCGCTTAGAGGATGAAAAATGCGGTCCGAGTCGGTCCTTCCATGCTTATAAACCCTTTTGGTCTCATTAGGCGACAGGGCTTGAGATGTCATTTCATCTCAATGTCGGGTAAAAGTCCCACAAAATTGGAAGCAACGTCTCCAAAATGACCTATGCAGTGTTGACGGGTACGTCAAACCTCAAATCAACCAAACAATTACAGAGAAAACTGAGGATAACAAGGGATACATTTTTATATTATTTTCTGCTGGAAGGGTAGCAAGTTCTTTTCTTTAAAAGGTAGATCCCTTTTTTAGATATGCTAATTTTATTTCCTTTAGTTATCTGCCGTGGGGTGATTGGGTTAGGCAAAGATGACATGTCTCTTCCGTCAATATAGGGTGAGTGTTGTAGCTTTATGTCCCACCAACAACTAAGGTCATACGGAGACAGGACCTCGGTTTAAAGACACACCCGAAAGTCTGGAGAAGCCAGGGATCGATCCTACAACCCCTGGTTTACAGGGCGAGTAGCATTACCACTACACCACGGAGGCTTCTGACCAACTGATATTTGACTTACAGTTGAGCAAGGCCTGCTGTCCTTGCAGCAGGTAAGATAGAGGGGGTGTTGTTATTCCATCTGTTTCTACATTTTCTTTCATTTTTTCCTCTTTTTCTCACTGTCATCTCCTCTACTATCTCTTCTATCTATATTCTCCCTTTCTCTGGGAGACGACACAAAATGGCCCACACGGGTTGATGTGTCGTTAAACACCCATACAATCAATCTGTATTCGCTGGCTGAGTGAACATTGTCAACGAAACATGTTTTCTTGGAACAGCTCATAATATAATAAAACTTTCGCCTCTCAATACAATAAACTTGAAGTGAAAAAAGGTTTTTGTGGCATAAGCGAACAGTAGCGGCCCAGGCGAGAGCGCGCATGCGCACTCTCGCCTGAGCTACAGCTGTTCGCACGCATGCGTCCATCTACCAGGGAGCCCGAGTCGGGTTCCGGCTCGTATTTGCGCATGCGTGCTCGACTAATCGCTGCTGTCAAATGCAGTAAGAATCCATTTTTCATGTTTGGGTGCACACAAATGAACCTTGTCTAATAAAGAAAACTAAAAACCTGAGCCTGCATTATTAATATAGTAACGGATTTCAGAACTGTTGCTGTGAGTGTAATACCCAAGAGATTGTCTATCAAGTGCATGTTGATATTTTTTATCTAATATGTTCAAAAACGTGCTTTATGCCAGGGACGTTTAACACTGTCTAAAACCCAAGAGCATTCGATTTTGCTTAGAATGTCTGGTTTTATTTTATTGTATTTCTTTTTATTTCATTCTATTTCATTCCGTTTTAATCGGATAGAATTTTAGCGAGCTGAAATTGTATTCCATGGGTCAATATCGCATGGTTACCACATGTAGGGATATCCGTGTCAGCGTATTTTTTTCTCGTGCAACAATAAATCTATATACACATGCAAAATACAGCTTTACGATTCGATTTGAAACATGTAATTTGATTTTCACAAAACTCGTATAATTCCTTACCAATTTATCTGTTATTCCAAACGTTTCATAATGACTATGTATGTTGTCACATAGAAGCCTCCGTAGTATAGTGGATAAGCTACTCGCCTCATAAACCAGGGGGTGTAGGTTCGATTCTGGGCTTCTCAAGACTTTGGGATGAGTCATTAAACCGAGGTCCCGTCTCCGGCTCTGGCTGTATCGAAACCGTCCTTAATTCTGAATGGAATTTTTCCCATAATTCAAGACAAAGGAAAATGAGGGATTAACTTAGGCATATTTTCTTACTAATATACTGGATATGTATGTTGTGTGTATTCATTAGAATCGCCTCGATTCTAATGAGTTCATACAACATACTTTCATTTCATAGACCATCAAGAAGCAAAACCATAATTATTAGTGTCATGCTCCCGCCCATCGGGGCTTGGAGAAATGCATTGTGCTGCATGATACTTCCACGTAGAGCTGAAACTGACCGCACACGAGTACTGGTAAACCGCTTAGAAGGTCTAAGCCTGCCCAGGGAAGGTGGTGCCAGCTGGCCCGCCCATGCATATAAACCCTTTTGGTTTCATTAGACGGCAGTGCTTGAGACATCATTTCATCTCAATTTCGGCTCAAAGTCCCAAAAATCGGAAGCAACGTCTCTAAAATGACCTAAATAGTGTTGATGGGGACGTTAAACCTGAAATCAAACAATTAATTATTACTGTACCATTATGCCACCAGACCCGGCGATATGGGTTAACCTCAATTGCTAGAATCACCCCCTATCTCAAAACCAAATCATGGGGCCCAGAAGTGTTCAAGTCACAGTTCGACTAAACAGGTTCTCACACGAGTGGTCATTTCATACGAGTACATGTAAACTTCTAATCACAAGAAAAATAAAAAGGTCTTTGTCACCTAAAGAAAGAAAGAAACAAACAAACAAACAAAGAAAAAAAACAAGAAAAGAAAGAAAGAAATGAAATAATTAGAAAAAAAGAAAGAAATAAAGAAAGAAAGAAAGGAAAGAAAGAAAGAAAGACAGACAGAAAGAAAGAGAGAAAGAAAGAAAGAAAGAAAGAAAGAAAGATAGAAAGAAAGAAAGAAAAAGAAAGAAAGAAAAGAATTGTGCAAACATCGCGATGACTAGAGTAAAACTCTTCACCAATTCCCCCTCTCTCCAGCCGCCAACTCTCTTCAGCTGTCCCAAAGCAATTCATCTGCTGAGCAACGGACGCGGGTGTCTGTTTCATTTATCAGGCCACGCATCACTTTCGACAGTTCCTTCTGCTTAACAGCCACCTCTCTGAGGAACCACTTTTGCTCTCGAACAAGATAGAGACATCGCAATCTGCAGCCTGCCGGCATTGCCCTCTCTATTGCTTAAGGCCCATTTTTGGATTAGCGTCTAAATTCTGAACTACAAGTGCTCCTGTACGTTGGCCAGACCGCATCCGTCCGTTGTCTCCTTTGCATCTCTATTTGGGCACTGCAGCCCTGGATCACTTTCTATCTACGACCGAGTTATGTCCATATTTTATTGAGAGTTGTCCCCGTTGCAACCAGGTGGAAACAAAACTACTTTTGGAGTAATTATTGCGTGGCTGCAAAATGAAGGTGACACCGAGCATGTTTACTATCGGAAACGCTGGTGGACTTAGGTGACGCTTAAGTACGCATTTTGTCAACATCCGCCTTGTTTGCAAACCCTGCACATCAATGTGAGTAAATATTTGCTATGCTATTACAATGATTTTTTGTAAAAGGTCTAAATGTCAATAGTTAAAATAGCGCATGCCGCAAAGTGATACGTCGGAGCGGAAGACAGAAATTAATGCCGTAAAATGACTCAGAGAACAGGCAGGTTGCACTACAGTTTACATTATTCTTTATGAAAGCTGTACTTGTTTGGGGTAGAGCTTTCAGTACAGAATTGAATATTCTGCTGCTTCTGATTGGATTTTGTGCTAAAAGCCATTATTTTTCTGAAAAGTATTATTGTTTGATAGAAGAAATATTAGAAGGCAAAATCTGCTGATTTAAATAGAAAGAAAATTGTGCTGACTGGCCACTGGAAATGCCTAGATTTTTTCGCTGCGGTATGGGTTTGTTTGACATGCCTCGTGACACCCGATTGTTTAGCTGCTTCTGGGAGGTAAATGTCTTCATGTCAAATTACATGTATATGCCTTCTTATGGACTCATTAGACTTGTTGAGATGTGTTAGAACATGGTGTAAGCCCAAATTTCAAGTACATTGTGAGTAAGGGTTTTTTAAACTGTAGTGCCACCTGTAAATATCTGTATGAGCGTTGAACTGACATCCATGTCTAAGATCCTACAAGTATAGTTTTTGCAAAATGCTAGGTCTACGCTTAGCACATACTAAATGTGAATAGAGTTATACACCAGGAATGTGTTTTATACAATTCACTGTCTTTGGCAATGTTCTAATTGCCAGTCTGCACCCAGAATCTTGCCGACTGAAGTATAATGTCTGAAATGTGAAAGTTGCCAATGCTGTAATTTTGTCGGAAAGTAATTTTCATCTTCAAAAAGGCACATGTGCAACTCCAATATGCTTGTAACATCTTATCAAATGGAATGCTTGCAAAACCGTTGGAGAAGTTAAGTAGACAACCGTCCTACACTTTATAGAAGACTAATTAACTCAAAACTTTTGCTAACGGCGAGGCAAGATTTTAGCTCACCAAAGCCGAAGGTTCTTGTGGGAGATGATGGGATAGGCAGTCGTCCGTCGAAGTCGAGAGTTAGTAGATGTATATTTTGTATTCGCCTGCAGAAATATGACAGGAAATATAGGCTTGTACAAATATGATAGCAATCCTGTGACAGAGCTCTTTGTTGTATGAAAGCTTATACTTGTATGGGCCGCTTTTTTCTTCTTGAGAAAGCTTATACTTGTTGCATAAATATAAAGTTCAACCTGCATTGTGGGTTACTAATGGTTGTACTTCCGTGTTAAACCCTGCGTCTATAATGTCTACGCCCATGGGCGTAGACAATTAATTGGTGTATCTACAGCCTGTTCTAAAATTAAAGTCAGTGTAGTTTCAATTCGCACCAGTCCTCCAACCCAAGTGAGCACAAAAGAGTAACATGGGTAAAATCTATCATGCTGACAAAATCACTGGCCCTTGTACAGTAAACATTTCTTTATTGCGTATCATTATACTATGTAGTCAATGACTGGGAAGGTCCTCGCCCATGGGTGCTTGGAAAAGTAGATTGGGCTGCGCGGTGCTTTCACGCAGAGCTGAAACTGACTGCACATGTGTACTTGTAAACCGCTTATTAGGACTAAGCCTGACCAGGCATAGTGGTGCTAGTCGGACTATCCATGCTTATAAACCCTATTGGTTCTACTGGGCGACAGGGCTTGAGATGTAAGTTCGTGTCAATGTCGGGTAAAAGTCCCACAAAATTGGAAGCAACGTCTCCGAAATGACCTAAAAGGTTGACGGGGACGTTAAAACAAACAATGGCTGGGAAGACCCCGCCCATCGGGACTTGGAAAATAGACTGGGCTGCGCGTTGCTTCCACGCAGAGCCGAAACTGACTGCACACGTGTACTTGTAAACCGCTTAGAAGGACTAAGCCTGACCAGGCATAATGGTGCTAGTCGGACTGTCCAATGCATATAAGCTCTATTAATTTCACTGAGCGGCAGGGCTTGAGATAGCATTTTATCTCAATGTCGGATGAAAGCCCGACAAAATTGGAAGCAACGTCTCCCAAAATAACCTACATAGTGTTGGCGGGGATGTTAAACCTCACAATTCAAACAAACAATGACTGGGAAAAACGCTAACAGCGTGCTTGACATCACGAAAACACGCCTATATAATTTTGACCCCCTTGAACCCCACTTTTATATAGTAAAATTGGGGTTTACAGGGGTTAACATTATTTTCTCTAAAATATAGATCGTGGGTACTCGTTAGAACCGCCTCAATAAGGCTAACGAGTAGCCACAATCTATATTTTGAGGAGAAATAAGAAAAAAATATCACAATTTTTCATCTTAAAATCTTCAGTTTTTCAGCGATAAAGGTTACAATGTATTTGTATAGGCGTGTTTGGGCCTATATTAAAGGCAGTATAAAACCCGCAGACATGCGACATCTGTGGGGAGGACCAAATGTCGTACAGGAAGATTTGCGGATGGTTTGCTAAATTTTGGAGCGGACAGCAGCAGTTTAAAGATACTGCTCTCATAGGTCACAATGCAACAACAACCAAAAGTTACATCGAAAAAATCCGCAATAGTCTACAAAAATGATGCCCAGCCCTCGCCTATCGGGGTTTGAAGAAACAGATGGGCTGCATGATGACCCACGCAGAGCTGAAACAGGCCCGCACACGAGTACTGGTGAACCGCTTAGAGGATCTAAGCCTGCCCAGGCAATGCGCCCATTATCATAAACCCTATTGGATTCATTGGGCGGCAGGGCTTGAGATGTCATTTCATCTCAATGTCGGGAAAAAGTCCCACAAAATTGGAAGCAACATCTCCAAAATGACCTTCACAGTGTTGACGGGGACGTTAAACTTCAAATCAAATCAAACAAACAAATACAAAAAGATTCACAATGGGGCAATTAGCTCGGTTGATAAACAACTTTTGTTAGCACGTGTTTAGAAGTCTCTCTCATAGAAATAACGATAAATAGTTCCGCTGTATGCATATACCTTAAGATATGAGTAGAGTGACCTGTGTTGTGTGTCCTCGGAAGAATTTAATTCGACTTATATTAGATTTATTAAAACTTGAACAAACTTGATAAGAAAAACTGATCAATACCCAGCAATCACGTTCATAAAAGCCCAAGAAACCAGTAAATATTTTCACTTACATCACGAAAACTCGCCTATATAATTTTGACCCCTTGAACCCCACTTTTATATATTAAAACTGGGGTTTGCAGGGTAAACCTTATTTTTCTTAGTTCAGCTCTAAAATATATATTGTGGGTACTCGTTAGAACCGCCTCGATGAGCGGAAATATTTTGAGCAGAAATAAGAAAAATATCACCATTTTTCCTCTTAAAATTTTCAATTTATCGGCGATAAAGGGGACAATTTGTATGAGATGTTAAATCCTGTTTTGGGAAAAAATAAATCAAAGGAAAAATAAGAAACATATCACCATTTGTCGTCTGCTGGTAAGCTACAGAGAGTGAATTTCATGAATTTATAGGTAATAATGAAAAATAAATGATCTAAGCCAAGGTTTAGGATCAACATTTATGCCTACAGTCAAACACAAATGACCCACCAGTGCTGTCAGCACTTTGATTCTGCGACAAATTTTCGTTGAGAAAGCTCATTGAGATCGTTTCGTGCTCAACCCTGACTTAAAGATCGGCATAAAATAAAATAAACTTGAAAGAGCTTTAATACTTACACATACACATACACACGCACACACTTGCGCGTATTCTTGGATTACGATAATAAACCCGTGCGACATAGTGCATTTTTCTCACATTCTAATGAACATTGGTGACAATTGCAAAAATAAGTTGTAGGTGTCCGTTAAAACCGCCCTTATAGGGCGAATCTAACGACCACCGTAATGATGTCGTTAAGGCGGTCGGTAGAACCGCCTCACAGCCTATGTCTTGGAGCAGAAATAATGAAATTAATGCATACTCCTGTAAGCTCCAATTTTCTCCATAAAAATGGGGTTTAGAGGGGTCTCAGTAGACGGACTTGTTAAAAGTAAGTATTATATTCGCCAGTACTGTCAGCACTTTGATTCTGCTACAAAATTTGAAGTCGGGCGGCTTTGTTTACATGTAAAGATCGACACGAGATAAAAAAAAAAACGGTCATGATCTCAACACATACACACGAACACCCACGCACTCGACCGCGCGCATTCTCGTAAGAATGTACTATTGTTTGTTTGATTTGATGTTTAACGTCCCCGTCAACACTGTAAAGGTCATTTTGGAGACGTTGCTTCCAATTTTGTGGGACCTTTACCCGACACTGAGATGAAATGACATCTCAAGCCCTGCCGCCCAATGAAACCAATTGGGTTTATAAGCATGGACGCGGGGGCCGCAAGGAAGCCGTTCAGTTGGATGCCACCTGGCATTCCTCTTAAAAGTCTTTTCCGACAAACTGTCTAATATAATTTCAAAGCAAAAACGCCATTGTATCTCAAAATGTTGAAAAGTTCAAATGAAAACAAAACCAAGATAATGCGATGTGTTCTTTTTCTGTCGAATCAATAGCTAGAAAGTGCGCTTGTGTATTTCTATTTCTCTCATTTCTCGCGTTTTTTTTTTTTTTTTTTTTGTTTTTGTTTGTTTTTCAACAATAATTACTACCATTGGGAGTAAAGAAATTCATGGCACGCGTTTAAATTTTATGTTGTACCTAACTTAAAACAATATACGAGATTTAAAACCTTGAAATAAAACAGATGTAGTACACTTGCATATGGAATACATACGCATTCAAGGTACATGACTCTTTTACAAATTTTTATCCCCTTACCATCACGTGAACAAGTCCGTGAAATGAAGAACCCACTAAACCCCACTTTATATAGAGAAAACTGGGGTTTACGGGGGTATTCATTATTTTTCTTATTTCTGCTCCAAGACATAGGTTGTGGGTACTCGTTAGAACCGCCTCAATGAGGCGGCTCTAAAGAACACACAAAACCTATGTTTTGAGCATTTTTATAAAACAATATCACGGATTTTCATCAGAAAAGTAGCCACTTTGGAGATGTGAAAAATGCACTGTGTTGTACGGGTGAGTTATCGTAATGCAGAGGCGTAGCATTCTTTACGCAAAAATGCGTTCACATTACAATTGAAGAAGAAGAAGAAGAAGAAGAAGAAGAAGAAGAAGAAGAAGAAGAAGAAGAAGAAGAAGAAGATGATGATTTTGCATTATTGGACCATAAAAACAAAGTTCCATAGGCAAGTCAGGTTTTTTCGAGGCGGCATGATAACACAGCACTAACTAAAAGTGACTTGATTGCCCAACATTTGCGGGCCGTGCAACTTGCATGGGTTTGCCGTAAGCAGTAGTCCAAAGAGATGGGTTGCGTAGAATAATCTCTGTTCCGTGAACATTTGCATTTGGGTCCAGTCAAGCGAAGATCTTCTATTATGTGTACGGAACGATGACTCAAATTAGTGCTAAATGGTTTGGTTTGAATTAGGGGATACTTGTATACAAAATTATCATTTGGGGCGGTAAATCGGGGGTTTACGGTCGGAAATTTCGTTCTAAGGCGCCGCATCAGCGGTGCCGTAAAACGGGATTTGCGACCGTAAAACGCCGATTTACCGCTCCAAATGACAATTTTCAATACAGTTATCCCCATTCTAATGCAATTTGTCGTGTGTTTTTTTTTTCTCTCTCTCTCAAAAAGTGTGCCATATTGTTCAAAGCGTCAAGCGCCATGAGCTGAGTAAAACCAAAAAGCGACGTTCCATGATAACGTCGGGTTTCCGACAGAATTTCACAGAACATATTGTCGCGTATTTATGACGTTTTGTTTGTTTGATTGATTTTGTTTGATTTGAGGTTTAACGTCCCCGTCAACACTGTAAAGGTCATTTTGGAGACGTTGCTTCCAATTTTGTGGGACTTTTACCCGACATTGAGATGAAACGACATCTCAAGCCCTGACGCCCAATGAAACCAATATGGTTTATTAGCATGGACGGTCCGCCTCGCACCGCGGTTCCTGGACAGGCTTAGATCCTCTAAGCGGTTACCAGTACTAGTGTGCGGGCCGGATTCAGCTCTGCGTGGAAGCATCATGCGGCCCATATATTTCTCCAAGCCCCTATGGGCGGGGGCCGTATTTATGACGTTATCTAATCAGACGTCGAGTCACATACGCAAGTGCATTAATATTTAGGTTTAAAGTCCCCTTCAACACTATTCAGATCATTTTGGAGACCTTACTTCTTATTTTGTGTGACCGACTGCACACGAGTACTGGTAAACAGCTTAGAGGATCTAAGTCTGCACAGGCAAAGCGGTGCGAGTCGGACCGTTTTTTTTATGATTTGATTAAATTGTAGGTTTAACGTCCCCGTCAACACTGTATAGGTCATTTTGGAGACGTTGCTTCCAATTTTGTGGGACTTTTACCCGACATTAAGATGAAATGACATCTAACCCTGCCGCCCAATGGAACCAATTGGGATTATATTTATAGAGGGTCTGACTCGCACCACTTTGCCTGGACAGGCTTAGACTTTCTCAGCGGTTTACCAATACTTATGTGCGATGGGTTTCAGCTCTGCGTGGAAGTACCATGCAGTCCAGTCTATTTCTCCAAGCCCCGATGAGCGAAAGGCGGGGGTGTAATCGTGTGTAATAGCAACATAGTAAGTGTTTTATTGATCAAAAAGCATGCTCAAATCTTTTCGAGTCGAATCGGAAGTACTAGAGACACGTTAAAACTCTTCAAGTTTTGTTTAAACAATTGAATTTTAATGATTGGTTTTAAAGCACGTTTAAACAGTTCGTTCCCCTCGTAAATGGATGAACAGTGCACCTCGACAAGAGAAAATGTATCTTTGGTCATGTACGGATACGGAACGACATCACGTGAGCAAGTCAGTGAAATGAACACCCCCTTAAACCTCAGTTTATACAGAGAAAATTGTGGTTTACAGGGGTATACATTATTTTTCTTATTTCTGTTCCTAGTTATAGGTTGTGGGTACTCGTTAGAACCGCCTCAATGAGGCGGTTCTAACGAGCACCCACAACCTATATTTGCAGTAAAAATAAGAACAATATCACAGATTTTCATCAGAAAAGTAGCCTTTTTGGAGACGCGAAAAATGCACTATGTCGCACGGGTGTGTTGTCGTAATGAAAGAACAAGTCTTCGTGAACACTCTTTGCCGCAAGAAAAGCCCCCGCCCATAGGGGCTTTAAGAATTATATGGGCTGCATGATGCTTCCACGCAGAGCTGAATCCGGCCCGCACACTAGTACTGGTAAACCGCTTAGAGGATCTAAGCCTGTCTAGGAACCGCGGTGCGAGGCGGACCGTCCATGCTAATAAACCCTATTGTTTTCATTGGGCGACAGGGCTTGAGATGTCATTTCATCTCAATGTCGGGTAAAAGTCCCACAAAATTGGAAGCAACGTCTCCAAAATGACCTTTTCAGTGTTGACGGGGACGTAAAACCTCAAATCAAACAAACAAACAAAAGAAATTTTGCTCAATAGTCAACTCTATAGTACCCAGTAAAGATTCTGATCAGTCTGCGCTTTTGCGTAGGCATATTTTGTGCAGCCTTTACTAGGCGCACGTGGTATACGGCGCATGTTTGTCTGATTTGGCTTATTATTGTAAAGATTCTCTGCGACACTTAATGTCTGACCATGTGTTAAAACAATATCCGATAACGTTAGACGACAAAATGTAAAACAGGAAACAAATATACATACGCACACCCATACATATGCACGCACGCAAGAATGCCTACCTACCTACCTGCACACCCGCACGCTCACCCACACAGACGCACACACAATGTATATATGTTTTATAATGTCGGATCCTGGTCCAGGTTTGCACTGTCGCGATTTCGGCATTCGCCATCGATGCCCAAGTTGCCATATATCGGAATCTCACGTGGTAAATAAAGATCATAAACACAATATGTCCAGTTCTAAATATACACCATTTCGTTTTTGTTGTTGATTGTTTGTTTGATTGCGGTTTAACGTCCCCTTCAGCACTATTGAGGGCATTTTAGATACATTGCTTCCAGTTGTATGGGATTTTATCCGACATTGTGATGAAATGACATCTAAAGCCCTACCGCCCATTGAAACAAAAGGGGGCTATTTGCACTGGAAATCTGACACGCACCAATTTGCCTGGACAGACTTTAGTCCGTCTAAGCGGTTTACCAGTAGTTTCAGCCCTGCGTGCAACCCAATCTTTTTCTCCAAGCCCCGATGGACGTTATATACAGTCAACCCTCTTTATAACGACATTCGTTATAACGGCAAAACCCATTATAACGACAATTTCAATGGAATGAAGTTTCGCTCAATGCTTAGCCTGGATTCCGAGCGACATGGGCTTCCCTCGGGTTGGAATTGCCCAAATCAAATCCATAGTCATGAAAGATTCCTGCAATTTAATACTCCAAGAAACAAATGTTATAGATATTTGTTAGAATCGCCTCGAAGAAACAAATGTTATAGATATTTGTTAGAATCGCCTCGGTGAGGCGATTCTAACAAATATCTATAACATTTGTTTCTTGGAGTAATGATGTGGAAAATACCTTGTATAACCTATCATAATCCTTACTGGGATTCTTTATAATGATAAATTCATTATAACGGCACAATAATAGGGAACAAATACTGCCGTTATAACGCGGGCCCTCTATATTTGGCTGCAAATATGTATTTTTGGTGTCGTAAGAACCGCATAATCGTGGCGGTTTTAACAAGCACTCATAATCTGAATTTTTAACAAAAGAAAAAAAAGATAATTAGCATGTTAAGAATTATTTAGAACATTTCCCAAAATCCCATGCTCATCCCAGTTCTGTCATGTGTGGTCTTAAGGACTATTTTATTAAGTGTATATTCGAAGACGCGGAGTATATTCGCTGTGGTTGGGTCCAGTACCGGAAATAGAATTGCGTTGACACAGAAACTTGATACAAGTATCAACTTTCAAAAAGAATGTCCTTGTAAACCGAACTTTTCTCCGTATAAAAATATATGGGAGTTTAACCTTTAGCTTGCTGTTCACGACAACCTCTATCTTTGCAAACAGTGTAGATCCAGATCAGATGGCTTCTGAAGAAGCCATATGATCGGGATCTGCACTGTTTGACATTCAGTTTATGAATGTGTAGGAATAAATTACATCAAGCAAGCTGATTGGTTCAAAGTCAGAGATCGGTGTGGCTAAAATGAATATTCAGCAAGAGATAGGCTAACAACTACACATTAGACGGGCTTATTTACGGCATGTTTTATGCTTACGTGTCTTGCGTGCAGTTTGGGAATTGTACTTTCGCATGAACCTTAATCGTGATACAAAGCTTAACTAAAAGTACGTATTTCCAAAACCAGGCTTTGAAGAGGCCTAAATGGCCGAAAGTAGCTAGTCTGGCCCAGAAAACATGTGTACTTTATATTTTCCACTTCTATTGTGTATTCCTTGCTTTCAAAGGATAACCCTTTTATAGAACATATTTAACGTCACTACTGCTGGTGTCTGGGAATGTGTGGCGGCCGTAAAAAGTCTCCCTGTCCTACATCATAGTGTAGTTTATATTTTCTTGTCCTTTGGGATCATTGATTCAATTGTGGAATTTTGAAAATATTTGAGGGTCACTGATGAGGCCTAATTGGCCGAAACTAGCTAGTCTGGCCCCGAAAACATGTGCACTTCATATTTTCCAGTTCTATGATGTATTCCTTGCTCCCAAAGGATACTCCTTTTATAGACATATAGAACATATTTATTCATGCGAAAGACAGAACTGCGCATGTTCAATCTGTCTTGAGAGCGCGCACTTTTCTAAATCTTACTCTTGTGTCATGCCGTTAATACAGCTGTGTTACTATCATATTTTCACGTGGTTGTTGTTGTTGTTGTTTGAATAATTCGGTAGTAATATTCATAATTATAACACGGCCCTGGGCATGGCCTCTATTATAATCGCTAGAAGTAGACTGTTTCAGATGATGTTTTTATTTATTTTTATCAAGCCCAAACGCAAATTGGTGGTAGGCCTGCTCCAAGGAACCGACTGATAAAGACGTTTCTAACGGGTACCAACAACATATGTTAAAGGAACAAAACAAACGAAAGAAAACGTAAACCCCGGTTTTCGCTCTATAAAGTGGAGTTTACAGGGGATCTGAAACAAACAACTGTTATCACCGCCTGTATCAATGTAACTTATGCACCAGTCATTTGTAACCAATGCGCCCCCCCCCCCACACACACACACACCTGCGGGGATAGTGGGGACAATGACTTTTCACTTTTCACAGCCCTGCTAGAAACCCTGCACTGCGGGGGACCTCCAGAAGGTCAAAGCCCCGCTGTTCATTCCACTGGGGGTATATTTGCATAATATCAAAACCCCCGCATTAACCCGGCACTGCGGGGGAACACAGAGGGTAACTACCCCGCACATTAGCCCCGCTATCCCCCGCCTATCCCCGTAGGTGGGGGGTGGGGGGGCAGTGGTTACAAATGACTAGTGCATTAAGCTGTTGAAAGCACTTCTAATACTAGAGCTAACCCCCCCTCTCTCTCTCTCTCTCTCTCTCTCTCTCTCGCTCTCTCTCTGTCTCTGTCTCTCTCTCTGTCTGTCTCTCTCTCTCTCTCTCTCTCTCTCTCTCTCTCTCTCTCTCTCTCTCTCTCTCTCTCTCTCTCTCTCTCTGAAATATCCTTTGAAATCACATATCGTGCGCAAGGGTGCTGTGGTACTGCAAAAACTACAACTGTGGATGTGCAAAAAAGTGACCATAGAAAAGCGCATGCGTAGCTACCTACATGTGATGTGTCAGAACTGCCCTTTAATAACCCTTATCTTGCTGTTCACGACAACCCCTATCTTTGCAAACAGTGTAGATCCAGATCAGATGGCTTCTGAAGAAGCCATCTGATCAGGATCTACACTGTTTGACATTCAGTTTATGAATTTGCAGCAATAAATTACATCAAGTAATTTGATTGGTTGATAGACAGAAATGGGCGTGGCTTAAATGAATATTCAGCAACATAAGGGTTAATTGCTTCGGTAACCTGTTTCGGTTACTTGCCAACCTCTGATGAGAGCACGCGCCTCCAAATGGAATCTTCTTCCTTATATATAGCAGGAGTCCATTTCAAATTCACGGGTGACAGGTTGTGACATCTTTAAAATTTATTTGGAAAAATAACTGAACTTTTGCAAAAAGTGTAGGACCTGTTCAGACGCCGCGTTCTGCGGCGTCTGATCTGGGCCTACACGGTTTGCTATGGTACCCGTTTTTGGGTTTCTGGTAAAAAATGGGTTAAAATGCACTTAGCATAAGCGTCCGTTACCTTTTTTCTTCAATCCGGGGTTTTGCGTTGTAAATGTCGAAGGAATGACAAATGTCGCGTGTTTTAATCATTTTACGTGTACAATAAGACACACGAACAAACAGCTCCCCATAATAATTAGTAACCGATCATAACAGGACTCATGTACCCATTAGAATCGCGTCAAAGCAAGAACATGTATTCATACACACCAGACAAGGAAATCCTGGTCATTACCATGGGATAGACATGCTTATCCTACCCATGTTATATTACCCAGGGATAGGATAAAATCGAGAAATTAAACGTGTTTGATGTACTAGTTGAATAGAACGTCACATACGCCGTCGTTATGTTTGGCGTCACTGCACATACAATGACGTCAAAACCGCCGCCTTCTTGTCATCAAAATATGGCGGACGTCCGCAATGGAAGCGACTACAATATATAAAAAAAACTCCCAGAAATGAAAGGTATGCAAGAAAAAGAATATTTCATATATAGGTGACAGGGGTAGATAGAAAAATCCGTCCCTCGCGAACAATGCCCGATATCACTCGGCAAGCCTCGTGATGACGAACACTGTCCCTCCGGCCGGATTTTTCTATCCACCCCTCACATCCATGTAAGTTTCTAATATACTCGTTGTTACACATGTAGTTAGTATAACCTCGATAAGGCAACTCTTGTCGAGTACCTACCATACGCTGGCCCGAGGCTTTTGATGTCTCAGTTTACATCGAAGGTTGATCTTTGGTGGTTTTCTTTCTCGTTGCCTAAAATTGTATTATAGTATTCACTGTCCCCTATAACCTTAGAGAGCGTCATTCGGCATTATATGAGGCGCATTAAAAAGATTAAATGGGCCCCGTCAAGCGATTTTGGTACTTATCGCCTATGCGAGCAGCGAAAGTTCAGGCGAGCCTGCGCATCCGCGCAGTCTCGCCAGAACCTTCACTGCTCGCTCATACAATATGAGGCGATTCTAATGAATACAGACAACATTCCTTTTTGTTTCACTATGATTCAAAAGATATCTTAATGTGATTTTTACTATGCCTAAAGACCTTTTTTCATGATTTTCTGGGCCTCAGTTCGCAGCACAGATTTTCCTGGTTCAAAAGTTAGGTGTTTTTGTTTGTTTCATTTGATGTATAACGCCCTCGTCAACACTGTATAGGTTATTTTGGAGACGTTGCTTCCAAATTTGTGGGACTTTTACCCGACACTGAAGTGAAATGACATCTCAAGCCCTGTCGCCCAAATAAAACCAGAAGGCTTATATACACTGGGCCATCTGACTCACACTGCTTTGCCTGGGCAGGCTTTGAGGATCACTGATGAGGCGTAAATGGCCGAAACTAGCTAGTCCGGCCCAGACAACATGTACACTCCATATTTTCCAGTTCTGTGGTGTATTCCTTGCTTCCTTAATTCCCTTGTTAGTTGACGGGGAAAATTGGATCACATTCCCCGCCTGAAAGCAATATTTATCCTCGCCATTTTGATTCTTGTCAGGGAAACATGGGATCACCTCCCCCGCCTTAAAGCGATAGTTACCCACGTTGTTAGGCCTAACGGCGTGGATAAGTATCGCTTTCAGGCGGGTTTACAAAACTGAGGTGAATCGGCTGTTATACACTTTCATCATCATTTTACTTGCACATTATAGATAATACAACATGCAATTGACTACCCAGCAGGCACACGTCGCTAGGGTAACGTCAAATCAATGTCGATGCAACGTCATGACGTTGCACCGACGTTGATGTGACGTCACAATTACTTCATGTGCCTGCTGGGATAGTTGCCAGTTTTATGACAACACAAAGCGTAGACGCAACTTTCTTGTAAAAGTTTACACTTGTTGACTGAGTGAGATGTGTTTCGCGGCTCAGTCAAGAACCTGCCTTATGTCGTGTGCTACAATAAAGGTAAACACTTTTTATGCGATGTTTGAAGTTTTGCGGCATATGACTTATTATTTATCACAACATTGTGCTTACATACTCAGTTATTCAGCCCTACAACAGAATTGGACAGTGATAACTGTTAGGAGTATATTATTGCTGGCTTGCTACCGTACGGTGAAGTTTCTAGCGTCACGTACTTCGCATTTAATTAGGTCATGTAAATGTTGTACCCTTTCAGCCCTTTATAGCCAAATACAGATACCTACAGATGCAAACCGTGTAGAACCTTGTGAGATGGATCATAATGATACATCGCATTCTGTTCTACATGGTTTGACATGCTGTTGACGACTATTGACTAGACACCCAATTTACATGTGTATAATGGACGAGTACAAATTCAGTGACTGAAGAATGAACTTGAGAAACTCGCAGGTGGAAGGGGTAAAATCTTAACCTGGTCATTTTGAAATGTAGCAGAGGCCATTTCATATCCCCCCCCCCTTTTTTTTTCTTAACTTGCGACACAAACTTCATATTTCTTACGATTCATCTGCAGGCAGCTGATTCAAATGAAATCCAATCACTGAAAAATAAGATAAAAATGTAAATTCGTCTGCTTCGTGTTTTGTATGGCGCTTTTTAGATAACTAACACGTTCATTGTTCGTTTTACGAAAGACATGTGTAGTCTGATCTTTCATGGAACCAAACCCGTCGCATGATGCAGCTGAATCGTAAGATAAAATCGTCAAGTCGTCTGCTTCAAAAGTTCGTATTACGCTTACAGGATAACTAATACGCTTGTACAATGTTGAATACTGCACCAAACCGGACTACATTTTGTGCGGACTCATATTTCTATGGCTGTCAAAGCCGGAAGAACTGAAGCCTGAATTACTTTAAACGTCTAGCACAGCAAGAATAGACAGATAGAATCTGTCATTAATAACGAATTTCTTATACTGGAAAGCTTTTTGACAAAATTTGGTGCATTGATGCAATGTTTTCCGAAGTATTCTTTTGAAGTGGACGTCGTCAGAAGTACAAGTGTACATGTTACGTCATCAATGGTAGCCCTTCTGCACGCACTACGTTGATCACGGTCCTCAGTGGGAAAATGTTTACGTCATGTTAGAATGAGAGTTTTATATCGGAAGGACCGATCGAATGAAAACGATCAAAGATATGTGTTTTTTTTTATTTATTTGTTTATTGGCTGGACATTATCGTGATGCATGAAATTATTTTGGCTACATTTCTTGTCAACTGCAGTAAATCAAAGATGGCGGACATCGCAATTCAGCGAAGGCCAGCGCGAGAAAGGTATATATTTTTGCTCACGGGGTATATGGAAAATAATTACCTTTGCGCTAACCAATCAAAAGCCTGGAAATTTCTTTGCTGTATAACAAATACATGTACCACTTCTGCAGTCTTGCTGAAATACCGCAACTACACTCTTTGGTCGACGCGAATAGTATAGTAAGTGGCTTTGGCATCTTTTTAGTGCACCTTTGACTTGATTTGGCCTCGGGTGTTCAGTAGTTGGAAAACTGAAGTGTGCATAGGGTCACATATTTTAGCCTGGTTAATGACTGAGGGAAAATATAAGACATCTGTAGACTTAGTCCCTGGACATTGTAGCTATTTTTGTTTCAGACAAAGCTTGAAATAACTTAGTTGTTTCCAAAGGGTGCAATAAGTTTTCAATTTTGAAGAACTTTTGGCACATTCTAGCAATAACTTATTCTCTGGAATTTGTTGCTGAAGGTCTTGAATTTGTAGCTGAGAGTTTTGAGTGAATGGGTCCCTTTATTAAAATCTAGTAATATCTGAGTAAACTTTCCAGAGGTTGAGGGGCACCACAAGTTGATGTTGGCATTGTATCTCAAGACTTTATTGCGTCATATTATTTGTTTCTTAATCTCCTCATCTCCACATTGAAATTGCATAACCTCCACATTGAAATTGTGGAGGTGATGTGGAGCAAATGTGGACGTGATATGGAGAATATGGATCCACAAAGTTGAGATTCCACATGTCCATGTCCACACATTCGGCAAATTTGCAACAAACCCTTCCTGGCAGACACAGCTTTAAATGCTAAATGTGACTGTAATAGGATGAATACTGATCTTCCGCACGTCCACAGCTACACATTTGACAACTCAGCTCAGAAACCAACTCTTGTCTTACTACCTGACCAGCGGCCGTTATGACAAACCTTGTGGTGGGCAAATATATTTATGGTAGAACCGAGCTATATACAGTAAAGCTCCGCTGTTAAGACCACCTAAAATCAAGACTACTTCTGCGATATACACTTACTTAGAAGATTGCAGTTATTCTTTCTTTGTGTTTTCTGCATTCAATGTACTCTGGCCAGAGACCACCTGTGGGACTGTTCAAAATTGGTCTTAAAGACCGCTTTTGAACAGCTACAAAGGTGGCCTTAATATAGGAATTTTACTGTATGTAAATTAAAATGTACCCAGTTTGGGGAAAAAATATCAAGAGAATTAGTTACTGTGTCTGACGGCATACAACATCGTAAGTGGTTTTGTGTCATTGTATAATGGGCTTTCCTTCACCTCGAAACTCCTGGTGAGTTGAGACTATCTCGATTACCCCTCAGTGTCTCTTCGGACCAGAACGATACCCGAAGCGGAGGCTTCCCAAGTTCATGCGCCACTTAAAGTAGTCTGAGCAATGCTACGATCAACTTTCGTTTAACCCATTTTGTACCGGAAACCTCAAAACGGGTACCCTGGCAGACTACGCAGGCCCAGATCCTGACCAACACTGTCAGCAAAACGTTCAGCCATTTTCCAAATAAATTTTGAAGAAAAACACAAAATGTCAACCCTAAATTTTGAATGGACTCCTGCTATATATAAGGAGGAAGATTCCATTACATTGTAGGTACAAAATATGTTATAGTTTATATTCGAAAATCTCGCATCTACGGTACGAAAAGCACACCACGAAAAAAACGCCTTTATAAGTTTGACCCCCTTGAACCCCACTTTTATATAGTAAAACTGGGGTTTACGGGGGTATACCTTATTTTTCTCATTTCTGCTCTAAAATATAGATTGTGGGTACTCGTTAGACCCGCCTCGATGAGGCGGTTCTAACGAGTGCACACAATCTATATTTGGAGCAGAAATAAGAAAAATATCACAATTTTTCATCATAAAAGTTTCATTTTTTCGGCGATGAAGGTGGCAATGTAGTTGTATAGGCGTGTTTGCGTAATGAGATACAGTACACATGCATTAGGCATAAAGACACACCAGTAAGCTGGATCACCAGCATGTTGCTAACAAAAAACGATTTGTATAAATAAGTAGGTATTAATCGGTTTGCTTTCAAAATGGTTTTGTTAATTTGCATATGAAAACTAACTATCTTTCTTAAAATTTAAGAAAAGTAAGAGACTATTCCGTAAGGTCTCTATCTCTGGTCGGGCCAATCGGAGTGTTGGTTTTCTTTTGCTCCAGCATTTCAGTGGTTTCTTGCTGTCGAGTCCTCACCGTTGTTTCACCTCTGTGGTTCTTTGATTTTTACGGCGTAGCCGTTATGGTTTTGCTTTTGTCCTACATTTTTCGTTACTCCATTGGTCAATAAAACCACATGTCCAAGGAGATGACCATTTCATTGGTCAATGATTTGCATAAATAAATCTACTCAAAAAATACGACAGTTTACCGAAGTTTTAACCTAGGAGATGTTTCATTTTTTATGTGAGACATGAATGAAAAATATATACAGTTTCGGCTTGCTCACCGTCTTGGCCTTTGATGACCATACGTCATATGTATAATTGGGAGTCTAGTGAATTCTGTAACTGCTGCGGTGAATAGCTATTTTTACCTAATTTCACGTGGTTGGTCTATATAGCGAAAGGAACCATTACGCGAAAGGAAGGTTCCTTTCGCGAAAGGAAGAATTTTCTGCGAAAGGAATTGTTTGTTTGATTTGAGGTATAACGTCCCCATCAACACTGTGTAGGTCATTTTGGAGACGTTGCTTCCAAGTTTGTGGGACTTTTACCCGACATTGAGATGAAAGACACCTCAAGCCCTGTTGCCCAATGAAACCAATAAAGAGATATAGCATGACAAAAACATGTAATAATCGCATTACAAATTGACAGATGTTTAATTTACAATATATGCTAAATAAAAGTTGCAGTGTATCATTTGTCTTCAGCATACTTTATCTCCTCCATTTTAACACAAAATGGACATTTTCGAATATCATTAATGTTATATAAATTCTGAAAAGGAATAAGTGTAATTTGAGTTTTAGTTAGGTGCGTATAAGATCAAGTTTCCGTCCGTTTGTCTGCTCGTCCGTTTGTTCGTCCGTCTATGCGTTTACGTTCACCATAGCGACAACCATAAATGTTAACCCTAGAATTTGTGTTCAAAAACAGTGAATGATAACGTTTTCTTATTTGTTGTGCATATACTTGAGATCATATGCTCTTGAAATGAGGTCATGTTTTTAACCTTGACCTTTTACATTGACCTTAGCTCAAACAGGCGGTACACCGCCCTCTGCAAAGCTATTTTTCCTCGCGTGACATCTGAATTGTTTGAATACAGTAAACCATTTCATAACTAGACAAATGTTGCTGTCACTATTGTAGCTCATATTGCACGACCCGCAGAAAAAGCGACCGACTGAAGTCGGTTGATTTTCTAAGAGTGCCCTAAAATCACCGTGTCATTCTGTCAGTCTGTCTGTCCGTCCGTAACCCGTTTGTGAAAATTGGTGATAGTGACTTAACCGCTTTGAATATTTAAACAATTTTTGGCATACTGATAGATATCAATGAGATCTAACCAATGAACTTGCGAAATATATCATTCCATTTAGTATAGCCTCGCCGAGGCGAAAAATGTGAAAAATTTCGAACTGCTTCTCCTCGGAAACCGTTGGGCCAATTGAAGTCAAATTTCATATGGTGGCTCTATGGGATGGGGTAAACCAAAATTTGCTCATGGGGTCCAGGTCACATGACCAAAATGGCCACCAAGCCATATACGGTCTGTCTGTCTGTCCGTCCGTAACCCGTTTGTGAAAATTGGTGATAGTGACTTAACCGCTTGGAATATTTAAACAATTTTTGACATACTGATAGATATCAATGAGATCTAACCAATGAACTTGCGAAATATTACATTCCATTTAGTATAGCCTCGCCGAGGCGAAAAATGTGAAAATTCTCGAACTGCTTCTCCTCGGAAACCGTTGGGCCGATTAAGGTCAAATTTCATATGGAGCCTCTATGGGATGGGGGAAACCAAAATTTGCTCATGGGGTCCAGATCACATGACCAAAATGGCCGCCAAGCCATATATAGTAAAAACCCTTCAAAATAGTCTTCTCCAGAACCACTGGGCAGATTTCCACGAAACTTGATAAATAGCATCTGGGACGTAGGCCCATCATAAATTGCTAAAATGGTGACCCTGGGTTGACCTTGACCTTCTTTGTGCCTAGGTCAAACTTTGACACATATGCTTTTGTATTGGAAAAGTGAGAATTCATTTTTTCCTGCAAACGATTCAGAAAACAGTACTAAAGTTTAAGATATATTTTTGCTCCTTACGATAAGGCGCATTTATTGGGGGAACCGTTTTAGGTCCATGTCACATGACCAAAATGGCCACCATACCCATATATGGTAACACTCATAAAGCTAAAAGCATCCGGCGGGTCGTGCACTTCAGCTGAAGCACTGGTTTCTAAACAACCTTCCAATTAAATCTACGCCGCATATCTTTTTTAAAGATATTTCTTGTTTGTGTTCACGGAGATGTTGCACTGATGAGTTAGCAGGCCTTCATGCGGACTGAACAAATTATTTGTCTAAATCGCCACGGAAGTAAGGGCGAGGATTGTGGCCACGTAAAATCGATTTAAGTCCCCCAGTGGAAATCTTTCCACTGACCGTTCCAAGGCGGTTCTTCTGTGTTGGTTTACTTATGGTGTTGTTTGTTACTTACTGTGTGTATCACTTGTGTCTTTTTATTTTGGATAGCCATATGGCCATTTTGTGGGAAAGTAACTGTCCTTATGGCCTTCCTTTGTTTAGGTTTCCATTATGGTCTGGTCGCTTAATGTTTGTGTTTCTTTCCCTTTGGTGTCTTTGATGGGCGGAGTAAGTTAATTGTATCGATTCCTGATCTTTGTTTTACTTCTACTTTGTATGAAATTAAACTTGTATAATTTTACCTTCAAAAAAAATATCTGACCCAATTTGAGCTATAAATACCAAACTGATAATGTTTTGTTTTATCATTTTTATATGCTAGATCTACTATTTTATGAATGCAGGAGGGAAAACTCAAAATTACAAATATTCAGGGGAGATATTTATACAGGTTTTTATGCTTCCTTATATTCTTCAGAGAGCTCCTGAAGTAAATTATCTTTAATTATAAATTGTTTTTTATCATCATCATCTGGTTACATTCGACTGTAAAAAGACATAATAAGCTGTGAAAAGATATTGAAAGTAACACATTCCCGGGAAATGTTGATCACAGAATTTCTGACAAATGGTATAGTAGTCGCAGATAAGATTGACTAGGCGGAGCTATTCAGGTGTTGTCAATGGCCATATTCGACTGGTAAGTTTCGTGAAATTTCCGTGAAATTCCACGCAGTTTGGTTCTTTCTTGTAATAGCCGATCACATGGACCAATCAAGTATTACTTATTTTTCAAATACATAAGCGATCTTGGAACACGATTCTATTCGAAGGAAAAGTCGAACTTCTCGTGCCCCACGATCGCTTAAGTGCTATACACAAATAAAAGATTTGATTGAACCATGTGACCGGCTATTACAAGAAAGGCACCACACTCCTACGTGGAATTTCACGGAAATTTCACGAAACCTACCAGTCGAATATGGCCAATGTACTTCAAATAGAAGATTTGGTAGAGTGTCTTTCGCATGCTTTCTGCAAGCGGACCAAATGGCCATATATATACCACAGCTTTGTTTGTGTTACGGTTGAATTCACACAATCCGGTGACTTGTTTTTCCTTTTTGTTAATAGAACATTCCAAAGGCAGGTTCAAGCGGTAGCTCCGCCTAGTCAATCTTACCTGCGACTACTATATCACAGAAATACTATTGACCACAGAAATTGAAACTAGCAAAAAAGACCGGAAAATGTAAGATCAAGTGAATTCCCGAATATTAGTGTGGAAATAGAGTGTTCATGTATTATTGAATTTATTAAACGAGTTGAGGAAAAGTGATAAAATGCGAGGTTTTGCCGAGCATTTTATAGTTTGTTTTTTTTTTTTTTTTTGTTTTTTTTTCAAAGAGTTAAATAAATTCAATAATGCATGGACACGAATGCAAGATTCAATTTATCATATGACATTTAAACGCATTTTATTCACCTTCGTTTAAGAAAAATGGATAATAATCCACCATTAGTAAACGCGACGTCATTAAGTACGTCGTACATGTAACGTAACGAGGCGTATCTAACTAATTTGCATATTTAATCCGCTAGTGGATTGTCGAATTTATTACATGACGTTACTACATACTCAGAAGCGACGTCATATAATAAAATAAAATGAAACTGATTTTATATGAATTATAATGAATACTTTAAGTAACTCTGTTTGTCCTATTTTGGTCGTAGCGGTTAGTACTTGAATAAGTAACCGCATTGCTTGTCTTCGCGGACGACTCGGCAAATGTACTGTTTAAAGAAGCATTATTTTTCTCTCTCCATTTTTTCAATCAGAATGTAATTGTATTGTCCATTTTCATTATTACTCCAAGGGGCAATATGACTTGTTGATGACCTTTAGATCAAAATCGGTTCTTTTTCATTCTGTGAAATGAAGTTAATTCAAAAGTGAGATAGTAGGCGTAGTCATTTAAGAAATGTTGTTCAAATTAACGACACTAGAGCTTAACCCATAGAAATGCCAATCACGACAATTGTCGTCTGCTTCAGTCTGACATGTACTTTAAAAAAGTTTTTTGCAAACAGTGTGGACCCAGATCAGACTGCTGTTCTAGGAGCAGTCTGATCTGGGTCCACACTGTTTGCCTGTATGCAAAAATATTTTTAAAAATGTTTGCAAAAAGATTCAGCAGACGACATAAGCAGGCGAAATTTTCGAATGTAGTTTTTCTCGGCGTCTTAAGAGTTAACTTTTATTGCCAATTCATACATGCCATTGGCCCCCGCCCATAGGGGCTTGAAGAAATATATGGGCTGCATGATGCTTCCACGAAGAGCTGAATCCGGCCCGCACACTAGTACCGGTAAACCGCTTAGAGGATCTAAGCCTGTCCAGGAACCGCGGTGCGAGGCGGACCGCCTATGATAATAAACCCATTGGTTTCATTGGGCGACAGATTTGTTTGTTTGTTTGATTTGAGGTTTAACGTCCCCGTCAACACTGTAAAGGTCATTTTGGAGACGTTGCTTCCAATTTTGTTGGATTTTTACCCGACGTTGAGATGAAATGACATCTCAAGCCCTGTCGCCCAATGAAACCAATAGGGTTTATTAGCATGGACGGTCCGCCTCGCACCGCGGTTCCTGGACAGGCTTAGATCCTCTAAGCGGTTTACCAGTACTAGTGTGCGGGCCGGATTCAGCTCTGCGTGGAAGCATCATGCAGCCCATATATTTCTTCAAGCCCCTATGGGCGGGGGCTTGGCGACAGAGCTTGAGACGTTATTTCATCTCAATGTCGGGTAAAAGTCCCACAAAATTGGAATCGGCGTCTCCAAAATGACTTAAACTGTGTTGACGGGGACGTTAAACATCAAATCAAAAAAACAAAAGCACATAATGAGCACGGATAGACCTTTATGAATTGCAACCCTTTTAAAAATAGTTGTCACCCCAATCAAAAGAGGGTCTATTCTTGAAGGAAATACTTTGCTTCTTAGGAGCGTGGTAGCTCAGTGGTGAGTGCACTTGCCTATAATGATAGAGGAACCCGGTTCGATTCCCGGCAGCGGTTATAAAATTGCGGTGTCCGAACATGATCTACTGGAGCCATTTGCAGGGATGAATGTCACTAAGTGCACCCCCACCCCCTGTGCAGGTGGAATCTAGTGTATAATGTACACCTCCGAATAAATGGTCAAATGTGACCGATCGCAGTATCAGTAGAAAGAAAGAAAGACCTTACAATATCGCAAGGACTTGGTCTGCAGCAAAGCAAACAGATGTGTCTAGAGTTGTCTTCCCTATTTTAATGGTCGAAGATTAATCTAGGTTTTGGTTTTTGGTTTGATTTGAAGTTTAACGTCCCCGTCAACACTGTATAGGTCATTTTGGAGACGTTGCTTCCAATTTTGTGGGACTTTTACCCGACATTGAGATGAAATGCCATCTCAAGCCCTGCCGCACAATGAAACCAATAGGGTTTATAAGCATGGACGGCCTGACTCGCATCGCTTTGCCTGGGCAGGCTTAGATCCTCGAAGCGGTTTACCCGTACTTGTGTGCGGTCGGTTTCAGCTCTGCGTGGAAGCATAATGCAGCCCATTTATTTCTTTAAGCCCCAATGGGCGGGGGCTGAGATTAATCTAGGGTAAATTTGTGCAAAGCATAGTAAACTTAACGAGTTCGTTAAGGACCAGGGGCCAGTTGTTCAAAGCATCGTTAGCTTAACGAGCTCGTTAGTGGTCATATTGTTAACTGCTCTAGCAAGTTTAATATTCAAAATTTTGGTATTTTTCCTGAAAAAAATGTGAGCAGCTTTTGCATCCGCAAAAGGTGCTCACATTTTTTCAGCAAAAATATTAGAATATTTGCCATATTTAGTGATCAAAGTTTTAATGATACGTTAACTAACGACGTCGTTAGTTTTGAACAACTGGCCCCAGATAAATAATTGTTCAAGCAGGTTTAATATCTATAATTCTGGTAATTTTGCAGGAAAAATGTGAGTTGCTTTAGCATATGCAAAAGCTGCTATGCAAAAGCTACTCACATTTTTTCAGCAAAAATATTAGCATGTTCGTCATATTAAATGATCATAATTTATACGATGCGTTAACTAACGCCGAGCGCTCACTTTGTTTAAACAAAGCGGGCCCCCGCCGAGCGTTTCAAAAAAGATGGCGCGCGCAACAGAGTGAGCACTTGGCAAGCGCAGGCGTTGTTGAACGCACCTCAGGTTCATTCCATTATACATATAAACAGCGTAAGGGTGAAAGTGTTTGATATATCAAATGAAAAATCAAGTTTACTAATATGGAAGGTATATAAATGATGACGCACTTAAAATTCTCCTTTCACGTAGGAAATGAAATTTACCTTTCAACGATGGAGCAACATGGAATGCGTTCGAATTCAAATGTGACTAGCCAGGTCATAATAAAAGGACGCGTGGACGACCAGCAAAGGCTCGTGCGAGCCTGCGCATGCGCGAAGTCTCGCCAGAGTCTATCCTGCTCGCAGACATGCAGAACTCTATATAGAGCTCCATGCAAGACTTTAAGAGTGCGATAATGTTCGATGACTGCGTAACAGCTTTTGAAGAACTTAACTCGGAATTGGTTTTTTCTGCCCTTTCAAGACAATTTCACTTATTTTGAACCGATCGTTAATCAGAGGTGGGCGAATACCGGAATATCGGAGTACCCGGAGAAAAACCACCTGATCTTCCGTTCCGAACTTGGCGTCTCACTTGTGGCCCGAGCGAGGCGCGAACCATTGCGATGAGAGACCTAATGATTAAGAGTCAACGCATTCACCTACTAGGCCAAGGAGGCTCGTCCGTTTAGTACCAGAAATCCCAAAACGGACGACTGACAAACAGTGAAGGCCCAGATCAGACGCCACAGAATGCGGCGTCTGACCAGGGCCTATACACTGTTTGTAAAAATTCAAGCCATTTTCCAAATAAATGTTTGAAGAAAACATAAACTGACACCCCTAAATTCTGCAATTGAATTGTGTTATGTATATAAGGTGGAAGATTCCATTCAGTATAATATAGGTTAAGGACACTCTAATCAATAATCAAACCCTTGCAAACCCCACAATCTCCCGTAAATATGCTAAAAATTCGTACAACTCAAAAACTTGTTGTAATTCTCCTAAAATTTCAACAAATTTGTTTCTTGGTCCAGCAAGGAGTCCAAACAATGCAGCCGGAATGGCAAACAGTGTAGACCCAGATCAGACTGCTCCTTCAGGAGCAGTCTGATCTGGGTCTGCACTGTTTGCTTAGGCCTGCCTGTCCCAATACTTAGGATCATTACGGTATATCGGAACCTGCCTCAATTTTCATATCAGAAAAAGAATTAACTTTAATAGATGTGTTTTTTTAATAAGACGTTTTGACGTCATGTATTTTTTTTCTGCGTCAGAAGAAGAGACTTCAAAGTCCTACAGGATGGGTTGACCTGGGGCAAAATTCGGCCCCCGCCAATCGGAGCTTGGAGAAATATATTGGGCTGAATGATACTTCCACGCAGAGCTGAAACTGACCGTATGAGTACTCGGGAACCGCTTAGACAGACTAACCCTACCAAGGTAAAGTGGTGCGCGTCAGACCGTTCAGTGCATATTGGTTTCATTGGGCGGCAGGGCTTGAGATGTCATTTCATCTCAAGGTCGGGTCAAAGTCCCACAAAACTGGAAGCAACGTCTCCAAAATGACCGCAATAGTATTGACGGTTACATTTAACCACAACAAAACCAACAAACCAGGGACAAGAATGCTTTCAAAAATGTAATATATCACTGCATGTACATGTAGCTATCCAACGAACGAACTTTTTGTCGTATTTTAAAGTAATCAAATTCTTAAACACAACTTCCAGTTAAATCTTACACGTTTATTTCTGGGGAAAGCACTGGTAAAAGGATACATCACGAAAACACGCCTATATAATTTTGCCCCCCCCCCTTGAACCCCACTTTTATATAGAAAAAACTGGGGTTTAGAGGGGTATACAGTATTTTCCTTATTTCTGCTCAAAAACATAGATTGTGGGTACTCGTTAGAACCGCCTCGCCGAGGCGATTATAACGAGTACCCACAAACTATCCTTTGAGCAGAAATGTAAAAAATATCAGTATTTTTATCTGAAAAAATTTTTGGTGGTAAAATTTTACCAATTTATTTGAATAGGCGTGTTTTCGTAATGAAAGTTGATTTCGCAAATGACACTAAGGCCTAAAAAAACCTGTGTTTCCGCTAACAGGTCGAAAAAAATAGGGCCGGTAGAAGGATTAAACTTTTTTTGTCATCTTTTTATTTGATGGAAAAAGAGCAAAAATCATTAAAAGGGCTTAATTCCTACCATATTACCAGAAAAAATTCAAATAATGAGGTTTAGAGAAAGGTCGAGAAAGCAAAAGAACAGGATTTTAAGTATTAGTTTTGCTTTTTGCCAGTTTTTTGACATTTTATCAAAAGTGCTAGAAAATATTAAGGTCGGTAGGTAAGATTTTTTTTTCTGGATGGCCATAAAAATTGCAGGGTCGGCACAAAAACTCAGGGCCGGTCGGCTTAGCGGAAACACAGCTATTTATTTTTAGGCCTGACAAGTCTGTATAATAAACAAACTTGTGAATTCGATATGTTTTCCCTTGAACTCCATTCACAGTTCATAGGCTTTGGGTACTTGACAACGGCCGCCTCGACGAGGCGGGTTTAACAAGTACATATACCCATAATTTTTCCAACTTTTCTAACTTACAATAGGGTATGTCTCTCAATTATCACGATTGCACTTCTATATCTTTAGAGCTATGGCCCCCATCCCATCATGTTAACAAGTCCTTGAAATGAACACACCACTACAGTCAAACTTCGATGGCTCGAACCCCTTTGGGACCATGAAAATTTGCTCGATACAGCGGTAGTTCGAGCCATGGAGGGTTATTCTTAGTGTTTTGCAAAGAGGCATAGCGGAGATATTTGTGGGATATCTTTTCGGTGTTCTACATTATAGCTGTATGTTGTGTGTACTCATTAGAATCGCCTCATCGGGGCAATTCAAATGAGTACACACAACATTCATTTGCAAGATAAAAGAAGAAAACCCCTCTATATTATCCCTATATCGTATTTGGAGAAATTCCCTGCGGGCCCAAGAAAGGGTTCGACTCATCCATGGTAAACGAGCTATTGGGGTTCCAGCCAATGAAGTTCTACTGTATTTATAGAGAGATCTGGGGTTTTCAAGGGGTATATACGGTGAAATCCCGCTATTACATGCAGGACCACCTAAGATTGAGACTAATTCTGCTTTAAAAAGCTTATTTAGAAGGATGCAGTTATAATCTTCGTGTTATCTGCGCAAAGTGTTCTCTGCTCAGGGACCACCTTTGGGAATGTTCAAAAGTGGTCTTAAAGACCACTTTTTAACAGCCCCAACGGTGGTCTAAATAGTGGAATTTCACTGTATTATGTTGTTTAACATGGGTTTTGGATACTCACAACGAGCACCCACAACCTATATTCGGATTATAAATAAGGAGAATGTCACAAATTTTCACCGGAAAAATAGGCATTTGGAAACATTAAAAAAACCCGCCTATATAATTACGTAGTAAAGTTTTCCGCCGAAAAAATAAGATTTTATGATGAAGAATTGTGATAGTTTTCTTATTTCTGTTCAAAACATAGATTGTGGGGACTCGATAGAACCGCCTCGACGAGGCGGTTCTATCGTGTACCCACAATATATGTTTTGGAGCAGAAATAAGAAAAATAATGTTTACCCCTGAAAACCCCAGTTTTACTATATAAAAGTGGGGATAAAGGAGGTCATAATTATATAGGCCTGTTTTCGTGATGATATGAAATGATACACAATGCCACATGGGTGTGTCATCCTGATACCAATCCGATTTCCGACCCCAACACGCCCCACCCAAACTGAAAATGGCAATAAAGTATAAACTTACCTTTCAGTCTGTCCATAATTGAAAAACTAGAAAGCAGTCCAAAACATAACAGTAACGTTAACACTCTTATCAAATTAGTCACTCCTCCCATAATTTGTTGTCCACTTTTCTAACACTTTCAATGAAAACAGTGACGTTTTTTTTCCTCGCTTTTTCTCTCTTCCTCTCTTTCTGTTTCTTGAAGTTTTTTTATCTTTCGATTATCACGCCGTGTTCTTCTTTTTCCTGCGTTAAAAAAGTACTTTTTTGCCGCCTTAAAAGACTTCTCCTTTATGCGTTAAATGTGTACTTCTATTTGCTGCGTTAAAACTTTCCTAAAGTTACTGCACGGACAAAACTCGTTTTACTTCCACTGAACGACGAGTGCCTCTGACATCCGTAAACGTTCGATTTTGTCTTTATTGAATTCCTCCTGAGTTTGACGCTTATATGTATTTCTGTTCTGTTTATTTATTTATAATGTTGTTGTTTATGGTCGTATAACTCTATACCCCGAAAACGTCGAAAGTCACGTTTAATTAATAATGTCTGCGGTATGCTTAATAACTGATTCTTGTTATAGATCAAGTTCTATTTATGTACAAAAGTCCGTAAGTAGCTGGAAGATTTTTTTGATTAAATTTCCGCCCGTTCTTCGTAACCGATATGTATCCGCGTACTAGTTTGAATTAGACCTCAACTTGGTATCAAAATATAAACACCGTTTAAGATGAAAATATCTTTGCTCACGTATTTGATAAGGAATGCCTTATTTAATAGAGAGCCGTCTTTATCTTCAACCTTTTTTGAACAAATATTGAGTCAATGTTTGTCCTGTCTTGCGCAGTAATTTGTAAACCTAAGGTAAATAGGCATACTTGGCGTATTAATCCGCCACCTTACAAAGGGCGACAACCTCTGTGAGGTTTGATTTGCTCTCCTGTCCGTCATACTTCTACGAAACTGGGTGTGGTCTGAAAGAAAAGAATTTGCTCCCATGGGGCAAATTCCTTCCTTTAAGACCACACCCTTTATTAATAAGAGAGAAAAATGTATTTTGAAAGAGTTGCCTTCCCTGGTGGTAGATTTATCCCCCTTTATCTCGCGGTTCCGACACTTGTCATCAAGGTATTTTGCAATACTAAGTTCCACTCCTTTACCCGGAGTAACCCACACAATATGAGACAGCGCACGACAAAACCTACAGTATGACATGTGCGCCCAGCGAAGACTCAGATCAGCCTGCGCATCCGCGCAGTCTGATCAGAGTCTTGGCTGTGCGCTCTAAGGATAGCTATGGGCCAATTGCTCATTCATGCAGCAAGAGAAGTCTCTGGTTAGACTATATGCATGCGCAGGCTGATCTGAGTCTTCGCTTGACGCACATGACTTATTGTAGGTTTTGTCGTGCGCTGGCTCATATGACATTACATCAGATACATTAGGACTCTATTAAAGTTCTAGAACAAAACGGACGCAATCTTCGACAATGTCAAAATCTGGGATGCAACCAACAGATAAGACTGTAGCTGTATCAGAGCGGTTTACGTCGTTTTACAGGCAATATGATGAAACTTTCGAACACTCACAAATGTTTTTTTTCTCTCTCTCTCAAATCGTTTCAGAAGTAAGCTTCTGAAGTACAGAGTCGCAAAAACATTTTTCTCGCTTTAAATATTTTTGGCACAATATTACCGAGAACATGTCGTGTCTAAATTGAATTTGAAAAGCAAAATAAAGCTTCCCAACAGACACAAGAATAAGAAGTAAAAAATGAAAATAATAATAATAAATAAAAACAAAACAAAACAAAAAAAAAAATAAAATAAAATAAATGAAAGAAAGACAGATGTGATGTGCATACACGGTAAGACTTTATCGAATTCAACAGTCTGTCAAATTTGACAGCGTTGAATTCGACAGAAATGACGAACCTTGAGGACAGAGTCTCACTAAGCGCCCCCCCCCCCCCCCACTCCACCCGCCCAACCGCCCATCGAGGCTTGAAGAAATAGTTGGGCTGCATGATGCTTCCGCGCAGAGCTGAAACTGACCGCACACGGGTACTGGTAAACCGCTTAGAGGTTCTAAGCCTGGCCAGGCAAAGCGGTGCGAGACGGACCGTCCATGCTTACAAACCATATTGGTTTCATTGGGCGACAGGGCTCAATGTCGGATAAAAGTCCAACAAAATTGGAAGCACTCCAAAATGACCTAATCGGTGTTGATGGGGACGTTAAACCTCAGATCAAACAAACGAAAGAGTCTCACTCAGAGTTTAAACTGAAAACTCATATAAGCAATGAAAAGTTTCGCAAATAAAAAAAAAAATAGTCATCAATTTCTCATCAAAGAATAGCGAATAATCTAATTCTACCCCTTTTACCTTATACGTAAGTGTATAGTAAAGAGCACGTGTCGGTATTTAGCATTTACTAATTAAATCTTTATATAAAGATATTCTTAATATTAACCATAATAGTAAAAAAGCGGATTAATTTGTCTAAAAAACAACAGCAGCGACAGGCAGTCCTTTGGTCCTGTGACAAGCGAGAGATGACAACCATCGATTTTATACGCAAATCACCTTCGTTCACTCGTGTATGATAGATAGAATCTTCCATTTAACATCTGTGGACGGGACCATTTCCGTAATAAGGGGCGTCAAATTCGTTTCATTTGTTGCCAGGTTTACAAAATCCAAAGCGTTAAGCAAACAGTGTAGACCCTGATCAGACGCCGCTTTCTGCGGCGTCTGATCTGGGTCTTCACGGTTTGCCAAATGTTCCTTGTTAGGGATGCCAGTCTGATATGGGCTCAATACAAAGCAAGCGCGTTTCCAATACACGTAGTTGCAATTCTGGAGAATTAGAAGATGCAAAACAAGTAAAATATGAAAGTAAAGTTACAAATGTTTTTTTTTCCCTTTGGAAATAAAGAACATATTACAGATAAAAATGACAGTCTCGGTTTCAATGAGACTCTTCGTGGGTTTTGTTTGTTTGATTTGAGGTTTAACGTCCCCGTCAACACTGTAAAGGTCATTTTGGAGACACGTCTTCCAATTTTGTGCGACTTTTACCCGACATTGAGATGAAATGACTTCTCAAGCCCTGCTGCCCAATGAAACCAATAGGGTTTATAAGCGTGGACGGGCCGAATCGCACCGTTTTGCCTGGGCAGGCTTAGATCCTCTAAGCGGTTTAACAGTACTCGTGTGCGGGTCGGTTTCAGCTCTGCGTTGAAGCATCATGCAGCCCATATATTTCTTCAAGCCCCGATGGGCGGGGGCTGTAACTCTTCGTGGGTAAAAAGGTAGTTTGAAAGACTGCCTAGGCATTGAAGTAAAATATGTTCTATAAAAGGGTTATCCTTTGGGAGCAAGGAATACACCACAGAACTGGAAAATATAAAGTGTACATGTTTTCTGGGCCAGACTAGCTAGTTTAGGCCAATTAGGCCTCATTAGTGGCCCTCAAATATTTTCAAAATTCTGCAATGGAACCAATGATCCCAAAGGACAAGAAATTAGGAACTACACTATGATGTAGGGCATGGAGACTTTTTACGGCCGCCACACATTCCCAGACACCAGCTGCAGTGACGTTAAATATGTTCTATAAAAGGGTTATCATTTTAAAGCAAGGCATACACCACAGAACTGGAAAATATGAAGTGTACATGTTTTCTGGGCCAGACTAGCTAGTTTCGGCCAATAAGGCCTCATCAACTCTGCTTACGTCCTTTAGCGCAAAGCTAACTGTTAGACAACATCACGAAAACACACCTATATAATCTTGACCCCCTTGAACCCCACTTGTATATAGTAAAACTGGGGTTTACACGGGTAAATCTTGTTTTTCTTATATCTGCTCTTAAATATAGATTGTAGGTACTCGTTAGAACCGCCTCGATGAGGCGGTTCGAACGAGTACCCACAATCTATATTTTGAACAGAAATAAGAAAAATATCACAATTTTTCATCTTAAAATTTTCATTTTTTTCGGCGATAAAGGTTACAATGTATTTATATAGGCGTGTTTTTACGCAATGATACAGGGACAAAACGATACTACGAAATACTTTGTAGATAAATGATATTTTCAGAACGTGTTCCAGAAAATAAATTCCAGAGATAGGAACTCAGTGCAGTCGGCTCTGAACGCTGCATTATTTCCAGATTTTATTAATATGTTTTCGAAAAAGTATCACCAGTACATTATGACCCTTTTTCGAGGTATTTGCCTTTACTGTTACAGTAATAACTAAAGTAAAATTCTTAGATTAAGACCACCTTTGAGACTGTTCAAAAGTGGTCTTTAAGACCACTTTTGAACAGTCCTAAAGGTTGTCTCTTAATAGAAGACACTAGGTATAGAAACAAAAAGGAACAATAATCGAAACCTTCTAAATAAGCATTTAAAAGCATATTTAGTCTTAAATTTAGATGGTCTTAATAGCGGAATTTTACTGTATATTTGACATACAGGTGTCTCCCGCTATCGAGACTCCCGCTGTCTCGACTTCGGCTATCTCGAAAGTATCATTTATGTCTAAGTCGTTTTTTATTTCCTACTGTTTGCAATATATTTTATTGCATTTCATCTCCAGCATGGCCGCCCCCACCCATAGATGCCTGGAGAAGTAATGCTTCCATGCAGAGCTGAGTGTGACAAACTGCGCATGAATACTGGTAAACCGCAGAGAGGGTCTAAGTCTGACCAGGCAAAGTGGTGCAAGTCGGACCTTCTCTATAATTTAATCCTTTTGGTTTGTCTAGGCGGCAAGGCTTGAGATGTCATTTTATCTCAATGTCGGGTAAAAGTCCCACAGAATTGGAAGCAACGTCTCCAAAATAATTTACATAGTGTTGATGGGGACTTAAAACCCCATTTCAAACAAAATCAAACAAAGCATGTCGAATTCGGTTACGTCGAAAAATCGGATATCTCGAAGTGACTTTGTAGCCCAGTACCTAATCACATTCTACTGCAATTTTTACTGTTTATGTCGAAGTTCCGATCAAAGTTAAAATCGGCGAATTGCATATCCGCCATTACATGGGTAAATTTCAACCATGGGAACTGTTACCGGTTGTCGGTTCATCCATGTGAAAACATGCAGCGCCGAGTGAAAAAATTCCAAACGATCTGACTTCTTTCATGGTGACGGATCATCTGTCTCCAGTCATTCTCTTCTACTGTTTGAAGAAGGGCAGTTGATTAGTTTCTGGAGAAAGACTGTGTCCTGTAATGGCCAATCCTGTCCAGGAAAGCCCATCCCCCTCCCCACTCGCCCATCGTGGCTTGGAGAAATAGATTGGACGACATGATGCTTCCGCGCAGAGCTGACCGCAAATTAGTACTGGTAAACCGCTTAGAGGGTCTAAGCCTGCCAAGGAAAAGGGGTTCGAGTTGGACCGTCTCTACATATAATCCTTTTGGTTTGTTTGGTCAGCAAGGCTTAGGAAGTCATTTCATCTCAATGTCGGGGGGGGGGGGGGGGGGGAATCACGCATAATTGAAAGCAACGCCTCCAAAGTACCCTAAATAGTGTTGACGGGGACATAAAACCTCAATTCAAACAAAAGCTGTCCAGGAAAAGGGTCGCTGGGTAATCTGACCACTCGCTATGAGCTAGGCAGTATTGACTGGACTGTTTAAAAAATCAGTCTTGAGAGATGTCTACAAGAAAACTTGCATATATTTGTGAAGGGCATCGTCCTTACGTTGTCTTAGTCCAGCTCGTATTTTATTTAATCTTGGTACCAGCTGGGATGACCACTATTAATAGAACCAGAATTGCACGGTCAAACTTCGAAATAAATTAATTAATCCGTATTTTTGTATCACCAGATGAGCCCAAAATTGCCCTAAGATTAGGCCACATCATTAGAAAACTTGTTTCTGTCGTTGACGAACAACAAAGGTACAGCGAGTCTGATCAGTGCCTTTTTCGCCCCCGCCCATCGGGGCTTGAAGAAATAAGTGCTGCATGATGCTTCCACGCAGAGCTGAAAACGAACCGCACACGAGTACTGGTAAACCGCTTGGAGGAACTAAGCCTGCCCAGGCAAAGCGGCGCGAGTCTGCCCGTCCATGCTGATAAACCCTATTGGTTTCATTGGGCGGCAGGGCTTGAGAAGTCATTCCATCTCAAGGTCGGGTAAAAGTCCCACAAAATTGGAAGCATCGTCTCCAAAATGACCTTTACAGTGTTGACGGGGACGTTAAACCTCAATCAAACAAACAAACTGATGAGCACCTTTGTGTTCGCTGTGTTGATAAATCTGAAATTTCAAGACACGTGTTAGTCTGTGCAGCTCGGCAGCTCGTTTTGTCTCTTATCTGGTCGCAGACCCGATGACAGGTTTTCTCGGGGACGGGGACCATATGTCTATTATATGTAGGAAATAGCCCCTGACGGAATTCAGCTTAGAAGATACTGATTTCTGCGAACAATTTGACCTGAGACTGACCTTTATGCAAGGAATAAATTAGTCAATGCTACCGCCTAATACGTCGGCTTTCGTAAACTTCTCGTGAATTTTCGGCATCACGTGAATTGCAACCCATTTACCGACATAACAATATCGCCATCTCCGGAAAACGGCGAAGATAAATATATGCATTCAGTCGGGTGTGAAATTATGTTAATAGAGTTCACCAGTATCAGGTCAATTTGTTCGAACTTTCTTTTATACCATATAAAGTACAGTAACATTCCTATATTAAGACCACTTTTGAACAGTCCTAAAGGTGGTCCCTGACCAGAAGACACTGTTGGCACAAAAAACAAAGACAGTTCAAATGCATCCTTCTAAATGAGCTTTTTAAAGTAGAATTAGTCTTAGTTTTTGGTGGCCTTAGTAGCGGAATTTCACTGTATATATTTATCTTTAAAACAAAAATCCTAAAAAATTCGGACACCTTGAGAACTTGCAATATTTTTTTTTTCTAAAATTTAAAAATAATTGTTTCTTGATCCAGCAAGGAGTCCAAAAAGTGCAAGACCCAGATCAGGCTCCTCCTGACCAGAGGACATTGTGTGCTGTTTGCTTAGGCCGAGATGTCCCAATACTTAGGTTCATTACGGTATTCCCCCTATAGCACACACTGAGGTATATTTGGGATGGTCCTGCTTGTTGTTTTGTTTGATTTGAACTTTAACGTTTCCGTCAACACTGTAAAGGTCATTTTGGAGACGCTGCTTCCAATTTTGTGACATTGAGATGAAATGACATCTCAAGCCCTGTCGCCCAATGAAACCAATAGGGTTTATAAGCATGGACGGGCCGACTCGCACCGCTTTGTCTGTGCAGGCTATATGCCCTGCATGTTGTAAATCAGGCTTCCTTGTAGCATGGGTCATTGTCAAAAAGTTATAGAAAAAAAAACAATCACAGATTAAAGCTAAGACTGACACGATTAATCGTATAATCGATCGATAAATTCCACAAAAATGATTATCATTTCTGATTTGCTTTTAATCGATTACTTGATAGGTACAACTTAATACCCAAAGTTATGCCTAAAATAGCTGGATGATTGGCAAACAGTGCAGACCCTGATGAGACGCCGCATTATGCGGCGTCTCATCTGGGTCTACACTGTTTGCTCAGGGCTGTCTGTTCAGATATACATATGGGAAAGTGCAACATATGGTTAGAGTCATGCTCAGACAGGAAGCCTGACAGGTAAAATTATGACAAAAACCTTAGCGATTACTAATCGATTATCTATCGCAATGACAGGGCTGATAATCGATTATCTCTTCAGCTCCGATTAGCCAGCCCTAATTACAGCCTACCAATGGTTTCAAGAGGAAAATTAACTTAGAATAAAGAAAACAAACTGGAAATAGAAGAATCGCAAACAGCACAGCAACCAGCTCCTCTGATCAGTCTGAAGAGTATAAGAATCTTATATGGGTGTGAGGGGTGGATTGAAAAATCCGTCCCGAGGGACACTGTCCGGCATCACGAGGCTTGCCGAGTGATACCGGACAGTGATCCCGAGGGACGGATTTTCTATCCACCCTTCACACCCATATTGGATTCTTTTTCTTGCATACCTTCCATTTCTATTGCGAATTTTTAATGCTGCTGTCACTTCGGTTACAGACGTGCGCCATTTTGTGATGACACAACAGGAATGTTTAGTGACGTCACGCATGACGACGCCGCGCATGAGGTTGTAATCAACCAGTGCATTTATCAAACATCGATTATATGCGAGTTGGGGTCTGAACACCAGGGTCAGAATATAAATTTCTATCCCAGGGTAAAATTACGGATTTCCTTGTCCGGTGTGCAAGAAAGTCTTATCTCAAGTCGCAAATTTGGTCGCCCCTTGGTAAAGGGACACGCTATAAATGCATTTCAACTATCCGCTCAGTCTGACTAGAGCTACCGCAAATAACAATTTTGGGAAGGGCCGTAACAAATGCTTAGACAAGCTACTTGTTGGATATCATATTTTTAAGTTGATAAGTAATATCTTGTATATCATTAATTTTTCATTTCATTTTCACCCTCAGATAGAGCTTACATAAAAGTGGGGTTTAAGGGGGTCAAAGTTATATAGGTGCGTTTTCGTATTGTGGTACGTACCTTTTCGTGCGCACAGCTTAATATGTTTAATGCACACGAGAAATGTTGAGACTATTTTGTTGTTTTTTATTTCCATTTAAAGACCTTGCTGTTTTGTCTAAGTACTTGGATTCTGTTACGTAGGATATTATATTAACTAGTTATTGTTTTAACCACGCAAAGCCATTTTGTTACAGACTAAATAGACAGTAAAATTCGTTTATAAGACCACCTTTGTGGCTGTTCAAAAGTGGTCTTCAAGACCACTTTTGAACAATCCCAAAGGTTGTCCCTGACCAGAGGACACTGTGGGCAGAAAACGCAAAGGAAGATTAAGTGCACCCTTCTTTTGTTTGTTTGTTTGATTTGAGGTTTAATGTCCTCGTCAACACTCTATAGGTCATTTTGGAGACGTTGCTTCCAATTTTGTGGGACTTTTACCCGACACTGAGATGAAATGACATCTCAAGCCCTGCCACCCAATGAAACCAATAGGGATTATTTGATATGCATGGGTGATCCGACTCGCACCACTTTTCCTTGGCAGGCATATAACCTCAAAGTGGTTTACCAGTACTCATGTGCGGTCGGTTTCAGCTCTGCGTGGAAGCATCATGCAGCCTAATCTATTTCTTCAAGCCCCGATGGGCGGGGGCCGTAAGTGCACCCTTCAAAATAAGCTTTTGAAAGCAGAATTAGTCTTAATTTTAGGTGGTTTTAATAGCAGAAATTTACTGAATTCTTAATTCCCGTGCATTACGCAAACAAGCCTATACAAATACATTGCCACCTTTATCGCCGAAAAAATGAAAATTTTATGATGAAAAATTGTGATATTTTTCTTATTTCTGCTCCAAATATAGCTTGTGGGCACGCGGTTCTAACGAGTACCCACAATCTATATTTTAGAGCAGAAATAAGAAAAATAAGGTATACCCCCGGAAACCGCAGTTTTACTATTTAAAAGTGGGGTCCAAGGGGGTCAAAATTATATAGACGTGTTTTCGTGATGGGCTGGTAATGCCTGACGAACTTACGCCTCCTCGACTCTCGAAGATCTTCAGCAGAGTTGCACTTGATAAAAAAGGGTAAAAATAAAAATGCAACTGCTTTCTGTGCTATTTCAGCTCCCGTGAGCTTAAGGTGCCAGGTTTTGTCGTCCGACGTCCGACAGTTTAAATGACTTGACTGAAACCGCCGGGCATTTTCAATTAGATTATATATGCAGCATCCTGAAAATTGTGAAACGAAAGTTTTTTTTCAACTGGTCCGAGTTACTTGACCAAGTATGCCGCAATGCCCATATACGGTAAATAAACTGGAAACATCTCCAGCACCACTGGACCGATTGCCTTGAAACTTAGGAAGTAGTACTCAGTTTCGGTCTCTTTGCCTTTTGAATGGGCAAACGGTACACCAATGCGTGTTATTGTATTTTTCTTCTTCTTCTTCTTCTTCTTCTTCTTCTTCTTCTTCTTCTTCTTCTTCTTCTTCTTATTTTCAAATTTATTGTAGTCCACAACAGATGACCCTCGCTTTAAATACAGTTTATGTTGCCTAACAATTTGTCGCTATAAAGAATCCCAGACATGTATATTAGAGGACTTTTTCCCTTAGTTAGTCCAAGAAACAAATGCTGAGGCGATTCTAACAAAAATACACATCATTTGTATCTTGGAGTATTAAATAATTACAATATCCTTGAATATCTTCATTAAAAGTTTCTTTCTGCATTGCGATAACCGACCCGTGCGACATAGTGCATTTTTTCACATTTCCAAATGGCTACTATTCAAATGAAAATCCGTGATTTTTTCTTATTTATAAATGCAGACATAGGTTGAGGGTACTCGTCAGAACCGCCTCATTGAGGCGGTTCTAACGAGTACCCACAAGCTATGTCTTGGAGCAGAAATGAGAAAAATAATGTATACCCCCGTAAACCCCGGTTTTCTCCATACAAATAGGGGTTTGGGGGGGTATTCTTTTCACGGACTTGTTAAGGTGATGTGGGCTAAGGATTCGTTCCTTATAACGAGTTTTTTCGTTATAACGAATGTCGGTATAAAGAGGGTCCACTGTACATGAGAGGCAAAGTATGCCAGTTACCAAAGTCATACAGTGATCTTGGTCCTCGATCAATATGATTGCACGCCCATCACTTTTTCAAAGGTTTTTCGTCTTTTCAATTCAGCAATGGGGGAACGAAAATTAGTTTGGATACCCCGAAATGGACGCCATTCCTATACTTGGAAATCTTATGAGTACCAATAATCTATATTTTAGAGTAGAAATTAGAAACATAAAGTTTATCCCTGTAAAGGACATTTTACTACATAAAAGTGGGGTTCAAGGAGGTCAAAATTTTATCAGTTACCCCCTGTAAATATTGCATTGTAACGCATTGACCTGATAAAGATATGCTATCTCAGGTCAAGTGAGCATTATCATTGCACTTTTATGAATGAAACGGACAACCGGAAAAGTGGCCAAAATGTGATTATTACTAGAAAAATTGGAAAAAAGTACATTAAAAATATCAAAAGAAAAATAGTGGTCAGCTGACAGTAAATATACTGATCGATTATATTCCGCACCGGAATGTTGGGACGCACTAAGGACAATCGGTTACTGATCGAAAACTGCAAATTTAAAGAGTTTACAAGGGGATAAGCTGATAAATAGAATACCAGATTCGTGTCATTTGCTGTCAAGTTTATCACGCTCGGCTTCGAGAACACATGTAGAATCGCTCGGCAAGTCTCGCGATTCTACAAGCGTTCTCGAAGCCTTGCCTGATAAACTTGATATCAAAAGACACGAACCTGGTATTCTCTATTTATAGGTGCGTTTTCGTGATGATTTTCTTTGAAACTGCTGAGGTGATTGCACTAATATTGCATATGGAATCTACATTTAATGAGAAAATGAAACTACATTGAAATGCGTTAAATCAAATGACCAAGATGGCTGCCATGCCAACATCTGGTAAAACACCAACAAAGTCCGTTTCAGAACCACTGGGTATAATGCCTTGACATTAAGTATGTTATGTATCATCAAGTGAATGAATTAAACTAAATATTTTGTTGTATTAAAGCCGCAGTGTTGACTTTGGCCTACGTAATTGCTTCAATCATCTTTGCAGTTTCACAGAAAAGGTGACCACACCAAATTGTGCTGTTATGTACATGTACTACCAAATTTGACAAAATTATTATAACGACTTGATCTTGACCTTTTTATGACAATGTCAAATGTAATAATTGGTCCTTTATGCTTTTATATGGAGGATAACACGAAAACACGCCTATATAATTTTTACCCCCTAGAACCCAACTTTTATACAGTAAAATGTGGGTTTACAGGGGTAAATCATATTTTTCTTATTTTTGCTCTAAAATATAGATTGTGGATACTCGTTAGAACCGCCTCATCGAGGCGGTTCTAACGGGTACCCACAGTCTATATTTTGAGCAGACAGAAGAACAATATCACAATTTTTCGTCTTGAAATTTTCATTTTTTTGGCGATAAAGGTTACAATGTATTTGTGTAGGCGTGTTTTCGTAATGAAAAGTAGATGGTAGACAGAGTCGCTTTCATTGAAATAAAGTCATAAGTGCAGCAATGAATACCGAGGAACCCCGAATACCGAGGAATCCCGATCGCACTGTTCTTACTGGAAACCAGATGTCATTCAAACAGTCTTGGTCAATAAATAAAAGCGTTTTGTTCTCGTTTTTAGGTCGATTGTTTATCAATCGACCCAAAGGTATAAAGGACAAAACCTCATTTAGTGCTGGAGTCCACGTCATGACGTGACTATCACTGATTTGTAGGAATCCACGCAGATTATTTATAGAATTTTATCGCAGTGAGGTCAGCGTGTTTACGTGAAAAGGTTAACTGTAAAATCTGGGCTGGAATCATGGGTTGGGCTAGGCAAACAGTGTAGTCCTAGATCAGACGCCGCAGAACGCGGCGTCTGATAAGGATCTTCACTGCTTGCTTAGAGTATAGGAATTTAAGGGTCAGGCGCCGAAAAACGCAGCGGCTGACGAGGGTCTACACGGTTTGCTTTCAGTAAAGGAGTTTAAGGGTTAAACGAAACAGTCCACGCTCAGGCCCATTTTTCCTTACTACACCCAGAGACAATCGACCCACCAGTACTCTCAGTGCTTTGATTATTTTCTTCATCGGTGTTGTTTTCTATTCCCTTTCCTGTTTCACGGCGTTCGCTGTTCGTGCATGTGCATATAGGACTATATTTATGTTGTTTGTTTGATTTAATTTTTACGTCCCTGTCAACAATATTTAGGTCATTTTCGAGACGTTGCTGCCCATTTTGTGGGATTTGTACCCGACCTTGAGATGTAATGACATCTCAAGACCAGCCGCCGAAAGAAATCGCTAGGGTTTATCACTAGGGACAGCCGTACTGGCACCACTTTGCCCCTTGCCTGACTGTGTTATGGTTTCATGGCCCCGTCAACACTATTTTGGTCACCCCGTCAACACTATTTTGGACATTTTGGAGACATTGCTTCCGATTTTATGGGAATTTTACCCGACATTGAGATGTAATGACATCTCAAGGCGTACAGCCCAAAGCACCAGCTGGGATTTAAGGAACGGTCCAACACGCACCACTTTTCCAGGACAGGCTTAGAAGGCTTAGACCTTCTAAGTGGGCTTAGACCTTCTTAGTGGTTTACCAGTACTCAAACGTTCGGTCAGTTTCAGCTTTGCCAGCCCAATCCACTTCACCAAGCCCAAATGGTCGGGGGCGCATAGGATTGTCTCAAAAGCACTGCGTGCCCTCTGGTCAAATGTGATGTGCGACTATACTTTCAATAGTTTGTTTAAACGATTAGACACCATCCCATAATCGAGACAGACTCAGACATGCTGTCAGCCCACACTTCTTAAACATATGTATACACATGTTATTACCAGTAATTATTCTTTTTAACCCATATTGTACCGGAAACCCCAAACAGGATAATTGGCAAACAATACATGCCCAGATCAGACGCCGCAGAATGCGGCGCCTGATCAGGGCCTACACTGTTTGCAAAACGTTCAGCCATTTTCCAGATACATTTTGAAGAAAACACAACCTGACACCCCTAAATTTTGAAATGGACTTATGCTGTATATGAAGTGGTACAAAATGGGTTCAAATAAGCCTCAGCAAGAAAAAGATGGCCGTAGAGAGAAGAGAAATGCGCATGTCCGAGCAGACATATGGATATGCACAGTTCTCTTCTAAATCGTGTCTAGATTAGTGTATACGCTGTAAGAACAGCGCATGCGTAGACGCTAGTCTGGACATGCGCAGTATGGCATGTTTAGCTTGTAATATGACTGAAAAAGTAAACGTTGATTATGTTCAAAAATATGTGTTTAATTGCATTGACATGGGGTGTTAATATGTTTGCAATAATCATGTGGCCATTCTTGAGTTTAAATTATATCTTCCAACAATGGATTAAATTTCTTAAAATTGCTCCTGGAAATGTGAATCATTGTCTGTCACGTTTGAATCTTTTATAGAATTTGTGGCTTGCAAATTACACATTCTTTGTTTTTCGAGTTGGCGATGGATGTGTGTGTTGGTTGTTTTAGAACCTTTGCCAGACTAGGACCGCACACTCATCTATGCTCGGCGAAAACTTTTGTAGATGAAATAATGATAGGGGTATTCCGTAGTCTCCATATGACCTTAGTTGCTGGTGGGCCGTAAACTCAAACACAAACTCGAACGTCACATTACGATAAATTACCCGTAGTGTAGTGCATTTTTACACCTCCAAAATAGCCACTTTTCTTATGAAAATCCGTGATAGTTTTGTTATTTATACTGCAAACATTGGTTGTGGGTGCTCGTTAGAACCGCCTCATTGTGGCGGTTCTAACGAATACCAACAACCTTTGTCTTGGAGCAGAAATAAGAAAACAATATATACCCCCGTAAACCCCAGTTCTCTCTATTTAAAGTGGTGTTAAGGGGGGTCTTTATTTCACCGAATTGCTCACGTGATGTTTCCGGAAAAAAATACTAACATCAGCCGGTCTTGGTACTTCAGTCGCATGCTCGTCTGACTGGTGAACTGAAGGTCATATGTTCGATACCTGCCCGGTCGACAACATTCCTTCGAGGAGTTTGATCATGAAATTTATAAGCCTGTCCAGGAAATAAGGTTACTTTCACCGACCGGCTCGATATGAACTAAATGGTGTTCGCTGGGCTGTTTAACTCCACAAAATGTTCTAACACCGTAGTCATCTCGAAGTATGAGCATAAATTAGCCTTATTTCTGCTTCAAATATAGAATGATGTAGCGGTTCTGACGTGTACCCTCAATTTTAGTCAAAATAATAAAAGTAATATATTCCACTATAAGTCACACTTTCCCACTTTTTTCCCATTTAACTGGGGTTTGTAGGGTGTTCATTGCCAACAAAACATTAGAACCCACGAATCCCCAACAAAATAAATAAATAAAATAAAAGGACACATTCAAAGTTACGAAAACACGGCTATACAAATACATTGTTAATTTTTCCGCCGAAAAAAACCCCGAAAATTTTCAGTTGAAAATTCGTGGTATTTTTTCTTATTTTTGCTCTTAAATATAAATTGTGGGTACAAGTTAGAACCGCCTCATTGCGGCGGTTCTAACGAGTACCCACATCCTATATTTCAGCGCAGAAGTTAGAAAAATAAGGTTTACCCCCTGTAGACTCCAGTTTTGCTATACACAAGTGTAAGTGGGGTTCAAGGGGGTCAAAATTATAAAGGCATGTTTTCGTGATGAATACTCAGATAGTCTAGACATTTTTATAGACAATACGAGATATATTGGGCCGGATTCAGTCGCTCAGTCGGATGCGCGTCTGAATGGTGATCAGGAGGACGCGGGTGCGATACCTCCCGGGGTCGGCGACATTCTTTCGTGGAGATTGATCATGAAATTTTTTCTACGGTCATTCTCTCCCTTCCGCTGATTCAAGAAGGGCAGTTGTCAGTTAAGGAATGTGCACTGTACTGGTTAACCTCTTTTGTAAAAGCCTGCCCAGGAAAAATGTGGATAGGTAAACTGACCGGCTCAAAAATGACCTAAAATAGTGTTGACTGGGCCGTTAAACTCCAACACAAACAAACGAACAAACAAACGAGATATATTGGGTAAACAAAGATACTTTCCTGATAAATCTTGACGCTCTACCTGGTAGCACCGCTCATGTAAGTGTGGTTAGGTACGCTCACCGACTGTATATGACCAGAATAGTGTTGACTGGGTCGTTAAACCTCAAAGAAACTCAGAAAAGAACAAACACCTGGTAGTCTACAAGACATACCCAACAATACAATCATACCCAACATTACTGCACTTAAAAACTATCCCACAAAATCCCACTTGTAAGAGTGGTGTCTATGGGGTGTCGTTTTAATATTTAATCCATATATATAGATATCCATAATTCGATTTATGGACATCATTAATTCAGAGCGATTTATGGATATCCATAATTCGAATAATGGATATCACTAATTCGAATTATGGATATCAATAAATTAAAATATGGATATCCATTATTCCGCTGATGTATGGATATCCATAATTCGAATCATCGATATCCATAAATCGGGGTATCTATAACTCGGGCTGAATTATGAACATCCATATTTCGAATTATGGATATCCATAATTCACCGCAAAATCCTTTGGTTTCAGTCATTATTTATTGTATTTATTTGCCCAGACGAATTATGGATATCCATAGATCGAAATATGGATATCCATAAATTGACCGAATTATGGGTATCCATTATTCGAATTTTGGATATCCATAAATAATTATGGATATCTATAAATAGGGAATAAATAGTATCGCTTATCTTTTTGTTTTGAATAGCCAATTGGCCATTTTGTTAGAAAGTAACTGTCCCTTTGGCTTTCCGCTATTTATGTTTCCATTAGGGTCTAGTTATTTAATGTTTGTGTGATGGGAGGTGTGGGTTAATTGTATCCTGATCATTGCCTTCACTTCTATTTTGCAAGGTATTTTGAGAACAGAGGATTCGCTCCTGTCCACTAACGCCGGAAACTGGCAGACTATTAATTTTAGGTTTTAATGCAATTCATGTCGCGTTTTCGGGTAGCGAGGAAGTAATTTGAAAATATTGCAGGAAGTATGGTTTGTAAAATGTTGCTTAAAAAATATAACTGAAACATTATTACATCTGGAAGTAGCGTTTTCCAACTGTACCGAAATGTTTTCATGTATGTGTAGACCGGAATGGAATAGTGACTGTTTCCGACTGAACATGAAAGATTTTTTTCTTTTCTTATTTTTAGCTCGCCTTACGAAAGTAAGGGGGAGCTATTGCCATACCCCCGGGCGTCCGGCGTCGGCGTCAGCGTCGGCGTCCGCATTTGGTTAAAGTTTACCTGCAAGCTCTTATATGTGATGTTTTACAACTTTTATTTTGAATATATATTTAATAATTGCTAAAAAACAATATTTAACATTATCATTGTACTTCATTTTACAGGTTTTTTTTACTTAAATTGGACTTTTTGAGAAGTTAATATTTTCCTCTGTATTACCTCCCTTACTTCTCTGTGTTAAAGTTTACCTGCAAGCTGCGTGAGTTCAAATCCCGGGGGAGGAACTTTTTTTTCTTTTCTTCTTCTTTTTAAAAACATAGCGGGGTCTGGGGCTCAAGGTCAAGGTCACTGTGGCTATTTTTAGAAAAACATTGTCATCGCTCTAGCGCCTTCATTTATTGATGGATTTAAATATAACTTCACCCAAATGTTGGGTATAATGATATCTCGAGTGACTTTGACTTTCAGGGTCCGGGGCCTAAGGTCAAGGTCACTACTTTCAGGGTGACGGGGTCAAGGTCACTGTGGCTATTTTTAGAAAAAAAACATTGTCATCGTTCTTGCACCTTAATTTATTGATGGATTTTAATATAACTTCACACAAATGTTGGGTATGATGATATCTCTAGCAAGTTTGACTTTCAGGTTCCGGGGCTGAAGGTCAAGGTCACTGTGGCTATTTTTGGAAAAACTTTGTGATCGCTCTAGTGCCTACATTTATGGATGGATTTTAATATAACTTCACAAAAATGTTGGCAATGATGATATCTTGAGCGAGTTTGACTTTCAGGGTCTGGGGCTGAAGGTCAAGGTCACTGTGGCTATTTTTAGAAAAACTTTGTCATCGCTCTTGCGCCTTCATTTATTGATGGATTTTAATATACCTTGACACAAATGTTTGGTATGATGATATCTTGAGTTACTTTGACTTTCCGGGTCAGGGGCTGAAGGTCAAGGTCACTGTGGCTATTTTTTAGAAAAACTTGATCATTGCTCTAGTGTCCAGATTTATTGATGGATTTTAAGATAACTTCATACAAATGTTGGGTGTGAAGTTCAACTTTCAGGGTCTGGGGCTCAAAGTCAAGGTCACTGTGGCTATTTTTAGAAAAACTTTGTCATCACTCTCAAGTACCTACATTTATTGATGGATATAATGTAATTTTACACAAATGCTAGGCTAGGCTTTTTTTAATTTGTCTTGCTCGAGGGGATTTGTATCGTCTGTGATGCCTTGTTATTACTTGGTAGTTTGTAGAATTTTTTTTTTATCAAACATAGATTTCTTTTTCATTTTTTTTTTTGCAGTGGAAAGGCTTGAAAACAGGATTATTAGGGGTACATTTTGGTTCTCTTTCATTTGCTGCAGTCTATTGGGCTGTTTTACAGAAGAAATGTTTTTTGATAACTTGCCCTCATCCATCTTAGGCCCCAAAGGCGAGCTATGTTGTCTTCTGACAACTCTTGTTTTTTTTGTTTTTTTTTTCTTCAATTTATGGGCTTTGTTCAATTTTAATGTTTAATAAGTCCTTCATTTTTATCGGATTATTAATCTGTAAAACGCATAATGTAGCCCATGCCCCTTGGCGGAAGTCTGTGCATCTACTCAGTCTAGTCAGTATTGGATTTGTGGTTAAAATGTTGTAGAAAGGGTTATCCTTTGGAAGCAAGGAATACACAACAGTACTGGAAAATATGGAGTGTAAATGTTTTATCAGCCGGACCGAACGTTTATGAGCAGATTTGTGCTGAATTGCCTTGGGCATGAAATTCGCCTTTTCAGTAATTTGTAAGCATTTTAAAATTAACGAGCAGGACTTCGTTTCTTGTTTGAGGTTCACATGATTTATTTGTACCGTTTTTTATGTTTGCTTTGATGTTTAACGTCCCCGTCAGTACTGTATAGGTCATTTTGGAGACGTTGCTTCCAATTTTGTGGGACGTTTACCCGACATTGAGATGAAATGGTATCTCAAGCCCTGCCGCCCAATGAAACCAATAGGGTTTATAAGCATGGACGGTCCGACTCGCACCGCTTTCCCTTGGCAGGCTTAGATCCTCTAAGCGGTTTACCAGTTAAAATCATTTTTCGATGTAAAAAGGATTTGGTACAACATAAATGTTATACGACAGACTGCATGCATGGTAGTTATCCCAAACACGATTGATAAGTTTGCTTTCCTCTTTAATTGCACGCCGGTGGGTCAGCCTCAGATTCTGTGCAGATTCCAGCCTATAGGCTTACTAATGTAATGCTGGTTGGTACCTGATGCTCTGTCTATGGTTGGGCCCATCGGAGTCTAACTGTTGGTTTCCTTTTGCACCAGTATTTCATTGGGCCGTGTCCTCATCGTTGTTTCATCTCTGTGGTTGTTTGATTTTTGTGACCTCGTAGATGTTGCACTGATGAGTTAGGAAGCCTTCATGCGGACTGAACAAATTATTTGTCTAATTCGCGACGGAACTAAGGGCGAGGATTGAGACCACGTAAAATCTACCCCCCCCCCCCCCCCCCCCCCACATACACACACAGTGAAAATCTATTAATTGACCGTTCCAAGGCGATTCTTCTGTTGTTATGGTTTGTCTTTGAGTGTATATATCGCTTATATATTTTTGTTTTGGATAGTCAATTGGCCATTTTGTGGGAAAGTTAAACTGTCCTTTTGGCGTTCCGCTATTGATGTTTCCATTAGGGTCTAGTTGTTTCATAGTTGTGTTTCTTTCCCTTTGGTGTCTCCTATGGGAGGCTTGGGTTACTTGTATCGATTCCTTTATATCATTGTGTCTTCACGTCTACGAGTATTTTTCATATTCTTGCCGGCGAATATCAGCATTTATTTGTACATAACTAATTCCATGCTCAAAGGAGATGAGCGTCAATTACTTCCGACCCCAACAGAAGCATCCGTGGTGAAGTGGCTAAGCTACTCGCCTCATAAACCATGCGTCACAGATTCTTTTCCGGGCTTCTCCTAATATGAGGTCTGTCGCAGGGATGCCCGCCTTTAGATGACGCACTGTAACGCTTGTAACGCATGTAATGAAGGGGAATGAAAAATATATATCTCGTTACCGAGGTCCCGTCTCCATATGACCTTAGCTGTTTGTGGGACGTATAATACACGCGCACACATATCCGCAGGCCAGGGCTGAGATCTGTGTGGGCACGGATTAGCATTTGCTTCGCGCTCATATAGGCAAGATCTTGAGATAAATATACTTATCGCTCAGGCGAGCAGTAAAGGCTCTGGCGAGACTGCGCATGCGCACAGTCTCGCCTGAGCCTTCACTGCTCGTATTCATGTAGAGAAGTCCTTGAGGCAGCGTCATATATCAGGTCATGCGCCTTGCCTTATCAAATGACAGCGCATGCGCATAAATCATAAAGAACATTTTTCAGATGCAAATGAATGCAATTTTGTGTACCTAGTCCAGATAAAGATTGTGGGTGGTCGTTAGAACCGTTTAATTCAGACCCACTCTCTTTTTTTTTGTTGTTGTTGTTGTTGTTTTAATTTGTAGTTGTTTTGTTCTTGTCACTTTATTTATTTATTTTTTTTGGGGGGGAGGGGGGGATAGGGAATGGATACCCCAGTGAATGCCTCGGTAAACCCCACTTTTATCTGTTTACGGTGAGGGGTTTCAGCACGGTGACTTGTTAAACCGCAAGAAAACATCCTGACTGTCAGGCAGGTATGTTGGTGTATGAGGAATGAATCTACTGGACACAACGTTTTGGATGTGGCATGGGTCTAAGAATACGTTTTCACATCTTCAACATAGATTGTGAGTGCTCGTTAGAACCGCCTCATTGAGGCGGTTCTAACGAGTACCCACAACATACGTCTTAGAGAAGAAATAAGCAAAATAATGTTTACCCCTGTAAACCCCAGTTTTCTCTATATAAAGTGGGGTTTAGAATGGCGTTCATTTCACGGACTGATAAACCTAATCCTAAGAGTTCATTTCTAATGTTGGCCCCCGCCCATAGGGGCTTGAAGATATAATGGGCTGCATGATGCTTCCACGCAGAGCTGAAACCGGCCCGCATACTAGTCCTGGTAAATCGCTTAGAGGATCTAAGCCTGTCCAGGAACCCTATTGGTTTCATTGGGCGACATGGCTTGAGGTGTCAATTCATCTCAATGTCGGGTAAAAGTCCCACAAAATTGGAAGCAACGTCTCCAAAATGACCTTTACAGTGTTGATGGGGACGTTAAACCTCAAATCAAACAAAATCATTTCTAATTTGTCATCTTATTTTATGCGTTGTTAGAGGAAAATCTTAACCGTATTTATCATTGCGCAATGAGCAAACAGATAAGCAATCCTATCCAAACACATGACAAGATTTATGCATATTTAATCACTGAAATGAATCCTATAGAATACCGGAAGCATGACATTGTGTCTTTACGGTACCGGAGATACTTCAGAAAGTGCATATACATGTCTGTCTATGGAATGAAATGAGCTGTGTTAAAGTTTTCTTTTTTTAAAAAAGAACATTTTAATTGCATTTATTTATTTTTATTTATTTACTGACAAACATGGACAGAGCGAACAGTGCTGGCGAAAAAAGTATCCAAAATACGCATGTGCGTGTGCGCGTGCGTGCATCCGCTCACGTGGGTGTGTGTGTGCATCAGAATCAGAATCAGAATTGTTTACTGGTGACACGGCCTTAGACAATCCTTCACCAGGACCTTCGACCGACAGAACTAGTCCCTAGACCTCACAAAGGTGATGTTTGTTAATTTTGTTTGATTTGAAGTTTAACGTCGCCGTCAACACTGTATAGGTCATTTTGGAGACGTTGCTTCCAATTTTGTGAGACTTTTACCAGGCATTGAGATGAAATGACATTCAAGCCCTGTCGCCCAATATGAAACCAATATGGTTTCTAAGCATGGACGGCCCGACTCGGACAGGCTTAGATCCCCTTACTCGTGTCCTGTTAGTTTCAGCACTGCGTGGAAGCATCATGCAGCCCATCAATTTCTTCAAGCCCCGTTGGGCGGGGGTCGTCATATACATGTCAGTCTTTGGAATGAAATGAACTGTGTTAAAAGTTTGCTTTATTTTAAATGTGTGTGTGTGAATTTGGGTTTGACGTCGCTTTCAACAATTTTTCAGTCATATCACGGCGGTGTCTGGTTGCGACAGGGAGCTCAATGCTCTCTTTTATAGTGCTGCCTCACTGAAGTATCATGCCCCAGACACATTACATGATACCACACCCAGTCACATTATCCTGACACTGGGTCGACCAGTCCTAGCTCTACCCCGTAAATCTGAGTGCCAAGCGAGGAGCAGCTAGTACCATTTTTAACGACTTTGGTATGTCGCGGCCCGGGATCGAACCCGTGACCTCCCGTTCCCCGGAGCGGATACTCTACCAACTGAGCTATCGGGGCCGGTGATTTATTTTAAAACGAACATTTAAATTGCTTTATTTATTTATGTATGTATTTATTTATTTACGCGTGTAATGATCCTTTCCTAATGAACATTACACAATAAAATAAAAACAATGCTTAGAACGTTGGGCAAGAAGTTGCATGCTAAAAGACACTCTCTTTGATACCCGTAGGAAATGGGGGAGTGCAGCGGATGTTGGAACGTAATGGAACCATAAGGGAATGGCGCGATCTGGGCCCAGTTGTTCAAGGCCTCGTTAGCTTAACGAGCTCGTTAGTGGTCATATTGTTAACTGTTCTAGCAAGTTTAATATTTAAAAATTTGTTATTTTTGCCGAAAAAACGTGAGCAGCTTTTGCATTTGCAAAAGCTGCTCACATTTTTTTCAGCAAAATATAAACAAATTTCCATATTAAATGATCGAAGTTTTAACGATGCGTTAACTAATGACTTCGTCAGTTTTGGACAACTGGGCCCTAGTCGTGTATTATGGTTATATTTAGATTATTATGGACACCAGGAAGAACTAAAACCGACCGAACTTGAGTTAGGTCTACGCCTGCCCAGGAAAAGTGACGCGAGTCGGACCGCTACTTAAACCCTAGAGTTTCTATGGGTGGTAGGGCTTGAGAGGTAATTTCTCTATGTCAGGTAAACGTCCAACAAAATCGGAAGCAACTTCTCCAAAATGACGTAATAGTGTTGAAGAGGACGTAAAATCTGAATTCAAAACAAACAAAAACCAGGAAGTGAAAAACTAACATGAACAAAACGTAAACAAATCAACAAATTTAATTTAAATATCAAATCAACAATATAAACATTGTAAGGCAAACGGAAACACTTAACCTGTTTCACGCAGTATTGACAAGGGACACAACATGAGGGATCTATCTGCTCACTTAGTCTTCTAGAGACTTAGTCCCTCTGCAAAAAGGGGCCTCCTCTTAAATAACGCTCTCTTCTTAAACGACAATACAGTGAAATTCCGCTATTAAGACCACCTTAAATTAAGACTAATTCTGCTTTAAAAAGCTTATTTAGAAGGCTGCAATTATTCTTTATTTGGATACAGTGTCCTCTGGTCAGGGAACACCTTTGGGACTGTTCAAAAGTGGACTTTAAGAACACTTTTGAACAGTCCCAAAGGTGGTCTTATCATAGGCATTTTACTTATTTCCTCCTTTTCCCTAAGAGGAGGACCGCTGTTGATATTGGAGCTTAACCTTGAGCACTCTCTAAACTAGTTAAGCAGACGGAAAATTGTTGATATTTCTTTATTTTACCCAAAATAGGACTTGACATCACATGCAAATTGTCTCCAAAGGATTGCATGAGATGCCAAGTCCTGTTTTCTGGAAAATTAGAAAAAAATATTTCAAAATGCCGTCGTCTGCGAAAAAATACCCACGTGCAGAGCTTTAAACAATTTGTAGAGAGGAGACAATTTGCATGAGATGTCAAATTCTGTTTGCTGGGAAAATTAGAAAAATATTTCAAAATCTTGTCTGCTGCGAAAAACAACAAGAGCACCGCATGCGGGTGCCAGCGCTCGGCTGCACCCCCTTTTCATAATGAACTAGACAAAAGTGCCCAGTGGGGCACGTATACCCCCGGCCAGTGCCGAACTACAAAGGGAAATAACTCTAAAAGGCCTGACCCCTTGGCCCTTGTTTTCTTTCCCACAATACAAGTAGTCATACTGATCATGTGTGCAAAATTTCCAGTTTCTATGTGAAGCAGTTCCTGAGATATCTGTGACACAAAATAATTGTTTACGGACAGACAGACAGACGGAAAAGACAAAAACTATATACCCCCATGGCATACGCCGGGGGTATAACAACTAGTCCGAGTTTCAAGTTAATATGTTCAGTAATGACAGAGATATTATTTTGCACGACGACGCAGACGACGCCAGAGCTATGACAATACCTGTGTTATTTTCTTCGAAAACAGCCGAGCTAACAATACCCAGCATGCAGAGCGTTAAACAATTTTTTGAAGAAACTGTCTCTAAAAATTTAGCATTCCGCCCACGCCCATCGGGACTTGGAGAAAAAGGTGGGCTGCATGTTGCTTCCACGCAGAGCTGAAACTCACCACACATGACTACTGGTAAACCGTTTAGAAGGATTAAGCCTGCCCAGGCAAAGTGTTGTGAGTCAGACCGTCCAGTGCATATAAACCTTTTGCTTTCACTGGGCGGCAGGGCGTGAGATGTGATTTCATCTCAGTGTCGGGTTAAATATGTTCTATAAAGGGTTATCCTTTAGAAGCAAGGAATACACCACAGAACTGGAAAATATGAAGTGTACATGTTTTCTGGACCAGGGTAGCTAGTTTCGGCAAATTAGGCCTCATCAGTGACCCTCAAATATTTTCAAAATACCACAATGGAATCAATGATCCCAAAGGACAAGAAAATATAAACTACACTATGATGTAGGGCAGGGAGACGTTTTACGGCCGCCACACATTCCCATACAACAGCTGTAGCTGTAGTCCCACAAAATTGGAAGCAACGTCTCCAAAATGACCTAAATAGTGTTGACGGGGACGTTAAACCACAATTAAAACAAACAAAACTTGAAGATTATAAATGTCTTGCTCAAAACATATATTGTAGGTATTCGTTAGAACCGCATCATTGAAGCGATTCGAACGAGCGTCCACAATCTACGTTTGTGGCAGATATAAGGAAAATAATACATATGTTACCAAGAAAAAATGTCTGTTTGGGAAACATGAAAGAATGCAATATGTCATACGGTAGTGCTATCCTAATACGGATTACAATTTGTAAGAATCCTAATGACCACTTTTGAACAGTTCCAACGGTGGTGTCTAACTTGAGGACATTTGTTTGTTTGTTTGTTTGTATTGGAGTTTAACGGCACAGTCAACACTATTTAGGTCATTTTTAGCCGGTCAGTTTACCTGTGCACACTTTCCTGGGCATACTTATACATAAGCGGTTAACCAGTACAGTGAACATTCTTTCGCCGGAAACTGACAACTGCCCTTCTTGAATCAGCGATAAGGGAGAGAATTACCATAGAAAAGATATCATGATCAATCTCCACGAAAGAATATTGCCGACCCCGGCAGGAATCGAACCCGCGTCCTCCTGATCACCAGTCAGACGCGCATCAACCTCGACTCAGTGCCAGTGTTACCCCACTACTTATCTATACTCGAAACATAGATTGTGGGTGTTCGTAAGAACCGCCTCGTCGAGGCGGTTTTAACGAGCACCCACAACCTATGTCTCAGAGCAGAAATGAGAACAATAATGTATACCACTGTAAACCCTAGTTTTCTCTATTTTAAGTGGGGTTTAGAGGGGTGTACATTACATCGACTAGTTATGTCAACAGCGGAACTCTACTGTTATTACAAACAGATTGTTAACAAAATTCAACTCCTATTTCTTGTCGAAACGAAATACAAGAAAACGAAAAAATCAGTCACGAAATCAATAACTCACTCCATAAATAAAGTTTGATCAACGTCATATCAACGTCGAATCAATGTCATTTTTCCCACAATTCGTGCGTGAGTGCGTTGTGCTCAGAGAGGGCTCAAGTGAGATATGCCTAAGAAAAAGGCAGTACACGTGTGCTTTATATACAGTAAAATTTCGCTATTAAGACCACCTAAAATAATGACTAATTGTCCTTAAAAATATATTTAGAAAGATTCATTCATTCTTCCCCTTTGTTTTCTACACTCTGTGCCTTCTTGAAAGAGACCACCTTTGGGACTGTTCAAAAGTGGTCTAAAGACCACTTTTGAACAGTCCCAAAGGTGGTCTTATTATAGGAATTTTACTGTACCTACATGAATACCCTATAACATTCTTTCCCTCCATATTGAAATCCGTCCTCGAATTTCTTGGCGTTCATGAGAGAATCATGTAAAATGATACTCAAGGATTTTGAATGCACCAGTGTGTTATTTTCGGTGGGTGCCAAGCCTTTTGGTTCCATTGGCCGGCAGGGCTGGAGATGTCATTTCATCTCAGTGTCGGGTAAAAGTCCCACAAAATTGGAAGCAGGATTTCCAAAATGACCTTAAAAGTCGGGCGTTTTTTTCCCGTACCATTATGGGCGTTAAACTTCAATTCAAACAAAAACACCGTTTGTCATTCAGTTTGCAAATTTAATTGAATACATCAAGTAATTTGATTGGTTAAAATGTAAATGGGTGCAGTGGAATAATTTATGCAGCGAGATACAGGTTAACCTTTATCACGCTCTAGGCTTATTAATACGCAGCAGATGACAACTTGATGATCTTTTCCCCTGAAAACAGGTTTTGACATTCCATGCAAATTGTCTCCAGTGGAGACAATTTGCATTAAACGTCAAATCCTGTTTTGTGGGAAAAAATAGAAAAAATATTTTAAATGACGTCTGCCGAAAACAATACCCAGCATGCAGAGCGCTAGGTGTTTAAATAGCCACTATATATATATATATATATATATTACCGGCCCCGATAGCTCAATTGGTAGAGTGTCCGCTCCGGGGAACGGGAGGTCACGGGTTCGATCCAGGGCCGCGACATACCAAAGTCGTTAAAAATGGTACTAGCTGCTCCTCGCTTGGCACTCAGATTTACGGGGTAAAGCTAGGACTGGTCGACCCAGTGTCAGGATAATGTGACCGGGTGTGGTATCATGTAATGTGCCTGGGACATGATATTTCAGTGAGGCAGCACTATAAAAGTGAGCATTGAGCTCCCTGTCGGAACCAGACACCGTCGTGATATGACTGAAAAATTGTTGAAAGCGACGTTAAACCCGAATTCACACTCACACACATATATATATATCATTGCGTGGGACTACTTTTTTGGAAATATCACAGAGGCATTATTTACAATAAAACTTCTGTTGCTCAAACAACGATGGCTCAAATGCCATGAGTGATGCAAACTCGTTTTCGAGTCCCTTAGGAAGTGTCCTAGCCTAGCCACTAGGCGTTAAAATGAATAATATGGAATAAAAATCATCTTTTGCACTAAAATTAACAGTGTATAACAGTTTCGCTGGTCTAGTCTCTCTGGCTCAATTTTAATCCTAAGCTTGGAGAATCTATCAAATAGACGTGTCATTACTAACAAGGTGATAAATATTTGATTTAATAAAAAATACCAAACATTATCAGACTTTTATCATATGACGTCGCGTCTGAGAGTGTAATAAAGCCATGTAATAAATTCGATAATCCATTAGTGGATTAAATATGCAATAAGTTAGATACGCCCCATACCGTTACATGTACGACGTCCTTAACGACGTCGCGTTTACTAATGGCGGAATATTGACCTTTTTGTAAACAAATCGTGAATAAAATACGTTTAAAATGTCATATGATAAACAGAATCTTGCATTCGTGCTCATGTAGTACTGAATTTATTAAACTCGTTGAGGAAAATGGATAAAATGCTCGGCAAAGCCCCGCATTTTATCCCTTTCCCTCAACTCGTTTAATAAATTCAATAATGCATGAGCACTCATGTAAGATCCACTATTTATCATATGACGTCGCGTCTGAGTGTGTAATAACGCCATGTATTATTTTTTATAATCCACTAGTGAATTAAGTATGCAAATTAGCTAGATACGTCCAGTAACGTTACATGTACGACGTCCTTAACGACGTCGCGTTTACTAATGGCGGAATATTGACATTTTTGTAAACAATCGTGAATAAAATGCGTGTCAAATGTCATATGATAAATAGAATCTTGCATTCGTGCTCATGTATTATTGAATTTATTAAACTCGTTGAGGAAAAGAGATAAAATGCTCGGCAAAGCCTCGCATTTTATCTCTTTGCCTCAACTCGTTTAATAAATTCAATAATACATGAGCACTCATGTAAGATCCTCTATTTATTATCAGACTTGTAGCTAGTCTAGAATTTTCCTATTGCATCAGGTAACAAATATCTCGACTCTTATAGGAAACCCTTTTCTCCTGTTACTCGGAAGTATCTTTGTTATTTCCCATTTCCTTATTTATATTTTCTTCTTCTTCTTCTTCTTCTTTTTCTTCTTCTTCTTCTTCTTCTACATTTATCTTGTTTTTTCATCATGGAAACATGCCTATATAATTTTGACCCACTTGAACCCCTCTTTTATATAGTAAAACTGGGGTTTACAGGAGTAGAGCTTATTTTTTCTTATTTCTGCTCTACAATATAGATTATGGGTACTCATTAGAACCGCCTCGATGAGGCGGTTCTAACGTGTACCCACAATCTATATTTTGAGGAGAAATAAGAAAAATATCACAATTTTTCATCTCAAAATTTTCATTTTTTCGGCGAGACAGTTTACAATGTATTTGTATAGGCGTGTTTTCGTAATGGCTTTGCTATATGGGAAAAATATACTCTTGCAGGAGAAGCAATTCTTTCAAAATATTGTTTGCTTCCCGTACCATTATCATGGTCGATTAAAGAATTTCCTTTATTGGTAGACCCACATTTCCAGAGAGCCAGTTTAGAAGAAAACAAGCAGGAAGTCCCAAAAATCATCTCCCTAGTAAAATGGCGGAACATGTGCAACATATATATATCCGTTTTCCTTGAGAAAAGATTTTATTAGCATACGGTCTAAACGAAAGCGTACAGGAAGTCACATAAGTTGTCTCCCTAAGTGCCTTATCCTGGTCGATACAGACTCGCACGACCCCCACCCCTCCCCTTTCACGCCACAATCCCATCCAAAGACTTGCTCCCTAGCGTCACCCAGCAGGCACACGTCGCAAGGGCAACGTCAAATTAACGTTGGTGCAACGTCGTGACGTTGCACCGAAGTTGTTGTGACGTTGTATAAACGTCATGACGTTGTATTGACGTTGATGTGATGTCACTATTACGTCCTGTGCCTGCTAGAAAGTCTCAGACGCGGGGCTTTATTACATCTTACCACTAAGCCATAAAAAGTAAAAAAGGTAAAAAATATAACAAACAAATAACATAAACAAGAAGACAACGGGTACGGTGCGGTGGCCATGGTTAGCCAAAATAGCATTAATAATCACAACCAAATCACATGGTCATGAGAACAGATAGTGAGTCATATAATGACTTAAGGCACAAACGTGTCGCCATAGTTTCTTTTACACTACGAATACTTGAGAACACTGGGTTAATAAATTAAACTATATCAAACATACTACAAATCGAAAATACACTTTAAGCTCCATTTTCATGGAGAAGTTTTAACAGAAAACAACAGCCTAGGGAAGAATACCTACAGGTTGCACTACAGTAAATAATTTGTCTTTATGAAAGCTGTACTTGCTTTAAATAATTGGTCTTTATGAAAGCTGTACTTGCTTTTTTAAATAATTGGTCTTTATGAAAGCTGTACTTGCTTTGGGGAGACTTGCTTTGGGGAGAGCTTTCAGTACAGAATTGAATATTCTACTGCTTCTGATTGGATTTGGTGCTAAAAGCCATTATTTTTCTGAGAAGTATTATTGTTTATTAGAAGAAATATTAGTAGGTATTTGCTATTGTGAAAAGCAGCTGATTTAAATTGAACCAGAAAATTGTGCTGACTGGCCACTGGAAATGCGTTTGTTGACACTGACTGCCGAAAAGGCCAAACTTTGCCGCACAGCATCCAAAATTTTTAGCTGCTTCTGGAAGGTAAATGGTCAGCCTGTCAAATTATATGCCTCATAATGGAAGCATTAGACTTGCTGAAATTTGGTAGAACATGGAATATGCCCCAATTTACATTGTGGGTAAGGGGATTTTTTTTACTGTAGTGCCACCTGCAAGCATGCTTAGCTTACTGATTCAAAAGGCTAATACATATCTCCCATACGAAAAAACCCATTCATTACGAAACTTGCCTGTACAAATGCATTATAAACTTTCCTAAGAATACAAAATAGAAAAATTTAAGATGAAATTTTGTGATATTTTTCTTATTTCTGCACAAAATATAGATTGTGGGTACTAGTAAGAACCACCTCATCGAGGCTGTTCTAACAAGTTCTTACAATCTATATTTTAGAGCAGAAATAAGAAAAATAAAGTGATGTGGTGGTTCTAACTAGTACCCACAATCTATATTTTAGAGCAGAAATAAGAAAAATAAAGTTTACCCTTGTAAACCCCAGTTTTACTATATAAAAGTGGGGTTCGAGGGGGTCAAAATTATATAGGTGTGTTTTCGTGATGTAATTTGGAGTTGTTTTGGCAAAATTAAAAAAAAAAAAGCTTTTATGACAAAAATATGCACAGGTTAAGCTCATGAACATTTGATAAAGTCAAGCGGCCTATAATTCCTGGGAATGGATGGACCTGACAGATTTTCCACCATTTGTTTCAAATTAAGATTATTTTTCCTTTTCGCTTTTCATTAAATCTATTCCACGGAAAAAGGGATCTACCCTTAAAGAAAAGAATTTGCCCCTCAGGAGCATTTTTTTCCTTTAAGAGGTGACCCCTATTGACATGATAAACAAAAATAATTTCACAGGAGTTGCCTCCCCTGAATGTGTTTCCATTCCCTTTAAGGGATGCAAATACGCTTTCAGGAATGACAGCTCTTAAAATATATTTGTCTTCATATCAAAGCGCTTGGGTCTACTTTTAAAATAAAGAACCTGTTCCTTGAAGAGAAGAGCCCATCGTCACCGAAGCTAATATAGCGTCCATTACGAAACCACACCTATTCAAGTATGTAGAAAATTTTGCCAGCAAAAATGAAAATTTTCAGATATAAATTCTTATATTTTTCATATTTTCCTCAAAACATAAATTGTGGATAGTCTTTGGAACCACCTCGCAAAAGCCTCGGCGAGCGAGACGGTTCTAACGAGTACCCACAATCCATGTTGTAGTCATAAGAGAAGTCATAAGGACCGCCTCGGTAAGGCGGTTCTAGCGAGTACCCACAATCTATGTTTTGACCGGAAATAAGACAAATATTGCATACCCCTGCAAACCCCAGTTTCACTAAATAAAAGTAGGGTTTGTTTGTTTGAATTGAGATTCCACGTCCACGTCAACACAATTAAGGTTTTGTTTGTTTGTTAGATTTGGGGTTGAACGTCCCCGTCAACACTGTGGGGTTATTTTGGAAACCAATGGAACCAATAGGGTTTATAAGCATGGGCGGTCCGACTCGCACCACTTTGCCTGGGCAGGCTTAGATCCTCTAAGTGGTTTGCCAGTACTCGTGTGTGGTCGGTTTCAGTTCTGCTTGGAACCATCTATTTCTTCAAGCCCGGATGGGCGGGGGCCAAACACGATTCAGGTCATTTGGAAACGATGCTTCCAATTTTGTGGGACTTTTGTCCGACATTGAGATGAAATGACATCTCAAGTCCTACCGTCCAAACAAAAATGTTTTCGTGATACTTAGGAATGAATACCCTAGAAACACCACAATATACAACGAAAAGTGGGATTTACAAGGGAAATTCTTTTCTTTTCATCACGTTAACAGGTTGGTGCATTGAACACCCCTCTAAACTCCACTATATATACAGAAAAGTGGGGGCATAGATCATTTTCTTCTTTTAATAGCTTCAAGACATAGATTGTGGGTACTCGTTAGAACCGCCTCAATGAGGCGGTTCTAACGAGCACCCACAAACTATGTGCTGAATATAAATTAGAACAAAAATGTCACAAATTTTCATCAGAAAAGTAAGCATTTAAGAGATATGAATGATGCAATATGTCATGAGGGTGTGTAATCGTAATGGTCTTTGCTCAAAACCAGATTATGGGTACTCTTAATAACCGCCGCCGTCGTCAGCAGAGCCTCGTAGAGGCGTTTTTACACGCACCACAATCTATGATTGCAACGGAGTGAGTGAGTTTTTTTAGTTTTACGTCCCACCAACAGCTAAGGTCCTACGGAGACGGGACCTCGGTTTAAAGACTCATCCGAAAGTCTGGAGAAGCCCAAATCGATCCTGCGATCCCTGGTTTACAAGGCAAGTAGCGTAACCACTACACCACAGGGGCTTCTAATATTGCAACGGAAAACATTGCAAATATAAAATTGACATCTTGTGAGATATCAAAATGCGTGTCACACAGCAAGTTATTCTAAGGAAGGCAAAGTACTCTTCTTGATCATTTAGCTAGACTATACCAAATTAACTCCCTTACCTGATAGATAAATCTGTGTACATGGGTGCTCATATATTATTGATTTTATTAAACAAGTTGAGGAAAAGGTATAAAATGCGATGTTTCGCCGAGCATTTTATCCCTTTTCCTCAACGGGTTTAATAAATTCTATTTAGAAATGAATTTAATTTTTATGCTGTTCATGAAAGTATGAACGCAGTGGGTCGCTTTCGAAGTAAATAAATCCCGAAGTGGTTCATGTAAACTTTGCTAGCTATCCGCTGTCGCACATACTTTCATGAAAAGGAGAATACTTAAGTTTAATTTTCATATTTAGACTCTTTGACACTCATCACTTGGCAAGAAATTGCTTAACGGAAAAACTTTTAGAGCTGAAAAACATTTACACGTTGTTTTTCTACAAAGCGCGGAACGGCGTTGAAGTCACCAACGCCCATAGAGAACCATGGTTAAAACTTTCGTCAGTTGACGTCACTGAAAATCATGTGACTTGATGCGTTCAAGGAAGTATGAACTACACTATTCTCTTACATTAGACTTTACACTGGAAATGTAACTACAGTGTATAAATACATGATCACGAATGCAAGATTCTATTTATCATATGACAGTTAAAACGTATTAAATTCACGATTTTTGTACAAAACTGTCAATATTCCAAATTTGTAATTGTGAAGTTGTTAAGGACGTCGTACATGTAACGTTACGGAGGTATCTAACTAATTTGCATATTTAATTCACTAGTGGATTACCGAATTTATGAATTGATGTTATTACATTCCAAGACGCGACGTCATATGATAAATAATCATTAAACATATTAAAGGATTATATAGTGTTTGAGTGAAGTTCGAGTGAAGCCAAACACAAGGCGGTTGCAGGAACGCAAAGAGATTGTCACACACATTGTATGTCTCGCAGAGCATCACGTTCAGAAGTCCGTGTAACGAAACCCCCTCTAAATCCCACTTTATCTATGGAAAACTGGGGTTTACGGGGGTATAGATTTTTTTATTATTATTTCTGTTCAAAGACACAAGTTGTTGGTACTCAGTGAGGCGGTTCTAATGAACACCCACAACCTACGTTTGAAGTATTGATACTGAGGAACATTATCACAAATTTTCATTAGAAATCATTTTGGAGAGATACAAAAAAGCACTATGCACAAGGATGTTCCAGCAGGCACATGTCGATAGGGCAACGTTACATCAACGTTGGTGCGACGTCACGACGTTGCACCGACGTAGATGTGACGTTGCATAAACGTCACGACCTTGATGTGACGTCACAATTACGCAATGTACATACTTGGGTGTTATCGTAATGGACAAAGCAAGATATATCCATTTCCAGGTAGATCTAATATGTTATTTCAACTATAAAAGGGCTGCATGGCAGGTTTATATCGGCACATTTGACAAATATCTTGTAAAAGCCAGGCTGTGTCACTTCGTATGTCACTTCATAGAGGTTGTCACCAGTATAAAGCACGGACGTCTCGGCAACTGTGTGCGGCCGGGGTCCAGTGATACTGACGTTTAGAGAACCAGCACCCGGATCACATGACCAAACCTGTGGATGAAAGATAAATGATCCCAAGTAAATGACATTTTGTAACAAATTTGCAAACTGGGCCTTTGGTGAATAGGTGGAGATTCTACTAAATCAATTAATCGATTAATTCCATCCATTTTTTCTCTTCTGCCAAGAAGATGGAAAAGACCTTTAATTTAATATACTACGTTGTCATAAATCGCCTCGGAACGTTTTAAGACTCGAGAATGCAAATTATATGATTGTGCCAGGCCAAGCGAAAATGTTTCTAGATTTGCAGCATCATTTTCTAATGTTCCATTGTCCTTTAAAGATTCTTTAAATTATATCAATTCAGCAGCGTTTATCAGAGATGGGCAAAACCCGGGATTCTATTGCAGCTATCTGCATCTCAAATGTGAACGAGCGAGGTTCGGACACACAGTGGTAAGATACCAAATGTTTAAGAGACAGCACCTTTAAGCGCTTGACAACGGATGCCGGCTTGATGTTGGTCAAACTTATATGTTGACTACCAGAAAGTCTTCTCACTGCCATGTCCATGTCTACCGATATATAGAGAATACCAGGTGAGTGTCTTTTGATATCAAGTTTATCTGGCAAGGCTTCGAGAACTTGTAGAATCGCGAGGCTTGCTATTTATCAGTTCATCCCCTTGTACACTCTTAAATTAGCAGTTTACGATCAGTTTTCAATGGTCCCCAGTGCGTCCCAACATTACGGCAGTCCATATATTCAGTATCAGCTAACCGCAGTTGTTCCTATGATATTTTGTAAAAGTATTTTTTTTTTCCATTTTTGTTCCCATTTTCTCCAGTAAGTATAACATTTTTGCCATTTTGTCCAATACGCCCGCTTCATTAAAAAAGTGCAATGTCACGTTGTCGTGATAAAGCTCACTGTCCTGAGATAGAATATCTTTATCAGGTCAATGTGTTACAATGCAATATATAGGGGGTATCTGATAATTTATTAATCATAGGACGTCGCTGCCATTTAGTGGTGTAGCGCCATTTGATATCTTCCGTTTGTGGCGCGTGTTATACAGTAAAACACGGATGTCTCGTTTAATATAGAACATTTGAACAGGTTCTTCAGTCACAAGGGAAGCATTCCAATATCTCCAGATATCCATTTATTTGGATATTTTATGGATGTTTATGTTTGAAAGGATTGTTGTGTGCACTCATTAGCATCGCCTCCATTCTAATGAGTCCACGCAACAGACCTTTATGTTACAGAAGACCACAAAGATATCGTGAAGTGATCTCCATTATGCCTCCGGAACTGACGCTAGGGCTGGCTAATCGGAGCTGAAAAGATAATCGATTATCATTCCTGTCATTGCGATTAATAATGGATTAATAATCACTGAAGATTTGGTAATAATTTTACCTGTTTGGCTTTCTGTCTCAGGATGACTTCTAACATATGCTGTACTTTGCCATATGTATTTGAACAGACGGACCTGAGCAATCAGTGTAGACCCAGATGAGACGCCGCAGAATGCGGCGTCTCATCTGTGGTTGCACTGTTTGCCACTCATACAGCTATTTTAGGCATAACTTTGGTTAACAAATTGTACTTAATCAAATAATCTATTCCAAGCAAATCAGTAATGATAATCATTTTTGTGGAGTTCATCGATTAAATGATCGATTATCCGATTAATCGTGTCAGTCTTACCTGACACTATGAATAAACCTTATTATTTCAAACTATCATTATCTGGAGCAGATGTTCATGGTCCAAAAGGTAAATGAGTTATTGAAAAATAGAAGTGAAGGCAATGATCAGGAATCGATACAATTATCCCACAGCTCCAATCAGAGATACCAAAGTTCGACTGTACCATGAAGCACTCTACACCAAAAGACAATCTATCCACCAGTGTTGCCCTTGCTTCTTGCACAAGAAGGCAAGCTTCAGGACTTTTGTTTGAGTTTCCTTTAACAATAAACAGATCCAGAATGGGAAAATGCTTTTAAAGGAAAGAATCTCCTCTTGTGGGGCAAATTACATTCTATAAAAATAGAACCCTATTAATTAGGCAAACCAAATATTTTAGGAGTGTCCCTCATGATAACTTATCTATTCCCTTTAAATAAACCTCAAAATTATCAATATTCTTGAATAGTTGCAAAACTTGTACTTACCTGAAAACTATTTGTCACTCCAACTTGTCCGTGATATAAGCCCGGTCCGGCGACACGAATTCTCTTTTCGATGTCTTCGAAATATCCCTGAATTCCCTCTTGTTCTTTGGTAGGCACAGTAAAATCTTGTGAAATATGCTCCCTGGTTTTCGGTGGTACAGTTTCATTCGATGGTTCCGTATTTTCAATAGTCTGATCGAAGCATTCATACAAATCTACATTAGATGCATCCGCCATGAATTCACCCATATACGATCCGTCATCTCCGAATATATTTTCAACGTCACTGATTGCATCGAGTCTATCTAAATCAACTTGTCCGTTACCATCAGACTGAGTGTCACTTCCTGAAGCATTCTCAATATTTAAATCGAAATGATAATCGTCAGCGTCAAATCCATCTAAAATACCGTCCCATGAATGACGTTTTTCCCTTATGTAAGACCTCAACATTTCATTTTCTTCAATTCCGTCACTTTCTGTACTTCTGCTTGAAATAGACATCTTTGAAACACTCTTTATTTCAAGTTTATTATCATCGTCATCTATTGTGCTTCGTTCCAGTCTATCAATATCTAGGCTAGCCGGATAGATGTTCTGAAACTCATCAATATGTGATAGAAAATCATTTCTGTCTGGTTTTGACACTCCAAAACCCCTGTAACCTTCATCAAGGCTTGAAACAGATTGTAACTGCCTCTCACTTCCGGATAACAAATCTTTCCAAGAAGATGGCGGATGGGGGATCCTAAGGTTCATTCGCCGATGTTTTCGGTTTACATTCGATTGTTCTGTTGAATCGGTAAATACCGTGACATCATCATCGGTTGACTCAACTGATAACTGGTGTGTGGCATCTAAACTTGGCATTTTCTTTCCCGCATTTAACCGCCTCTTCGCCGATTCCCCGGGCTTCTCGGATGTCCATGTATTTAACGTTTTACCTCTATCCTTCTTAGAAAACAAGCGGTTTACAAGTAAAACATCTTTCCATCCACGCCTGTTTCGCTTGTAAGAGCTTTTTTTCGTCTCTAGTTCGGAATCTGAAAGGCTGAATGACTCTACCCTTCTTGAAAAATGACGCCTTTTTCTTATCAAGTTTAGCTTTTCTGCATCAAAGTTATATTCATCAACGGAATTGTCATATTCGTCGTCAGCATCGTCTCCCTTCTCACGCTTTTCAAATGAAGTTCCCTGACTCTGACTACTTGTACTGAGAACTAGTTTTGCAGGTAGATACATCTGACCGTTATAAGTTCGGCGAAATAATCGTGGGTGTCCGTTGACATTTCCTTGCCGAATCAGGGGTAAACTCAGTCTTGGATGTCTGTTAAAATTCAACGGATTATCATCATAACCACTATCTACAGTTTCCTCAGTCATTTGCCTGGCTGGCTCAAGATTGGCTTGCAAGTTCATTATCCGCTGATTTCTCTCGAGCCAGTCATCTACGTTGTTCATATTTCTGGCGTCTAAATTATTGTCACATCTAACAGTTTCTATATTTAGACGGGGTAATAATCTGCGTTCCTCCATTTGCTTCTCTCCCATGTCAGTACTGTTTTCAATGCAAGGACTTTTCACCACATCTATATTATCGGCCTGTTTCTCATTGGTTCCAGCTTGAGCGTCCAAACTTAATTCGCATGTTGAACCTATTTCAGCAGACAATGTTGGAACTTTTATACTCATTCGTCTCAAGAGTAGATAGATACCCTCTATAACGTTCCAGCCTGTTTCTGCAGTTATTTCAGTATGTGATACTTGAGTTGATTTGTCTACTTTTGGCTTTGGAATAATAATATGAACGAGCGACGTATACAGAGTGTCCTTGCACGGTGACCGCTGAATAGAAATACTCCGAAACACATTATTCTCTTCCTGTGTCGTTTCAGAACACTTATCCTTTAACTCAGTGCTTTCGCTCGTCTTATCTTTTGACCTCTTTTCTGATTCATTCGAAGATTCCTGGCTGCTGGTTTTACTTCGTATTGGATTTTGTCGTTTCAGAGGTTCTCTTGGCGGAGTTTTAGAAAACCCAGGGTTATCTTTCTGGCTTTCAATTTTATAACTCAAACATGGTGAGGAAGTCATTTCTCGTTTTGTGCTTATGCTGATGTTCTCATTTTCTTTCTCTTTTGTTGCTTTTGATGTGTTATGCAATGTTTGTGGGTCATTATGAATTGTGAACTTATCATCTCCTACTGGATTACCGCATCTGCCATCAAAAGGGGAATTAGGGTTTCGAGAAACATTGAAAATGTTGTTATCGGGTACGTTTTGTAGTTTGTGTGATCCGTCAGACTTACAAGTATAAACAGGCAAATTACTACAAGTGCCACCAGGCTGTCTGTCTTCGACAATGACTGGCTGGATGGAACAACCGCTTTCTGCTTTTTGTTTATCAGCCTCATATGCATCAACACTCGTGTCACGTTCTAACTGTTTAAGACATTTCAGCAAATCATTGATGGAGCATTTGTCAACCTGGTCGTTATGGTGAAGCTTTCTCATAATGGGTAAAGATCGGGTAGCTCTGAAATAAGGTAAGAAGAGATAAATAGAATCCAACATCTGTCTCTGATCTAAACCCGAGGGTTAACGGATGTTGTCGAATAAAATTCGAGATCTGTCCGTCAGCATCCGAGATTACTACCCACAGCGTAAAATGCGCTTTATTGCTTTAACAAGGAATAAATATTATTGATATCTGGATTATCCTTTTTACCCCTTATTATATTCTGGTCTTAATTATTAACAAAAAGCACTGCATTAAACATTTGCACAACACATATACATCGATGGCTTGGTTAGTCAAATTTACCCTCCAGAACTTCAGTTGTATAAAGCAAATTTCTTCTGAAACCGAAGTCCCGTTTTTGGATTTTCATTTATCTATTGTAGATGTATTTGTTTCCTGTAAAATTTATGATAAAAGCAATGGTTTTAATTTTTATAATTTACATTTATATTTCTTGGACGGTGGCGTTCCTCGTGCGACATCCTATGGCGTTTATATATCGCAATTAATTCGATTTCCCAGTGTCCATAGTAACTGTGTGTGTGAATTCGGGTTTAACGTCGCTCTCAACAATTTTTCAGTCATATCACGACGGTGTCTGGTTGCGACAGGGAGCTTAATGCTCACTTTTATAGTGCTGCCTCACTGAAGTATCATGTCCCAGACACATTACATGATACGACACCCAGTCACATTATCCTGACACTGGGGCGACCAGTCCTAGCTCTACACCGCAAATCTGAGTGCCAAGCGAGGAGCAGCTAGTACCATTCTTAACGACTTTGGTATGTCGCGGCCCGGGATCGAACCTGTGACCTCCCGTTCCCCGGAGCGGACACTCTACCAACTGAGCTATCGGGGTCGGTTCCATAGTAACTGACTTCATCACTCGTACTAACTAACTTGTTACATGCTAAACTTCCTAATCAAGGTTATCGGTGTCATAAACTACGAAAGACTTTTCCAAGTTTTATGGACGTCATTCCAATTTAATTACAAAATTCAATGTTGGGCTTAAATCTCTTCTACAAAAAGACCTCTCAGAAGCTGAATTCTATACTGACATAGTATATAAATTCAGAAAAATATATGCTTGGTATGATATCAGTACCCAATGTCGTAAAATCATTCTTCAATATAAAAAGATTGGGTACAACAGAAATGTTATTCGACGAACGCTTGATAGTTAACCCAATCGTGGTTGATAATTAATTGTATGCCGGCGGGTCTTGCCTCAGAGTCTATGCCGGTCACAGCATTTGTTTGTTTGTTTGATTTGAGGTTTAACGTCCCCGTCAACACTGTAAAGGTCATTTTGGAGAAGTTGCTTCCAATTTTGTGGGAAGACGGTCACAGCGTAAAGGCTTACTTAACATTTAGGAAATGCCCGTTGGTACCAGATGCTATGTCTGTGGTCGGGCTTACCAGAGTCTCACTGATAGTTTTCTTTTGCTCCTGCTTTCAAGTTAAATAATGCTGTCGAGTCCTCATCGTTGTTTCCTCTCCGTTTGATTTTTTATTCTTTCGGAGATGTAGCACTGATGAGTAAGAAAGCCTTCAAGCGGACTGAACAAATTATTTGGGCCTCGTCAAGCGATTTTGGTACTCATCGCCTATGCGAGCAGCGAAGGTTCAGGCAAGCCTGCGCATCCGCGCAGTCTCGCCAGAACCTTCGCTGCTCGCTCATACAAGAAGTGAATCAAGAGGAACCTTCAGACAGAAAGCATATCCCTGGCCCCTCTGAATGGCGGGGCATGCGCAGTTAAATTTGTCATGACGGAATACTCGAAGACACAAATTCGCTTGGCGTGGCTCATTTGTTTTAACCACGACAGAACAAAGGCCGAGGTGTGCGGCCACATAAAATCGATTTAAGCCCGCACCCTTCTTCCCAGTGAGATACGTTTTACTGAACGTTCCAAGGCGGTTGTTCCGTCGTGGTTTATTGTTGTCATAGTTCGTCTTTGCATGTGTACATTGCTTATGTGTTTTTATTTTGGATATCTGTTTGGCCATTTTGTGAGAAAGTAGCACTCATTTTGGCTTTCCGCTTGTGATGTTTTCATTGGGTTTCATGTTCGTGTTTCTTTCCCTTTAGTGTCTCTGACGGGAGGTGTGGAATAATTTATCGGTACCTGATCATTGCATACACCTCTATTTAGACCTTGTAAGCTGTTTACCAGTACTCATGTGCTGTCGATTTCAGCTCTGCGTGGGAGAACCATGCAGCCCAATCTATTTCTCCAAGCACCGAATGGCGGGGCCCTCACATCTTCACTTGTTGCATTCTGTATGACAACTGAATGTACTTCCTGACAGATTACTCAAAAAAGTTCTTACGTCAGTTTTGTCTTCTTAATTTCCTTCACACGCTTTAGAGGCAGCACCGCTTTTTCTTCCTGCTCTGTAGCATTCTGACTAACATACATACAGGCTTTCTTTAAACTACTGGAATGTAGAAGCTTCAGCTGGGGACTAGAATCTGTAAATAGTCAGGCACATACATTCAATTAACCCAAGTAACCATTCAATTAACACAAAATAACCATGTGACAGGTTTCTTTTCCAATTTAATGGATGTCTGGTAAATTTGATATACTGCATGTTGGACACCAAATTCTGTACATTGTGAAAATTGTGCTCTAATCGCGACGGAAGTAAGAGCGAGGAGTGTGACAGCGTAAAATCGATTTAAGCCCCACAGTGGAATTCGTTTCTGCTGACCGTTCCAATGTGGTTCTTCTGTCGCGGTTTAGTTTTTGTTATGGTTTGTCTTTGGGTGTTTGCGTCACTTATATTATTTTATTTTGGATAGCATATTGACCATTTTGTGGGAAAGTAACTGTCCTTTTGGATTTTCGATGTTTCCATTAGGGTCTGTTGTTTCATGATTGTGTTTCTTTCCCTTTGGTGTCTCTGATGGGAGCTGTGGGTTAACTGTATCGATTCCTGATCATTGCCTCCACTTTTATTTTGTGTAAACAGATCATAGGCCGAATTCGCCATTTGCTCTGGATCTACATTGTTTATTTATGCCCGACTTTGGGGATGGTAGGCAGATGGATGTTAAGTTAAATTAACACATGTCCACGGAGGTAAAACACAAAATACATCCTCTTTGTTTTCTTGAAAAACAAACACACCTTCTTTAAACAAGTGGGCTGTGGAGTCGTAGATTGTAAATTATGTTAAACTCACATGATACAGGTAAAAAGATGCATTTCGACCGGCTGTAGTGTTTATCGTAGATTTTATTTAAGTAATGACCATGGATAAGTGACTTGAATAAATAGATGGGCTGCACGATGCTTCCACGCAGTGGTGAAATCTGACCGCACACAAGTACTGGTAAACCATTTACAGGATCTAAGCCTGCCCAGGTAAAGCGGTGCGAGTCGGACCATCCATACTTACAAACCCTATTGGCTTCATTGGGCGACAGGGCTTGAGATGTCATTTCATTTCAATGTCGGGAAAAATTCAACAAAATTGGAAGCAATGTCTCCAAAATGACCTATACAGTGTTGACGGGGACGTTAAACCGCAAATCAAACAAACAAAGACCATGGATAAGATACCATGTTAGAAATCATTATACAGATTCTAACTGTCCAAGCATGTATGGCAAATTACCTCACTTGACTTTTTTATAGTTGCAATAATTGAATAATGAGAATAAAAAGGCCTATTTCTGCTGTGATTATATCCCCAAAACACAAAATCAAAACGTGATATAATATTCTAGTTACTCTAATACATACACTTTGCAAGAAATGTACACAAATGTCAATATAGGCACCAGGTTTACGCTTTTGCTCTGTGTGCGTGTGTGTGTGTGCATGTGTGTGTGTGTTTGTGTGTGTGTGGGGGGGGGGTTACGTTTCACAACCAGATAATGTCATATAAGGTCATACGGAGACGGGACCTCGGTTTAAAGACTCATCAGTCTGGAGAAGCCCGGAATCGAACCCACGACCCCTGGCTTATGAGGCGAGTAGCATAAAAAATTACGCCACGGAGGCTTCTACGTGCTGTGTGTTCACATCAAAAACACTACGTTATTGATGTATACCAATTTCTAGCTTTAAATGCCAGTTGATGAAAATATATACTTTATCTAATAGAGCTCCATTAGTTTGATTACGGTGAACAGCGCCGTTCTTATAACAAAATGTCCCAAATACCTGTTGGCTTTACTTCATCTGGACTTGTCATATCTCCTGATGACATTTCACTGGAACTTTCAGATGACGTGTTTGATGCCATGGTAACTACGGCTGACACTGCTTCCTTCCGGAGCTCAAAGAGTGGTCCATCTGAGCTGGAACATAAAATATCCTTTATCAGGGGGTGCACGTCTTCGAAGCAGAATTTTGTCTCGATAGCATTTTGTAATAACTTTTTGTAGGAAGCGAAAACGACCCCTTTTTCAGAAGCCCTACAAGAAACCAGATGGCAGACCAAAGAGCCAGGTTTAATATTATAATGTTTGTGATATCCGATACACTCCTCAATGTACTACGTCTCCGCCACCGTCCTCGCCACCCTGAAGAAGGGAACTATCCTCCAGGAGTAAAGTTTTTCACCAAAGACATTTCAGCCTGAGTTTAATAATTCAAAATGATCGCAGAATTCCTCCAGAGTCTGAGTATGAGCTGCTGTATTGCCTTTAATTTGTTAATAATTTTCCAGCGAGAACATTTACACTTGGACCTAACTCACGGTTTAAGACTATTGATTTTAGTAGGACAATGTGGCAGAAATATTACGAAAACACGCCTATACAAATACATTGTAAATTTTACCACCAAAATATGAAAATTTTCAGATGAAAAATTTCGATATTTTTCTGATTTCTGCTCAAAACATAGATTGTTGATACTCAATAGAACCGCCTCTAACGAGTACCCACAGTCCATGTTTTTGAGCAGAAATACGAAATATAATGTATAACCCTGCAAACAAGTTTTAATATATAAAAGTGGCGTTTAAGGGTAGGCGAGTTTTTGTGATGTAAGTCTCAACTCAAGAGTGTTCTCTTTCTCGCCAAATTGATGTTGTTTGCCTAGGCATTCCTGAGTCTAAGAGCCCCAACCATACTGCTACCAATAATCAAAGCATGTTTGGTTTTCTATTTTGGTATATTTGTATGACAGGGATTAACAGGCATGACATTGTTTTATTGATGTCCCTACGAGACAACGAACAACTCGGCATAGAATGCACGTCGCTGTGACAACGACACACAAGATGTGTTTGTGAAACACGAACATGTCCCCGGACATAATCATTTTTTCAAAGTTGGTCATAGTTCAAGGTCAAGGTCACATGTCAAGATTTTTTGTTTGAGTGGGAAGCATGCCAAATATGAAGGCTCTATTTTAAACGATTAAAAAGTTATGAACAATTTTATTTTTTCTTTTAAGTAGGTCAAAGGTCAAGGTCATGGTCAAAATATTTTGCATGAATTCAAAGCTCTTGTCAGAAGGAACCTACATGCCAAGTATGAAGACTATCTCAAACGGTTCAAAAGTTATGACCAATGTTAACTTTTTCTTTTATGTAGGTCAAAGGTCAAGGTCACAGGTCAAACTTTTTTGTGTGGATGTACAGTTCATGTCACAAGGAACCCACATGCAAAATATGAAGGCTCTATCCCAAACGGTTCAAAAGTTAAGACCAAGGTTAAAGTTGTCCACGTACAAACAAACCAACAAACAAACAAACAAACAGACAGGGCAAAAACAATATGTCCCCGCTATCGCTACCGGGGACATAAAAATAACCTATAACAGATGCCTTCATGCAGGTTATGACCAAAATGTTATTTGTTTTATTTAAGTAGGTAAAAGGTCAAGGTCAATGTCCCATGTCAAATTTTTTTGCATGAATGTAAAGCTTTTGTCACAAGGAACAGACATGCCAAATATGTAGGCTGTATCTCAAGCAGTTCAAAAGTTATGACCAATGCTATTTTTTTCTTTTAAGTATGTCAAAGGTCAAGGTCAAGGTCACAGGTCAATTTTGTTTTGCAAGAATGTGAAACTCTTGTCACAAGGAACCTTCATGCCAAATATGAATGCTCTATCTCAAATGGTTCAAACAAACAAACAAACAGACAGGGCAAAAACAATATGTCCCCGCTATCGCTACCGGGGACATAAAAATAACTTATAACAGATGCCTTCATGCAAGTGCATTTGCCTAAATCTCTGTCACCATCAAATCTGCCGTTTGAGATAAAACGATCATTATTTTATTAGTCAGACTTGCTAGAATGATTCAAGTTTCACTGAAAGAGAGTAAAACACTAACGTTCCTTCGTCAAATCCAAATAACTCGGCTTAAAAACGTCATTTTCCATATAATCCCTGATAGCCATGCCCTGATGTTAAATACGCCATCTGATAAACTATACGTTCCATAAAAAGTCGCTATTTCATTTTCTAGCACCATATACAATCCGTGTTGCAAACATATACAATCCGTGTTGCAAACGAATTGGAACGTTCCGACGGAATGTGGATGGTTCCATTATAATATTTTCTTCAGACCGGAGTAAGATGTTATCTAAGCATAACCAGATTCAGATTTAAGTTTCCGAAAAATGTATACTGCTATTTTGAAACATACTAAAGGTTATACCATGTACGGGATTTGCAGGATGCAAGCCTACACATTAAGAATGAAATAATGATATGGACCTTTACCCTCCACATAGGATAACTCTCCCTGTTCAGGGAACCTCTAGTTAACGTCCCGATTCGAAGGACTGAGCATTTAATGTCATTTGTCCTTGCAATTAAGGCGTATCTATACCAAATTTAGTGACACAGAGGCCTTTCTGATATTTAATCTTCATCAGTGTGCCTCAACCCCAAAGTTCTGAAACCGAAACGGATGATCGACAAGACAAGGTAAGCACAGCATATCCCCCTCCGAGCACACACCGACCGACGTAGCTCAAGAGACAGGTCAACTGGAGGCATCAGGCAAGAGGCGCCTACCTTAGGACTTATAGGCATCCCTGATAGAGCCAACATCAGCAGACATGGCCCACACTCCACGGAAGTCCCGGGCATCAGGAAGGAGATGTCCAAAGTAGCGAGACTTGCAAAATTTAAAATATAACAAAAAAGTGGCAACCAAATCCGCTAAGATACATGTCTCACCTCACAAGTCAGTCTTAGTTTTATAAAAATTAGAATTTTATACTGCATAATTAAAGATATAATATAGTTGATTAAACCAGTACTTGACGCCATTAGAATATGTTCAGACACAGAATTTTTTATCATCGCTTGGCGCGGATCGAAAGACTTCTAGCTAGTCTGGCCCAGAAAACATGTAAACTCCATATTTTTCACTTCTGTGGTATAGTCCTTGCTTCCAAAGGATAACCCTTTTATAGAACATATTTTACTTCACTACAGCTGGTGTGTGGGAATGTGTGGCGGCGGTAAAACGTCTCCCTGCCCTACATCATAGTGTAGATTATATTTTCTTGTCCTTTGGGATCCTTGATTCCATTGTGGAATTTTGAAAATATCTGAGGGTCACTGATGAGGCCTAATTGGCCGAAACTAGCTAGTCTGGCCTAGAAAACATGTACACTCCATATTTTTCACTTCTGTGGTGTATTCCTTGCTTCCAAAGGACAACCCTTTTATAGAACATTTCTAACATCAAATTCAAATGCACTAGCCCCTGCGTACCACCATAACAGTAATAAGGATGCCATCTACTGTGCATTTGTCTTGCTATTTTGAAGAGTGTAAAATTTAAACATACCGGGTTCTGCAAGCTGGAGTCTTTTCCGGGCAATGAACAACTGTCTGTCCTTGTCCATTACCGCTCCTCTTCGTTTGTTCTTCAGAAACATTCACATCTGTTTTCTCCACTTCTTCCTTGGTAGCATCAGTTTCTCTCGAAGTATCCGGGTTTTTTACTACACCAGTCATGTGAGCTGCATAAGATATAAGCTACGTGAACCTTCACTGTCTATTTGTACTCTAGAGTATAACATCTGTAACACTGGGCATAAGATAATAAGAATCTTATATGGGTGTGATGGGTGGATGGAAAAATCAGTCCCGAGGGACACTGTCCGGCATCACGAGGCTTGCCGAGTGATGCCAGACAGTGATCCCGAGGGCAGATTTTTCTATCCACCCCTCACACCCATATTGGATTCTTTTTCTTGCATACCTTCCATTTCTTAATGGGTTTTTTAATGCTGCAGTCACTTCGGTTACCAACGTCCGCCATATTGTTTTGATACTGCACTAATGTTTAGTGACATCACGTAACGTGCGTGACGTCAACCTTAATGACGGCGCATACGAGGTCGTAATCAACCAGTGCATTTATCAAACACGCGATTTTATTCGATTTTGGGTCGGAACACCAGGGTCAGAACATAAATTTCTATCCCAGGGTAAAATCACGGATTTCCTTGTCTGGTGTGCAAGAAAAAGATATCTTCATGGTTTACGACCATATATATATTCTCAGTGCATTTACAGAAAACCTCATAGTGAACATCAATAACACTGGGCATAAGATACAACATATCTTCATGGTTTACGACCATATATATATTCTTAGTGCATTTACAGAAAACCTCATAGTGAACATCTATAACACTGGGCATAAGATACAACATATCTTCATGGTTTACAACCATATATATATATTCTCAGTGCATTTACAGAAAACCTCATAGTGAACATCTATAACACTGGGCATAAGATACAACATATCTTCGTGGTTTACGACCATATATATATTCTCAGTGCATTTACAGAAAACCACATAGTGAACTCCTGGGAAGCAATGTTGTTCATACCCCCATGAATACAATGACTACCACGACGTCACGTGATATTTAAGTGACGTCAACATTAAACCATGGTTCTCTCCATTATGACTCGACGATGATGTCGTTATAACGTCACCGCTCTCTTCCAATGTTAGCAGAAACATGCATACAAGTGCTTTCTTCTCGCAATTACAGCCCTCAAACCAGAACTGTCTCTTTATCCATCTAAACTTGATCTAAGGATTCGCTCTTGTGAAAATGTCATTATAATTAATTTGGTCGTTATTTCAAATGTTGGTATAAAGAATGTAGACTGTAGTAAGACACAACTGACGAGAAGTTATACGTTTCATATTACAATATGTAAACCTAACACAAAGTATATTTATCTAAGGTTCATGTGAACGTCTGGGAGCTAGTATCGGACTCGGTCAATCCCTACCTGCATTATCAATCTCCTCTTCCCAAGTATTGTCTTCTTCTATTGTCTTCAGTCCCTTGCCAAGACTAGCATCCTGCACTGTAACAATATCCCTACGTTCCTGGATAGTGACAAGCTCCGTTGTTGAGTGATTACCCTTTGCAGAACCACCTTCCTCTAAATATGCAGTACCAAAGTCCTTTGTTGTGGCACCTTCTTCCTTCACAGGCCCATTTTCGTTAATCGACGTATGAGTATCATTTTGAGCAGTATCTATGTCATTCCCGGTGCTGTTAGTTTTGCTTCTGTTGCAGGATTCAATTTTGTCATGATCTGATTCTTCAAGGACATCAATAGAGTATTTTCGGCGTTTTGGGTTTTGGCCGTCGGTCGAACTCTGTGATTTAAATTTGTTAAGCGCGTCTTTGACAGCGTCCGTGTCTAGGGTGAGGCCCGCTGAAGAGGAACTTTCTACAGAACTCAGCTTTTCCCTGTCTTCTTCCTCCACTGTGCAAAGTCTATTTGGCGCATGCGCAGTCACGCTAAGGAGATCGAAGTTGGTTGGCATTAGAGTGTTATGCGCAGGAACAACCTCTTTAATAGGTTCGTTGATGGGTGAATGTTTCTGAAATCTACAAAAGATTAACCCTCATACAACAATAGCAACTTCTACTTAATGGCATGGCATAGGTCCATTTCCAATTATAGTGGTGTCAATTGTATGTGCGTATGTGCGAGCGAGAGGTAAGTAAGTTTTACAAAAAAAAAAAACATTGTAGATCTTGATCAGATGCCACATTGTCTACGCTGTTTGGCAATGTCCTATTTTTTGGGGTGCTAGCGTTAATAGTTTACTCGTATTTTATTTCATAGCAAATGGGTTAGGTCACAAGTTCTCTCAATATTAGTTATGCCCTCAAAACTTATATGTGGGCATTCCTCAGATGCAAGGACCGCATCAAGTCAAGATATATCTTCGGTCATACGCGCTAACTGACGACTCAAATTAGTCTGTATACATATGATATTTAGTCAGAAACTCGTCTCGGCAGCACATCGGATGCGCATCTCACTGGTGATACGGAGTCGCCGGTGCGATACTTGAAGGGTGGGCAATTTTGTTTGTTTGAATTCAGATTTAACGACCCCGCGAACACTATTAAGTCCATTTTTGAGACGCTGTTTCCAATTTTGTGGGGCTTTTACCCGACACTAATATGAAATGACATATCAAGCCTTGCAGCTCAGTGACACCAAAAGGCGTATATGCACTAGACGGTCTGTCTGACTCACACAGCTTTGCCTGGGCAGGGTTAGTCCTTCTAAGCGGTTTACGAGTACTCGTGGGTGGCCAGTTTCAGATCTGCTTGGAAGCAACATATACACTCATTCTCAAATGAATTGGGATTTTAGCCGTTTAAAATGTCAAATTATAAAGTTACTTAAATTCAGTCACCGATATGTTCACAATAAAGTATTAACATGTACCTATACTCAGTTAAAATTCCTTGATCAAGAAATGAAAAGTTATTTCACCCCAACATTTAGAAATATGTCGGTATTTTGATAAATTTTGATTGTGAGAAATGTACGCTACAATCTATTTGTTCGTTGCCCACTTCTTTAACATGACAAAAATCAAGATCAAGAGACCGCAGCTCGCAATGACAGAAACTTACGACCGGGTTATTAAGCGGGGACAAAATTGAACAAATGGTCATATATATGGTAAAGAAATGAATAACCATTTTGAATAAAATTCAGGGTTGGTTAGAGAATACAGAAAAAGAAATAGTTTTCTGAAAACATACAACTTTCGTTTTGTTTTAAGAGAAGCACATAATAGCTAGATCACTTACGACTTTTGCATTTGAACAGGTATTGAGTGGTAAATAAGGAACACAAGTAATATTACTTAAGATAAACGATCAACATAAGCAATAAAGTTATGTGAATTATATATAAAAAGTCGCGGACATTACAGTGATTTTGTTTCTATAAGTCAAGTAGCCTACTATCGCGATTAACTGACAATATAGCTGTTAGTGTCTTTTGCATTCAATTTTTGGATCTAACTAATGTAACAGTGCATGTTCAGTCCTATGCTTTTAAAACATGGTGTCGCTATTACGCAAAAAAGCCTCGGCATATACTTTTATGTATAAAACATGCTCTCCTGACAGATAAACTGCGTTCTTAAGGCAGCCGAAACATTAAAAGACATATCATCTCATATATAAACACACAACAATCGCATGGCCTTGTGTTCTCAACAATCAAGTATGCAAAATTAATGATGCAACTGCGAGAATTCAGTATCGAACATTACAGTGCATTCCAGAGGAATATTTTCTATACAAAAGTCTTCTGGTCGGGCTCATCGGAGTCTAACTGTTGGTTTTCTTTTGCTCCAGCATTTCAGTGGTTTCTTGCTGTCGAGTCCTCACCGTTGTCTCACCTCTGTGGTTCTTTGATTTCTGTGTTCACGGAGATGTTGCACTGATGAGTTAGGAGGCCTTCATGCGGACTGAACAAATTATTTGTCTAAATCGCGACGGAAGTAAGGGCGAGGATTGTGGCCACGTAAAATCGATTTAAGCCCCCCAGTGGAAATCTTCCACTGACCGTTCCAAGGCGGCTCTTCCGTGGCGATTTATTTATGTTGTTGTTTGTTACTTACTGTGTGTATCACTTGTGTCTTTTAATTTTGGATGGCCATATGGCCATTTTGTGGGAAAGTAACTGTCCATATGGCCTTCCTTTGTTTAGGTTTCCATTATGGTCTGGTCGCTTAATGTTTGTATTTCTTTCCCTTTGGTGTCTTTTATGGATGGAGTAAGTTAATTGTATCAATTCCTGATCTTTGTTTTACTTCTACTTTTCAAAATGTAACCAATTTTGTCTACCAGCTTGAAGAAAGTAACACGCTTAGTAGAGTTTGTAAAAAAAGTTCTATGAAATGTAAACATATGCATGTCTGTAAATGGCAGCTATGATGGTCTCGGACATTACCATGCACGGTAAAGGGACATCCTATGCCACTTTACCATTTCTACATGTAAAATTGAAAAGGAATCTGATATTATACTTGTTGTATCTAGTTGACATAGTCAAGAGTAAACCAGCATACCCTCAAATAAACATATTTATTTTATGTTGGTATGTTCGATACAATTTGTAATGTTCGATACCATAATTTTAGTAACATAAACTGCACTTACAATGTTTTTTTAACATTCAAAATATGCATTTGGAAATACAAATTGGAGAGTTGAAGTGCCTTCTTAACATTGCACAATTCATATTGAAATATTCATTCTGGCAAATAATATTTGGGGAAAGATTATAAGCTGTGGGACTCGAATCCAAAATAGAAAATAAGTAATAAATTTTGAATCAACATTGTTACTGTTTGCAGCTATTGGTAGAAATGTAGCCAACATATATATCACTAAACGTGTTCATTTTACAAAAATAAGGTTGCACAAGTCAAAATAGTTATTTTATTTGCAGTCATTATCCCTGGACGGTCAACATAGCAAACATGTCATGTTCAATACCAAATGTAGCGGACATTTCATCATATACATCCACTGCTTATTGCAATAGAATAATGATCTTGCTAGCGTGCAAATGTTGTTCATTAATAATGACTTTTGGTGGAACCAAATTAATTGAACAATATTAATTGTGGCAAATAATATTGGAAAAAGATAAAAAGTTTCTATGCAGATAAAAACAAGATATGACTTCTGTTTTCCCTTAACTGTGGTATTGTCTGCCGATTCCCCCACCCATCAAACACCGGAAAAGGTAACCATGTCGTCTGCAGACGCTTTCTACTACAAAATCTGGTAATGGAAAACCGTGCCACGTGAGACCAATGTGATCAAGCTGTTAGACTAACAATTTTCGGTATTGAACCTTACCGGTCTCGAACATTATAAAACACTGGAAATGAGGGAATTTCAACATCAAAATATTATTTTCGTTCCAGATGATGTATTTGTGTTAGTCACACATTGCGGGAGTTTAATTCAATCTAGCATTTTTGTCGATACATACGTAATAAGCCTGGTATAATGATCGCGAACATTACATGTATTTGTGCAACAAACCCATTCACATTTTTGTATGGCAAGTATTTTTAATTTCCTATCGTACAGGTAACTTCTAACGACCTTATATGTTTATTATAATATAGAATCTCCATTTGGTCATTTTTCTGTGTATAAAAACCTAAACGTTGTTTTGAAATATCAAGAAGAAAAACGTTGTCTCGTACATTACGATGCTTAATTAAATTTCGGCGACAGCCATAATCGGGGAAAAATACTTAGTTAGACTCCATGTGGTCCTACTAATGCTAGTTATTTCGCTACCCAGAATATGTAAATTTTATGGAAACCACCTAACCCTTTCCTGTCTAGTGGAATTGCAAATATGTAAGTGTGCAAACAAAGAGAATTCGAAAAGCGAGAGTCTCGAACATTACAAAACCAGGTTTTCCCGTGGCTCATTTTCCCTGAAAAGGTATTTTTATACAGGAGGTTTATCATGATATCTTTGGAACCTGTTGTTCTGTCATATAAACGTATGCATTGGGTAAAAATGACTGCTTGATTTCCGAAAATATACGGCGACTGCAATATCCCAATTCATTTGAGAATGAGTGTATAGCCCATGTTACAACATAAGATGAAATAACGCCATCAAAAGAAAAAATCTTTCACTTTATGTTGAGTTGTTTGCAAACGTTACTTGAAATGAAGGAATAGTTCATTCGATGTTGTGCGGCTTGCAAACATAACATCTAATGAAAGAATCTTTCAAAGGTAATATCAAATGAAATAGATATTTCATTTGATGTGTCACACGCAAACGTAACATCAAATGAAAGAATCTTTCATTTAATGTTGATATATTCAGTGTCATGCAAATATAATATCAAATAAAAAATAATTGTTTTATTTGATGTTGAGACAGCATGCAATTGTAACATCACTGCTCCATACTAACTATAAAATGTTTGGGCCTCATGGTTTCGGAGAAAAAGATTTTTTTTATTATTTTTTTCCCATGATAAGTCTATTGGAGCTGTAAGATGCCATGGCAACCAATGTTGCCTTCGGACCGCCACCATTTGTACAAATTTTAATGCCCCTGTAACTCAAGGCTCCACATGAAGTTTGAAGATATTTGACCCAGGGGTTTCTCAGGAGAAGTCGAAAATGTGAAAAAGTAATGACGGACGGACAACAGGCCATGGCATAAGCTTAACAACAAAAAAAAACAAGAATCAAAGCACGGACTTCGAACGGTCAGCAACAAATTACTTGTTGGCTTAAGTACACTTTACGGGATTCCAAGAAAGTAATTAAAGGTAAAGACAAGTTTGAAAGGGTTATTTCATTGGATGTTACGATTGCATGTGGTCTCAACATCAAATGAAATTATTCTTTCATTTGTTGTTAGATTTACATGAAACTTAACATATCAACAATAAATGACAGAAAAAGATATTTCATTTGATGTAACGTTAGTTTGCAAGTGAACATCAAATGAAAGATTCTTTCATTTGATGTTATGTTTGCAAAGTCTTAGTAAAGGCAATGATCAGGAATCGATACAATATACAATTAACCCACACCTCCCATCAGACACCATCGGTAAAGAAATACAAAATGTAATAAGTAGAACCTAATGGAAACAATAACAGCGGGAACCCAAAAGGAGAGTTGCTTTCCCACAAAATGGCCAATCGGCTATCCAAAACAGAAAGATATATGCGATACACACATTCAAAGACGAACTAAAACAAAAATTAACCGCTACAGAAGAAACGCCTTGGAATGGTCAGTGAAAAGTATGGGGTGGAGCGGGGTGCTTAAATTGATTTTACGCGGCCGCAATCCTCGCCCTTACTTCTGTCAAGATTTGGACAAATAATTTGTTCAGTCCCCATAAAGGTTTATTTTTTAGACCGGCTTGATATGACCTAAATAATGTTTAATTGCTGATAACCTCCAAACAAAACCAACAAAGAAATCTTAGTCAAAACACAATCACGTGGTCTGATGCGGCAACACCAATTTCTGATAAAACGGAGAACAACTCAATCGTGTGTGAAAAATATTATTTAAAAAGTGGGATTTGCACGTGTTCATTTATTTCATTAGTTTTAACTATAATTGAGTATTTGAGCAACCATGTTGACTCATGTAAAAACGAATGCCAGTGCATTTCCTTGCATGGCAAACAGATTATTTGATAATTACACCAGCGACTGAATTTTCTTATCTAACCTGAGTTATCTTTTGCTAGCTAAGGATAATAGTAAGTGTTGTAAGTATACACATATATATGCAAATAGTATGAAAGATTATCAGAGACAAAATGAAAATATTGCTTCAAAGTAAGGGTGAAGACATCAAACCTTGAATCGTCATCCGAGTTATCTGTTGCACTACTTTGTCGAGAGAGCGTTGGCGAGACTGCCTCTTCTATCACTATGTCCTCGCCGTTTCTTGTGATAATCCGACGGAGAACTCGTCGACGTGTGACAGTTAACTGACGGCCCTGTTGGTAAAGATGTGTGTGTAAAGAGATAAGTCAAGGGGATGCCTACAGCTGATATACTGACAGACACAAGGGAAACTATATTTTTGGCATCCTATCTGCTTTCCTGCAATATGGATCCCTTCATCTTCGCAAAGCAATGGTTCTGAGTCTACTACGTTCCTTACGCATAAGGAACGTAGTGAACGCACTGCCTTTGGCTTGCGAGGATGGAATCCCTCCGGAAGGGAAACGTTTTGCCCACCCGGGGGTCCTCTCTCATTGACTAGAAGATCCCAGTTGTAAAAATTACAACAAATAGTACGTACGTGTTGAGGTGGTTCTAATGCGTACCCACAATCTATCTAATGTGTACCCACAATCTATATTTGAGAGCAGTTTGCCCCTGTAAACACCAGTTTTGCTATATAAAGTGGGGTTCAGGGGGTGTCAACACTATATTGGCATGTTTGCGTGACGCCATTCGTCATACCATCTACAAAGAGGGTGTTCGCCGCATATAACTAGTAAGAACACTGTAGCAATGAAATTCCTTTTTGTGGCCTCGCCTTAATCATGGTTATCGCTATCAAAAATATGCAAAGCCTTTTCAAAATTTTAATGACGTCATTTCGATTTAATTTCAAAATTCAATGTTGGACTTAAACCTCTTCTGCAACAAGGTCTATCGGAACCCGAATTTTATGGCGACTTAGAATATAAATTCAGAAAAATATATAACTGCAATGACTTCAGTACCTAATTTCGTAAAATCATTCTTCGATATAAAAAGACTGGGTACAACATAAATGTTATTTGACAACATGAATGTTTTATGACAGACTGCATGCATGGTAGTTAACCCAATCACGAGGGACAACTTTGCTTCCATCTTTAATTGCACGCAGCTGGGTCAGGCCTCAGAATCTTGGACAGTTCCAGCGTAAAGGCTTACTGAGAAATAGAATATAATTTAATTTTATGTAATGTTAGTTGGTGCCTGATGCTCCGTCTCATGTCGGGCCCATCGGAGTTAAACTGTTGGCTTTCTTTTGTCCTCACCTCCACCCAGAGTGGAATTTGCTGACCGTTCCAGGGCGGTTCTTCCGTCGCGGTTTATTTTTGTTATGGTTTGTTTTTAAGTGTGTGTATCGCTTATATTGTTGCAGAAGAGATTTAAGTCCAACATTGAATTTTGAAATTAAATCGGAATAACAATAAATTACGAGTATTGAAGTCAGTTACATGACTAGACACTCTTGCAAATCGAATTAATTGCGAAATATAAACGCCATAGGATGCTGCACAAGAAACATCACCATCCAAGAAAGCGAATTTTTATTATCTCAAAATCAAAATCATCGCTTTTATCATAAATTTTGCAGGAAACAAACCCATCTACAATAGATAGATGTAAATCCAAAAACGAGGCTTCGGTATCAGAAGAATTTGCTTAATTTACCTGAAGTTCTGGGGGTAAATTTGACTGATCAAACCATCGAAATAGGTATTGCATGTCAATATTTAATAAACCATCCAAATATCTAGAAGTCGAGCTAAAGGCTTCAATGATTTAAGATTGGTTTTCAACGGATCATCAAGGTCTCTTTCATAAAAAAAAACAAACAAGAACAGATCAGCCCCAAAGAATGCGCACTTCGTACCTATCCTGTCTAAGTAGTTTAGGTCGTAGTACCAAAGCGTTAATCCAAAATCATTAGTCCATAGACAAAATGGCAAATATCAATGTTCAGATCAACAGACGTGGACTCCAGAAGAGCGTAATCAGGCGTCCGCGGATAGTAAGCATTACTTGGTAAGCAAGCTTCGCCTACCATGCCCATTGACCCGAACGAAAAAAAGGTGTACATGTCGAGAAGGGTATGTCCGAGATAGTGGAAGTCTTCCTATGGCTTTCCATTGACAAACATATCAGAAATAATTCTAAGTACCAAATCTTATGTAAGCATTGTCAAGCAGAAAGCCGAGAGCTTCGCACACTTTCTGATATGACCATAACATATGGGCCCCATCAAGCATCCGATCAAGCATCCGCGCAGTCTCGCCAGAACCTTCGCTGCTCGCTAATACAAGCAGTGAATCAAGAGGAACCTTCAGACAGAAAGCCATATCCCTGGCTCCTCTGAATGGCTGGGCATGCGCAGTTAAAATCTGTCATGACGGAATGCTCGAAGACACAAATTCGCTTGGCGGGGCTCATATGATTTCTATCCTCTTCAGAAGTGAAAAAGCATTTATTACATTACTAGCAAGATAGAGGGAATCTTCCCTATGAAATGTCCATTCAATTAAATCATTAAGTTTTTCTTTAATAGCAAAATGAGGAAATGTAGTGTAAAGGGTGGAAAAGTCATAAGTATACAAACTTGAAGCACGAAAACATCAGGATTTCAATTTATCTAAACCTTCTGGAGAAGCCCGGAATCGAACCCACGATCCTTGGTTTATGAGGCGAGTAGCATTACCACTACACCAAGGGGGCTTCTATAAAAATACAAGCTAAATAGGAGTCACAGTAGCAGACCGTACACCATTTTGTTGGTTTATTTTTTGTATAAAATGACAAAAAATGTGCTTTATTTTTATAAATACCAAAAATATTTCATCTCGTGTGTTGAAATCAAAAGAATTTTTCTCTCATGCAAATGAGTTAAAAAAACTGTTGTTTTCAACACACTCACACGAGTGAAAATTCTGTTGCTTTCAACACACTCACAAGAGTGAAAATTCTGTTGCTTTCAACACACTCGCAAATTTTGTTCAACACACTGACATTAGTGGAAATTATATATGGTTTTGGTATTCACCTCATAAAATGAAATATTCTCTATGTACTTATGCACGGAAATATAAAATTAGAAATGCGTCCATAGGACACGGATGCCCCCGCCTGACCGTGGAGGTAAGGACCTTGGTTTTGTGTGAGGCAGATTGTCTAATAATGGCCAACATTTCTGCCAAGTAATTTCAAAATCAATCCAGAGATAAGAAAGTTATTTATTGACTGCGTTTAAGTTTCGGACCATTTTTTTTCTTTGACCTCTAAGAATGACCTTGACCTTGGAGGTACGGACCTGGGTTTTGCACGTGACACATCGTCTCATGATGGTTAACATTTCTACAAAGTAATTTCAAATCCATCAAGAAATTAGGAAGTTATTGACTGGGTTTAAGTTTCGGACGGCGGGCGGACGAACTGACGGACGGACAGGGGCAACGCTATATGCCCTTTCCACCATTCTTCGAATGGCGGGGCATAAAAAATATCCTATTATGGAAAGAATCTCATTCTATATAGAGCATGTTATACTAGGGGTCATTTCGCATGAAATTTATGAAACTAGCCTCATTACGAAAACATACTCATACAGATACATTGGAAACTTAACCACTGAAAAAATGAACCTTTTAGGATGAAGAATTGTGATATTTTTCTTATTTCTGCTCAAAATAAAGATTTTGGGTACTCGTTAGAACCGCCTCATCGAGGCGGTTCTAATGAGTACTTACAGTCTATATTTTGGAGCCGAAATAAGAAAAATAAATTTACCCCTGTATACCACAGTTTTACTATATAAAAGTGGTGTTCAATGGGGTCACAATTATATTAGTCTATATAGGCGTGATTTCGTGATGTCCGGCGAGTTTCAAAACTTTCATTTAAAATGACCACGAGTGTAAGATTCTGTTTATCATAAAACGATTATTGCCGAAGTAGTTCAAAAGAACTTCAGTAGAAATGTTGTCACGGACGGCGTCAAGACGTTAAGCGCCAGTAACTATGTGTTATTACACATGTGGTGGTATGGTTTTTATCATACGATGTCGTTGATAAGCAGTGGATGACGTCGTGTAATAAAAATCGTATGACCACATGTGTAATAACTCTTTGGCGGGTTTAAGTAACGTCATGATGACGTCCATGTCAACCATGCATGTTTGCGTAAGAAAATGTCAAATTTAAAGGTGATAAATCCAATTTAAAGTGGTCATATAATAAACAGAATCTTACACTCGTGGTCATTTCATATGAAATTTATAAAACTCGCCGAAGGCTGGTTTCATAAATTTCATATGAAATGACCACTCGTGTTAGATCCTCTATTTATGACATAGAGGATCTTACCTGCATTATTGACTAATTCAGTAATACACAAGCACAAATGCAAAATTCTATTTATCAAATGATATTTAAACGCGTTTTAGTCACGATGGTTTTACAAAAATATTACGCAATTTGTAAACGACATCGGATGTTATATGACAGAAAAAATATGAAACTCGCCAAAGGCTGGTTTTAAGAAATTACTATACATGTGAAATTCTTTATATCTTCAAGAGGAACCAAACACTTATACTTGAAGTTTATATCTTCAAGTGGAACCAAACTGTTATATTTGATCGCTTACCTTAGAATATGCCTTGGATTTAGCCATGGCTGACGCTGTTCGTGCGGGTGGCAAAACGTCAATGGAATTCTGGGAAGAATCATCACTGAGTCTGTCCGACCCCGCAATAGACTCCTCTTGGCTCCCGTCAACAGAGAAAGACAGGGAATCATAGATGACTCTTTTCTCTTGTGCCCCTTTTATAGTTTTGGTGGAAATATTGGATGCCTTATAAACCTAGTAATAAAAGCTAAACCGTACAGCTGAAGAAGTTCCGTAAAGCATATGTATGTTATGTTAAATTAAATATAATCTTCTTTGCATAAAAGTATTTTCGAGCAACTTTGTCTTTTATTGGACGGGCACGATTTAAGTCTGTATATATAGAGGATCTTACATGAGTGTTCATGTATTATTGAATTTATCAAACGAGTTGAGGAAATGGCGTAAAATGCGAGGCTGTGCCGAGCATTTGGTCCCTTTTCCTCAACGAGTTTAATAAATTCAATAATACATGGGCACGAATGCAAGATTCTATTTATCATATGAAATTTATAAAGCATATTATTCACGATTGTTTAACAAAAATGTCAATAATCCGCCATTAGTAAACGCGACATGGCGTATCTAACAAATTTGCATATTCAGTCCACGAGTAGATAATCGAATTTATTACATGGTCTTATTACACTATCAGACGCGACGCCATATAATATATATAGTTTTACAGGAAAACTTGCATGTACTATTTTGCTGATTCATTACGAAAACACAAATATACTGTAAACCTGACCGCTGAAGAACTGAAAGTTTTAAGATGAAAAATTGTGATATTTTTCTTATTTCTGCTCAAAACATAGATTGTTGGTACTTGTTAGAACCGCCTCGGCGAGGCGGTTCTCATGAGTACCCACATTCTGTTTTAAAACAGAAATAAGAACTAGAGCTGTCAGTGAAACTGACTAGGGCCCCGGCAGCGCTATCAGAGGAGTAAAAATTTGTGGACGGACAGACAGACAGACAGACAGACGGACGGACAGAGTAATTACTATAGGGCACCCACACTTTGAGTGCGGGGCCCTAAAAATTATTTATACACCCTTAAACCCCATATTACTGTATAAAAGTGGGGTATATATAGCCGTACCTAATAAGTTTTCACTACGTTGCCGTTCTACTAAGTTTGAAAAAAAAAACGGTGTCTAATCTTGCCTCCAATACGTTTAAGTGAGGCTGTTGCTTAACGTTTTCCTTTATCACTTTGCTGATTAAATAAAAGGTACCAGATCCAACAATCTATATTTGGGTTAGAAACAAGAAATATATCCGAATTTTGTATCTGAAAATTTTCATTTTTGGTGGTAAAATTTTCAATGTATTTCAATAGGCTTATTTCCGTAATGACTGCTGGTAAAGGTTTGTCCATACCCTATACCTGCTGCAGATATATCACTATAGGAATAAGACTGTATGTATATCATTTTGTTGATTAGAGTACACATATATCACTGGTGTAAAATAGAAAAACATGTCCGTAAGAAATAATGGCGTCTAACATGATGTCAGAAATGACAAATATTAGGTAATAATAATAATAATAATAATAATAATAATAATAAATCATAATAATAATAATAATAATAATAATAATAATCGCCCTTATTTATAGAGGGTAACACATTTAGTACAAGTACTAACCTTCCATGTGGGTAGAAACTACAGCTGGGGCGATATCATCGATGCATCGATATATCGTGATATTTTTGCTGGAGATACTGTATCGCGATACTTATTCTGTGTATCGATACTTGACGATACTTTTGCTTTATATCAACAAACGTATGAAACACAGGAGACGCATATATTTTTCTGAGGTGCTTACGCCTATAAATCAAAGCACTGAGAGTACTGGTGGGTCGATTGTCTCTGGGTGTAGTTTGGAAAAATGGGCCTGAGCGTGGACTGTTTCGTTTAACCCTTAAACTCCTTTACTGAAAGCAAACCGTGTAGACCCTGATCAGACGCTGCGTTTTTCGGCGCCTGACCCTTAAATTCCTATACTCTTAGCAAGCAGTGAAGACCCTGATCAGATGCCGCGTTCTGCGGCGCCTGATCTGGGTCTACACTATTTGCCTAGCTCAAACCATGATTCCAGCCCAGATTTTACAGTTAACCTTTTACGTAAACACGCTGACCTCACTGCGATAAAATTCTATAAATAAATTCTAAATTTAGAGCACATATGACCGACTCAGTATACGGAGATAGATAGAAAGCACCAGTAATAAATTCTACATTTTCTTAGCAAGAAATGTTTTCAAGAAAGATCAAGGCTGATAAACACTAACAGCTACAACTGAAAAAAAGGCAGACATACAGGCTTTTTTTTTTCACAAGAAATCCGATCCAAATGCAAAGAACTAGGTCACGGATGCATTCCTCGCTTAAAAACGCTAAGACTTCATTCTTATCTGGCCGTACAGCTCGAGAAGAAGACTGCAAAGGGAAAACAAGTTCATAAAGAACGAACCATTTCTTCAAGGATTTATATTAAATATTTACGATAATATTGATGATAATCTCTGAAAACAAATATGGCGTATGGAAGAGAGCTCGGCGTTGTACATATCACGTGATCGGCGTTTGTGTATATCACGTGAGAGCCTTTTCGCCCGCTTTTGATTGATTAGTCAATAATGGTCATGTGGTTATCTCCGCGTTGGTCACATGGACATTTGCAAGAATCGACTTTCTACCGTATGGTACATTTGGGTCGATTGATAAACAATCGACCCAAAAATCTGTATCCAAAAGTGCTGCTTATATCCAATAAAAACAGTTGATGTATCTACTGGGATACAGTATACAGTAACTACTGGAACCCACCAGGGTCTGGTCAAGTGACTTGAGTATAGACCCATTTGCTACTTAAGTTTTGTTGGTATTTTGAGTAATGCCATTCAGATTTATTCAAAACTGTTGCTTCTGAAATATGTTTGTGTGGTTGATGGAGTGTGCCTTGGATGATGGGTCGCTGTGCAATTAGATGGACCTGCAAAGTAATCATAATTACCGGTCACTACTAACGTATATTAACAATGGATGCTGAACCAGACATTGAACGTGCAGGAACAGCATTTAAATCACTTGTTTGGAAACATTTTGTTTTTGTCAAGTCATTATTTTATTGCATATAAATATGAGGACATACTAAATAAACCAATATGTTGTTATTGAACAGGAAACTCTGTTTTCTACTCTACAACAAAAGTCCAATACCTAATAAAACATAGCGAATCTGTACAAAGCAAGTATCGCGATCGTATCGCCTGTCTGGTATCGCGATAGTACCGTGATACATTTTTTCTGGCGATACCCAGCTCTAGACTAGAAACCAGTACTAAGCAATGTGGATAAAGTCTCTTGCTCAAGGAAACAACACTTGGCGCTTGCGGGGATCGAACCGGCTCCCTCTCGATCTCAAATCCGATGCTTTACCACTGCACCGCTGCGCTCCATCTGATAACATCTTTATTATTTCCGCTTTAAACATTGATAGCGGGTGCTCGTTAAAACCGCCACAATGAGGCGGTTCTAACGAGTACCCACAATCTATGCTTTTGAGCAAAAATAAGGCAGGTAACGTATACCCCGTAAACCCCACATTTCTCTATATAAAGTGGGGTTTAGTGGGGTCTTCGTTTCACGGACTTGTTTTCGTGATGTAAGTTAACGTTGATGCATATAACTTTGCTAACAGAAAAGTGTTCAAATACCTTAACACGGAATGGGCTTCCTTCGATGTGATGATTCTGCCATTTTATGGAGACGTTGTGCATACCGGCCCTCTTTGGGACAAAGGTCACGTAGAATGACCCTTCTTCTCCGCACTGGAAGTCCAGATGGATATTCTCGGTAATCGTCTCCACAGCATACCTATTAAACATGGTATTTCTATCATAAGTGGTTTTCCCATCAATCGATTTCTGATTAATCGGTTACTCAATGATTACTCGATTACAGCAAATGGGTTTAAAGCTGACCACGGACCTCTATGAGCGATTGAACTTCTGCAATTAGGAATTACATGTACATGTACTTTGAGATGAAGGGTCTCTTGGGGCCAACATTTCTTGCCTATTTGTGGCAGTTGCCAATAGGACACAACGCAATGTTGCGAAGCGCATATTTGATTAAGCTCGGCGAAACACACGTGTGTTCATTTAAAATATCGCTGTAATTTTAGGGAGCTAAGTCGCAGTAAAACGAAACCTGCAACCGTAAATCCGCCGATGTACTACCCTAAAGGACAAGTTCAATAGTCGTACATTTATTTAGTTAAAACGTGGCGAGCGTCAGCCAATGAAAAACATGTACGTAATGACTGTCGAAAAATTCTGACGTCCAATCAGAGGTCGCGTTACATTCAAAAGTGCATTAGAATGATACTTACGCATACGATTAACATGATTATAGTGTTTTCATCGGCCGCATTGGATATTTCCCGCTCAAAGTATCACATTAGACGGGGAGGGGATACGACGGTGTTTCAAATACTTCAGCTTAAAGGTTTTGTTTGTAACAGCCCAGTCAACACTGTTTTAGGTCATTTTTGAGCCGGTCAGTTTACCTATCCACACTTTTCCTGGGCAAGCTTATACGTAAGCGTTTAACCAGTACTGTGCACATTCTTTCGCCAGAAACTAACAACTGCCCTTCTTGAATCAGCGGACGTGAGAGAATGACCGTAGAAAAGATTTCATGATCAATCGCCACGAAAGAATGTTGCCGATCCCGGCAGGTATCGAACCCGCGTCCTCCTGATCACCATTTCAGACGCGCATCCGACTGAGCTACCGAGGCCGGCATCCAGCTTAAAAGTAAAAGAATACAAGATGATAGCAATGCCGTTTCAAAGTTGTTGCAAGCTCACGCAAAGCTGCACATGACAATGACGGTATTTCGCGAATGTACAAGAATACAAGATATTAGCAACGTCATTTCAATGTCGATCCAAGGTCACGTGACCTTGAATCGCCGTTGCAACGACGATATTTCAGTGTTGTTTTCGTTGCTTTGCCTTCAAGACACTTTCTTCCTCGCTATATTGCAAAATCATGGCAATGCCGTTTCAAACGGCAGTGTTTATGCTTTTAGGTGCCAATCAAAACAAAGTTCTGTCGTCTGCTTTGTTGTTTGCTGGTTACATTAAATGTCATCAATGCAAACAGTGTGGGCCCAGATCAGACTGCTCCTCTAGGAGCAGTCTGATCAGGGTCCACATCGTTTGTCCACATCGTTGTCCACACATTGTATGCAAACAAAAACAGTTTGCAAGTAGATTCAGCAGACGACATAAACGGGTGCCGTTCTTCCCACCATCTTAAGGGTTAATGTTGTTTCTGCTGTTTACCTTGGAGGCACTTTCTTTCTCACAAAAGTACTTCCAGATCCATCTTCCATATATTTGATTGTATCTGAGGTTTGTCTGTTGGGCTCCATTAGATCAAAGATCATTCCCTTATCTAGCATACCCTTGGCCTGGTGAAGGGAGACAATTCTCTCACCGCAGTATTCGTTGTTAGGTCCCCTGACTTCAACCAGAAGGTTGAAAACGCCAATTGTGTCTGCGAAAGAGATAACATTATTCTAAACAGCTAAAATCCAAATGACTGAATGAATGAATGAAAGAATGAATGAAAAAACGAATGAATGAATGAATAAATAAATAGAAAAACGAACAAAAAATGAATGAAGAAATGAATGAAATTTCTTGTCTTGGTTTTATGGCTCAGTTAAAAGCCCGTCACGAGGAAAGGAGGACACTAAAATAGGAGTATGAAAAAAACAAGATGTGTTTGTGAAACACGAACATGTCCCCGGGCATGGTCATTTTTTATTCAAAGTTGCTCACAGTTCAAGATTTTTGTTTGTGTGGGAAGCCCTTGACACAAGAAACTCACATGCCAAATATGAAAGCTCTATCTTAAACGGTTCAAAAGCTATGAACAATAATATTTTTTCTTTAAAGTAGGTCAAGGTCACGGGTAAAAAAAAAATGCATTAATGTAAAGCTCTTGTCACAAGGAACCTACATGCCAAATATTAAGGATTTATCTTAAACGGTTCAAAAGTTATGAACAATTTTATTTTTTCTTTTAAGTAGGTCAAATGTCAAGGTCATGGTCCAAACATTTTGCATAAATGAAAAACCTTAATCACAGGGAACCTACATGCCAAATATGAAAGCTCTATCCCAAACGGTTCGAAAGTTATGACCAAAAATGTTTATTTTTTTTAAATAGGTAAAAGGTCAAGGTCACAGGTCAAAATTTTTGCATGAATGTAAAGCGTTTGTCACAAGGAACCTACATGCTAAATATGAAGGCTGTATCTCAAACGGTTCAAAAGTTATGACAAATGTTAAATTTTTCTTTTATGTAGGTCAAAGGTCAAGCTCACAGGTCAACATTTTTTGTGTGAATGTAAAGCTCTTGTCAAGAGGAACCTACATGCAAAATATGAAGGCTCTGTCTCAAACCGTTCAAAAGTTATGACCAAAATGTTATTTTTATATTTTAAGTAGGTCAAAGGTCAAGGTCAAGGTCACATGTCAAATTTTTTTGCATGGATGTAAAGCTTTTGTCACAAGGAACATACATACTAAATATGAAGGCTGTATCTCAAACGGTTCAAAAGTTATGACCAATGTTTAACTTTTTCTTTTATGTAGGTCAAAGGTCATGGTCAAGGTCACAGGTCAGAATTTTTTGTGTGAATGTAAAGCTCTTGACACAAGAAACCTACATGCAAAATATGAAGGCTCTATCTCAAACCGTTCAAAAGTTATGACCAAAATGTGATTTTTTTTATTTTAAGTAGGTCAAAGGTCAAGGTCAAGGTCACAGGTCAAAATTTTTTGCATGAATATAAAAAGCTTATGTCACAAGGAACATACATGCTAAATATGAAGGCTGTATCTCACATGGTTCAAAAGTTATGACTATTGCTATTTTTTTCTTTTAAGTAGGTCAAAGGTCAAGGTCACAGGTCAATTTTTTTTGCATGAATGTGAAGGTCTTGTCACAAGGAACCTTCAGGCCAAATATGAAAGCTGTATCTCAAACGGTTCAAAGGTTATGGCCAACGTTAAAGTTGTCCACGTACAAACCAACAGACCAACAAACAAACAGACAGGCTAAAAACAATATGTCCCCGCTATCGCTACCGGGGACATAAAAACACTAAAAGTTAGTACTAAGTGAACAAACCTTCACAAGCCAACAAGTGAAATGAAAAAACTATCTCAAGAAATGACATCACTATGCAAAACCTATGCAATTAACAGCTAGCTATACAGGTAAAATTATGTAGTATTATCATAGTTATGGTGAAAACTCATTGACTCAAACATGGATAATTCGTTTACCTTGGATGTGTCAAACATATCCAGATTTTCCCCACAACATAAATGTTGTGTGTATTCATTAGAATCGCCTCCACGAGGCGATTCTAATGCACACACATAGCATACCTTTATTTTATACAAGATCGAAAATAAATCCCTGATTCAGCCCTATTATACCTCCTGACCTGGAGTTATATTTACCCTCAATCGGTTCTTGAATAAATAGATTGGGCTACATGGTGTTTCCACGCAGAGCTGAAACCGACCGCACAAAAGTACTGGAAAGCCGCTTAGAAGGTCTAGCTTGACCAGGCGGTAGGGCTTGAGATGTCGTTTCATCTCAAATATCGGGTAAAAGCCCCACAAAATTGGAAGCAACGTCTCCAAAATGACCTAAATAGTGTTAACGCCAAACCTAAATTCAAATAAACAAACCAATGTTTGTCCTCAACTACTCAAACTACTCATATCTCAAACAAAGTTTTACGGTCCCCAAGGTGTTCGATTCGCTTAAGTTTGACAGTACATGTAACAATGTACATTCACAAAGGAGACATCGTCATTTTTGGATTCCTGGTTTTAATGCTATTACATTTTACCTGTCTGTTTATTTTGGAGTTTAACGGCCTAGTCAACACTATTTAAGGTCATTTTTGAGCCGGTCAGTTTACCTATCCTTACTTTACCTGGGCAGGCTTATACGTAAGCGATTAACCAGTACACTGCCCATTCTTTCGCTAGAAATTGACAACTGGCCTTCTTGAATAAGCGGAAGGGAGGGAATGACCGTAGAAAAGATTTCATGATTAATCTCCACGAACGACTGTTGCCGACCCCAGCAGGTATCGAACCCGCGTCCTCCTGATCACCAGTCAGAAGTGCATCCGACTGAGCGACCGAGGCCGGCACATTTTACCTGCAAATGATCATAAAAAACTTCATCAATAACGCACTTCCGTGTGATGAACTCCCCTCTAAACTCCACTTTATGAATAGACCTCTAAACCGCAGGGATGTTTACCGGGGTATACATTATTTTCCTCATTTTTGCTGAAATCACAGATTGTGGGTACACGTTAGAACCGCCTCCATGAGGCGGTTCTAACGAGCACCCAAAATCTTTGTTTGAAAAAGAAATAACAAAAATATCGAAAATTTGCCTCTGAAAAAATGTTTGTTCTCGAAATAGTAAAGACGCTATTTTAGGACACAGATGTGGTCTCGTAATGTTTAAAGCATCATGCAAATTAAGGCTCATTATGTGAACTTCTGCGCTCCCTTTTGTAATACTATAATGTTATTAATCACGTACTTTCGTATTGGCCTAGTTACCGTTCCAAGGTCTGCTGTATTGGCCCGAGGCCGAAGGCCGAGGCCAATACAGCTGACCGCGGACCTGTAACTTGGACAATACAAAATTACTTGATTAATGACAATTTTATGAACTGACACCATTAAAAAATGATTATTGATTTTTGACCTCAGTGTTAATATGGATCACCTCCGAACAATAAATAAAGTATTGTAAAGTCTGGTTACCACTCGTATGGACTTGTTAACATGTTTTGTTTGTTTGTTTGTTTGAATTGAGGTTTATCGTCCCCGTCAACAATGTATAGGTCATTTTGGTGCTGCTGCTTCCTATTTCGTGGGACTTTTACCCGACATTGAGATGAAATGACATCTTAATCCCTGCCGCCCAAACAAACAAAATGGTTAATATGTAGGGACGGTCTGACTCGCACCACTTTGCCTGGGCATGCTTAAACCCCAAAAACGGTCTCCAAGTACTCATCTTCGGTCAGTTTCAGCTCTGCGTGGAAGCATCATGCAGCCCAATCTATTTCTGCAAGCCCCGATGGGCGGGGGTATCTTGTTAACATGTCATTTGCACGAAGTTCTTAATGTAAAACTAACCCGAAATGATAATTGTGAACTTTGATCTCCGCCCAGCAATGCCATTGCGCAGGCCCGCTCCTTTGGCGAAACATTTACCGGTTTTCGCGGCTATAAGACTCTCGTGTAATGACGCCCACTTGTCTTTGATGTTCTGGGACGCCCATTTTACCATGGAAATATACTGTATAATCTTGGGTTCCGTTGACACTTCAGCTATCGCCATTTCTTCGGGGGAAAGGAGGTCCTGAAAAAAACTGAATGCACTGAAACTTCGATGGCTCGAACACCTTTGGGACCATAAAATTTGTTCGAGACAGAGGTTGTTCGAGCCACTGGGGTTTGTTATAGAGCCATGACAGGGGCTAATAATGCTTATATAATGCTTATATAAAATAAAAGAATGCAGTGTGTACTCATTAGAATCGCCTCGATGAGGCGATTCTAATGAGTACACACAACATACTTTTTCATAATGAAACGTCTTCTTTAATATAACTATTTACCATATGACGTCGTTGATAAGCAGTGGATAACGTTGTGTAATAAAAATCGTATGCCCTTACGTGTAATAACACTTTGGCGGGATTAAGTAACGTCATGACGACGTCCATGTCAACCATGTATTTTTGTGTAAAAATTTTGTCTAATTTAAAAGTGATGAAATCCAATTTAAAGTGGCCATATGATAAATAGAATCTTACACTCGTGGTCATTTCATATGAAATGACCACGAGTGCAAGATCCTCTATTTACCATATGTCGTTGATAAGCAGTGGATAACGTTGTGTAATAAAAATCGTATGACCACACGTGTAATAACACTTTGGCGGGATTAAGTAACGTCATGACGACGTCCATGTCAACCATGTATTTTTGTGTAAAAATTTTGTCTAATTTAAAAGTGATGAAATCCAATTTAAAGTGGCCATATGATAAATAGAATCTTACACTCGTGGTCATTTCATATGAAATGACCACGAGTGCAAGATCCTCTATTTACCATATGTCGTTGATAAGCAGTGGATAACGGCGTGTAATAAAAATCGTATGACCACACGTGTAATAACACTTTGGCGGGATTAAGTAACGTCATGACGACGTCCATGTCAACCATGCAGTTTTTGTGGAAAATATGTCAAATTTAAATTTAATTTACAGTAGTCATATGATAAACAAAATCTTACACCCGTGGTCATTTTATATGAAATTTATGAAACTCGCCGAAGGCTCATTTCATAAATTTCATATGAAATAACCACTTGTGTAAGATCCTCTATTTATTTGTGATATGGCATCGCGTCTGAGAATGTAATAACGACATGTAATAAATTCGGTAATCCACTAGTGGATTAAATATGCAAATTAGTTAGATACATCCCGGCATCGTGTATAAAATGCGTTTTAAAAGTTATATCATGATATGATAAATAGAATCTTGCATTCGTGCGCTTGTATTACTGAATTTATTAAACTCGTTGAGGAAAAGGGATAAAATGCGAGGCTTTATTTAATAAACACGTATTCATTCCCCTTAATACAGACCATGCGGTTTGCCAGCTTTGATAAGTAATGTTGTGTGTTTGTTTCGTTGTGTGGCGCACAACTAACAAACCCATATCATTCGTGATCATGTTAGCTTTCTACATAGTATACAAGTTAATTTCGTTTCCATAGATACCAGTTTGAAAGAAGTAATTTTCGAACTTTTAACATTTTATGACATTTTCATGACGATGTCTAGTGTGTCTGACATGACATTTCTAATAATTATTAAGTTCTATACTCGCAAGAAAATCTGTCTTAAGGCCGACAGAAACTATATAATTTAATAAGCAATTATTATTATAGTAACCAAAGCTGAGGGCGCGATCAAGGTTTATGGCAGCAGCAGCAATCCTTGTATTTAAAATCCTTTTTACTGCTACAATGGCTTGAAGAAATAGATGGGCTGCATGATGCTTTCGCGCAGAGCTGAAACCAACCGTACAAGAGTACTGGTAAATCGCTTAGAGGATCTAAGCCTGCCCAGACAAAGCAGTGCGAGTCGAACCGTTCATGCTTAACAACCCTATTTGTTTCATTGGGTGTCAGGGCTTGAGATGCCATTTTCATCGCAAACGTCGGGTCAATAGGGGTCAAATTCTTTCCTTTAAGCAAATTAGGTGCAAATTCTTTCCTCTAAGATAGACCCCTTTTAAAGTGGGACGGGGCTTAAAGAAAACCGAATAGGAAGTCCCGAAAGTTATCTCCCTTTGAAATATGGCAGAAAAATCTACAGGTGCTCCCAATACCCTTAAACACTTTTGAGCTGGCAAAAAAGATCCAGAGACAGACTGTCCATGTTGCGAAGATAAATGTATGTTGCACGGACCGATGTGAATGTTGCAAGGGCTGTCAGATCTGAATGTTGCAATTGTTGATTTGAATGTTGCAAGGGCTGATCTGAATATTGCAAGGGCTGATTTGAATATTGCACAGGCTGATCTGAATGTTGCAAGGGCTACTTTGAATGTTGCAAGGGCTGATTTGAATGTTGCAAGGGCTGATCTGAATGTTGCAAGGGCTGAATGTTGCAAGGGCTGATTTGAATGTTGCAAGGGCTGATCTGCATGTTGCAAGGGCTGATCTAAATGTTGCCAGGGCTGATCTGAATGTTGCAAGGGCTGATTTGAATGTTGAAAGGGCTGATTTGAATGTTGCAAGGGCTGATTTGAATGTTGCAAGGGCTGATCTGAATGTTGCAAGGGCTAAGCTGAATGTTGCAAGGGCTGATTTGAATGTTGCAAGGGCTGATCTGAATGTTGCAAGGGCTGATCTGAATGTTGCAAGGGCTAATCTGAATGTTGCAAGGGCTGATTTGAATGTTGCAAGGGCTGATCTGAATATTGCAAGGGCTGATCTGAATGTTGCAAGGGCTGATCTGAACGGTGCAAGGGCTGATCTGAATGTTGCAAGGGCTGATTTGAATGTCGCAAGGGCTGATCTGAATATTGAAAGGGCTGATCTGCATGTTGCAAGGGCTGATCTAAATGTTGCAAGGGCTAATTTGAATGTTGCAAGGGCTGCTTTGAATGTTGCAAGGGCTGATCTGAATATTGCAAGGGCTGATCTAAATGTTGCCAGGGCTAATTTGAATGTTGCAAGGGCTGTCAGATCTGAATGTTGCAATGGTTGATTTGAATATTGCAAGGGCTGATCTGAATATTGCAAGGGCTGATCTGCATGTTGCCAGGGCTGATCTGAATGTTGCAAGGGCTGCTTTGAATGTTGCAAGGGCTGATTTGAATGTTGCAAGGGCTGATCTGAATGTTGCAAGGGCTAATCTGAATGTTGCAAGGGCTGATTTGAAAGTTGCAAGGGCTGATTTGAATGTTGCAAGGGCTGATCTGAATGTTGCAAGGGCTAATCTGAATGTTGCAAGGGCTGATTTGAATGTTGTAAGGGCTGATCTGAATGTTACAAGGGCTGATCTGAATGTTGCAAGGGCTGATCTGAATGTTGCAAGGGCTGATTTGAATGTTGCAAGGGCTGATCTGAATATTGCAAGGGCTGATCTGAATATTGCAAGGGCTGATCTGAATGTTGCAAGGGCTGATGTGAATGTTGCAAGGGCTGATGTGAATGTTGCAAGGGCTGATGAGAATGTTGCAAGGGCTGATCTGAATATTGCAAGGGCTGATCTGAACATTGCAAGGGCTGATCTGCATGTTGCAAGGGCTGATCTAAATGTTGCCAGGGCTGATCTGAATGTTGCAAGGGCTGTCAGATCTGAATGTTGCAATGGTTCATTTGAATGTTGCAAGGGCTGATCTGAATATTGCAAGGGCTGATCTGCATGTTGCAAGGGCTGATCTAAATGTTGCCAGGGCTGATCTGAATGTTGCAAGGGCTGCTTTGAATGTTGCAAGGGCTGATTTGAATGTTGCAAGGGCTGATCTGAATGTTGCAAGGGCTAATCTGAATGTTGCAAGGGCTGATTTGAATGTTGCAAGGGCTGATTTGAATGTTGCAAGGGCTGATCTGAATGTTGCAAGGGCTAATCTGAATGTTGCAAGGGCTGATTTGAATGTTGTAAGGGCTGATCTGAATGTTACAAGGGCTGATCTGAATGTTGCAAGGGCTAATCTGAATGTTGCAAGGGCTGATTTGAATGTTGCAAGGGCTGATCTGAATATTGCAAGGGCTGATCTGAATGTTGCAAGGGCTGATCTGAATGTTGCAAGGGCTGATGTGAATGTTGCAAGGGCTGATGTGAATGTTGCAAGGGCTGATCTGAATATTGCAAGGGCTGATCTGAATATTGCAAGGGCTGATCTAAATGTTGCCAGGGCTAATTTGAATGTTGCAAGGGCTGCTTTGAATGTTGCAAGGGCTGATCTGAATATTGCAAGGGCTGATCTGAATGTTGCAAGGGCTGATCTGACTGTTGCAAGGCCTGTCAGATCTGAATGTTGCAATGGTTGATTTGAATGTTGCAAGGGCTGATCTGAATGTTGCAAGGGCTGATTTGAATGTTGCTCGGGCTGAACTGAATGTTGCACAGGCTGATCTGAATGTTGCTCAGGCTCTGAATGTTGCACAGGTTGATCTGAATGTTGTTCGGGCTGATCTGAATGTTGCAAGGGTTGATCTGAATGTTGCAAGGGCTGATCTGAATGTTGCACATGCTGATCTGAAGAGTAGGGTATATTTGCAACACACAACATGATGTTGCTCGTGGGAGCAGTCGTTCGCCGGAACAAAGTGTCCGTGGTGGGGACACTGGAAATTAGCAGTTGTAGATACAAAAAACCATAAAATTTGGGTTATCTTTGCATATTAATTTAAATGTATCGTGTTCTATTCTCTTCATTTGGGTCAAGCGAATAACAGTCGTCGTTTATTAAAAGTTATTTATTTTTATGACTGTTATGAAATTCGATAACGCCTCGCATTTTTGTTGAATAGTTGGCGTGTCATACTAAGTTATTTATAAGACTTTCAAGGGGCGTAACAGAATCAGAATCAGAATCAGAATTGTTACTGGTGACACGTCAAATGACATTCATACACCAGGACCTGTGATGTGGGAAGTTAGTCCCTAGCTCTAACCAAAGAGGTAAATTTAGCTACACAATCATCAGCACCTTCAGGTGTCGAAATAATCGAATCGGGAAGGGCATTCCAATCTCTAATGGTTCTGGGGAAGAACGACTCTTTAAAAATGTCAGTTCTTGCGCTAAGGGTCTGAAACGCAAACCAAATCAAAACAAACAAAAAAATCAAAACTCTGCATATTTTGCAATAGTTTGGTTAATCACTTTAATTTTGATTAAAGGATTTCAATTAAAAATACATAAAAATATGCCTAACATAAAGTTTTATGAATCTATTCCAGTTTGTATTGGTGACAAAATATTTGCTGGTAATAAACCTTTTCATAGTTGAAATTATTTTGATACTAATAGTAAGTTGTGGTCCTCCGCGAAAGAAGTCACCTAACTCCCAATCGGCTAGCTGATAACTGTCAAGCAGACAGGAGTCAGCAATTTGGCAGCCTAGGGAAAAGAGCAGTACCTACAACTAATCCCAGCTGGCGAACTAGGGGTAGCCCCTATGTGCCCTTGGCGCCCGGTTACCTTAAAAAAATCCGTCAGTCATCTATTTATTTTGCATCAGGACAAAGAAGAAGAACAACGTTGAATTCGAAGGGATGTTTTTTATTGTATCGTGATCCCAAATGAATATCAAAGGAGTCAGTAAAATGTCCATTTAAAGATGCATTTAACCCAGCTAATTAAGAATCAATTATTGCTTACAAAAGAAACATTCTGACTAAAAGACAAAAGTTATTATATTGTGGAAGCAGGCTACAAACCGCATACAAATCCATGCACTTTCCACTTGTCTGGTGCAAAATAATCCGTAATCAAAATTTGCCGCATGACGTTAAATTAAACTGGAAATTTCTTCTGACGTAACGTCAACTTTCAACGTCATTTTCCACGTTTTACGCTGATACTCGTAACCGCTGATACTCGTTTTCAGCTTTTCTTTTAGGGCTACTGATGAGGCCTTGATGGCCGAAACAAGCTTGTCTGGCCCAAACAACAAATGGATTCTGCTATTTTCGTTTTTGAATGCGTTCATGGTTCTCAAAGGGCATCCCTTTTTATCCTTATTTAATACACATGATTTAAAGCAAACTAGACATTTGAACAATTTCCTGCAATTGTTTTTAGCGATTGGTGGATTCTATACATGGACTCCTTTAATAGATTGTTCCCAGCAAGGACAATTTATATAGGTATGTTTAATAGACTGTTCCCACCAAGGACACTTTCTGTAGGTATGTTTTATAGACTGTTCCAAGCACAGACACTTCTGTAGGTATGTTTATAGACTGTTCCCAGCCCGGACAATTATACAGGTATGTTAAATAGACTGTTCCCACCAAGGACACTTTTCGTAGTTATGGTTAGTAGACATTTTCCAGCACGGACACTTTCTAAAGCTATCATTAAAAGACTGGTCCCAGCATGGATACTTTCTGTAGGTATATTTAAAAGACTGTTCCCACCACGGACACTTTCTGTAGTACGCTTCATAGTCTGTTCCCAGCACGGACACTTTCTGTAGCTATGTTAAATAGACTGTTCCCATCAAGGACACTTTCTGTAGGTATGTTTAATAGATTATTCCCAGCACGGACATTTCTGTAGATATGGTTAATAGACTGTTCACACCAAGGACACTTTCTGAAGGTATTTTAATAGATTGTTTGCAGCACGGATACTTCTGTTGGTATGTTTAATAGACTGTTTCCAACAAGGACACTTTCTATACGTATGTTTAACAAGAAGTTCCCACCAAGCACACTTTCTGTAGCTATGTTTAATAGACTGTTCCAAGCATGGACACTTACTGTTGCTATGTTTAATAGACTATCCTCACCAAGGACACTTTCTGTAGCTATGTTTAATAGAATGTTCCCACCAAGGACACTTTCTGTAGCCATTTTTAACAGACTGTTCCCACAAAGGACACTTCATGTAGCTATGTTTAATAGACTGTTCCCAGCATGGACACTTTTTGTAGCTATGTTTAATAGGCTGTTTCCAGCACGGACACTTCTGTATATATGTTTAATAGACTGTTTCCAACAAGGACTCTTTCTATATGTATGTTAAATAACCTGTTCCCACCAAGGACACATTCTGTAGCTATGTTTAATAGAATGTCCCCACCAAGGACACTTTCTGTAGCCGTTTTTAACAGACTGTTCCCACCAAGGACTCTTCATATAGCTATGTTTAATAGACTGTTCCCAGCATGGAGACTTTTTGTAGCTATGTTTAATAGAATGTTCCCACCAAGGACACTTTCTGTAGCCATTTTTAACAGACTGTTCCCACCAAGGACACTTCATGTAGCTATGTTTAATAGACTGTTCCCAGCATGGACACTTTTTGTAGCTATGTTTAATAGGCTGTTTCCAGCACGGACACTTCTGTATATATGTTTAATAGACTGTTTCCAACATGGACTCTTTCTTTACGTATGTTTAATAAACTGTTCCCAACAAGGACACTAGTGTAGCTATGTTTAATAGAATGTCCCCACCAAGGACACTTTCTGTAGCCATTTTTAACAGACTGTTCCCACCAAGGACACTTCATATAGCTATGTTTAATAGACTGTTCCCAGCATGGACACTTTTTGTAGCTATGTTTAATAGAATGTTCCAACCAAAGACACTTTCTGTAGCCATTTTTAACAGACTGTTCCCACCAAGGACACTTCATGTAGCTATGTTTAATAGACTGTTCCCAGCATGGACACTTTTTGTAGCTATGTTTAATAGGCTGTTTCGTGCACGGACACTTCTTTATATATTTTTAATAGACTGTTTCCAACAAGGACTCTTTCTATACGTATGTTTAATAAACTGTTCCCACCAAGGACACTTTCTGTAGCTATGTTTAATAGAATGTCCCCACCAAGGACACTTTCTGTAGCCGTTTTTAACAGACTGTTCCCACCAAGGACACTTCATATACCTATGTTTAATAGACTGTTCCCAGCATGGACACTTTTTGTAGCTATGTTTAATAGAATGTTCCCACCAAGGACACTTTCTGTAGCCATTTTTAACAGACTGTTCCCACAAAGGACACTTCATGTAGCTATGTTTAATAGAGTGTTCCCAGCATGGACACTTTTTGTAGCTATGTTTAATAGGCTGTTTCCAGCACGGACACTTCTGTATATATGTTTTATAGACTGTTTCCAACAAGGACTCTTTCTATACGTATGTTTAATAAACTGTTCCCACCAAGGACACTTTCTGTAGCTATGTTTAATAGAATGTCCCCACCAAGGACACTTTCTGTAGCCGTTTTTAACAGACTGTTCCCACCAAGGACACTTCATGTAGCTATGTTTAATAGACTGTTCCCAGCATGGACACTTTTTGTAGCTATGTTTAATAGAATGTTCCCACCAAAGACACTTTCTGTAGTCATTTTTAACAGACTGTTCCCACAAAGGACACTTCATGTAGCTATGTTTAATAGACTGTTCCCAGCATGGACACTTTTTGTAGCTGTGTTTAATAGGCTGTTTCCAGCACGGACACTTCTGTATATATGTTTAATAGACTGTTTCCAACAAGGACTCTTTCTATACGTATGTTTAATAAACTGTTTCCACCAAGGACACTTTCTGTAGCTATGTTTAATAGAATGTCCCCACCAAGGACACTTTCTGTAGCTGTTTTTAACAGACTGTTCCCACCAAGGACACTTCATGTAGCTATGTTTAATAGACTGTTCCCAGCATGGACACCTTTTGTAGCTATGTTTAATAGGCTGTTTCCAGCACGGACACTTCTGTATATATGTTTAATAGACTGTTTCCAACAAGGACTCTTTCTATACGTATGTTTAATAAACTGTTCCCACCAAGGACACTTTCTGTAGCTATGTTTAATAGAATGTCCCCACCAAGGACACTTTCTGTAGCCATGTTTAATAGACTGTTGGCACCAAGGACACTTTCTGTAATTATGTTTAATAGACTGTTCCCGACAAGGATACTTTCTGTAGCTATGAATATTAGTCTCTTCCCAAAACGGACACTTCTGAAGGTATGTTCAATAGACGGACGGACACTCCTGTAGGTATGTTTAATAGACTGTTCCCACCAAGGACACTGTCTGAACCTATGTCAATTAGACTGTTCCCATCACGGAAACTTTCTGGAGCTATGATTTATAGACTGTTCCCAGCACGTACACTTCTGTAGGTATGTTTAATAGACTGTTCCCAGCACGGACAGTTTCTGAAGCTATATTCAATACACTGTTCCCACCAAAGACACTTGTTTCATATGTCGGGGGCTGGCAAAACGTATATGTGACGGGACAACACGAGGGAACCTCGAATCTATGTCCACTTGTGGGGCATTAACGCAAAGGAAATTCTAAGATACTTAGAATCCTTTACAATATTTATATGGAATAAGTCTAATATTTATAAACAACACTGGTTACATAATTTTACAAAGACAAACTTAAAGGGACAGTTGACTCGCAATCTATTCCACTTAGGTTAAGACAGAATGAAAATTAGTCTGGGCCCAATTAAATTTCTGTCTTATACAAGTGGAATACACTTGAATCACACTTGAATTACACATGAAGTATACACACTCATTCACACCCTCACATACTTAACATAATGTTCGTTCTCCCTTCCTGTTGATGATAAGGACCTGATGAGTGTTTATGGCACCATAATGTTTTATATAAACTTTATATTAACCAGTATATTCACAGTAATGACTGTTTCACCAACCAGTTTTTGCCTCTGTGTTATACCGTGGCGATTACATCTATAGCTGCTCACCGCCGAATAAAATGTAGTAACAGGGGTGGGGGACACATAAACCCCTTTACATCATTCTATACTCATCATCCATATCATCACTGCCTCATATCACTGATGCCTCATGCCACTGATGCCTCGTATCACCGTTGTCTTATATCAACGATGCCTCATATTAACGATGCCTTATATCAACAATGCCTCATATCAATGATTGACGTCAGGTGAGCGATTCAGGCTGAAATGTTGATATTCTATAAGTGTAACTGCAATGTCCCCAACACGGACAGTGTGCGCCCACGAAGGACTGTTCCGGACAAGGTCATAGTTTTGCGTGTTGCAATTATATACTGTAGGATCTGAATGGTGCAAGGGCTGATCTGAATGGTGCAAGGGCTGATCTGAATGGTGCAAGGGCTGATCTGAACGGTGCAAGGGTTGATCTGAATGGTGCAAGGGCTGATCTGAATGGTGCACATGTCGATCTGAATGTTGCATAGGCTGAGCTGATTTGAATGTTGCAAGGGCTGATCTGAATAGTGTAAGGGCTGATCTAAATGTTGCAAGGGCTGATATGAATGTTCTTAATGTTTTAAGGGCTTATGCATGTCGCAACAAGCAAAACAAAAAGCAGAAAGGTGTTCTCGGAAATGCCGCATATCTTGGAGTATTAACTAAAGACAAAATTCTTGAAAAATCTCTATTTCTCGTCCTGAGCTAATGATTCAATTCATTCCATTGAAATTGTCGTTATAGTAGATTTTGTTGTAATATCAACTGGCGGTATAAAGAGCATCGATTGTATTTTGACTTAACCCTTTCAACCACATTACGAAAACACACCTATTAAAATACTTTATAAATTTTACCGCTCAAAAAACACGAAAATTTTCAGATAAAAACTGTGATATTTTTCTTATTTCTGCTCAAAATATAGATTGTGGGTACACGTTAGAGCCGCCTGATCGAGGCAGTTCTAACGAGTACCCATAATCTATATTTTAGAGCAGAAATAAGAAAAATACAGTTTACCCCTGTAAACCCCAGCTTTAATGTACAAAAGTGGGGTTCAAGGGGGTAAAAATTATATAGGCGTGTTTTCGTGATGATGTACACTGGTACAGGTACCTATGCTAACAGTGTAGATCCCAATCAAGCGGCTGTTTATCGGCTCATAAAGAGCCGTTCAGGTTTTACAGCCCCGTCAACACTGTTAATGTCATTTTGGAGACACTGCATCCAATGTTGTGGGACTTATACTGTGAAGAAATGACGTCTCAAGCCCTGCCGGCCAAACAAATCAAATGTGTTTATATGAAAAGGACGGAACGACACGTACTGCTTTTCCTGGGCAGGCTTAGACCGTCTCCCAATGTGCTGTCGGTTTCAGAACTGCGTGGAAGCATGGCCTAGTGCGTAAGAGCACGGACTCTGAATCATTAGGTCTTCGAGCCTCGTTGACGCCAACTTCTCCAACTGAAGGTCAGGTTTTCAAGTTTTCCTCCGGGTACTACGGTATTCGCCCTCTTCTGATTAACGATGGGCTCGAAATAAGTGAAACAATCTTGAAAAGGCCGTAAAAGCAAAACAAAAAAAAACGTGAATGCACTTTTCCGAATTTAACCCTTGAGATGCCAAGAAAATTTGTATATGGAAATGTGGGCTGTCGTCTGTTTATGTGACGTGCTGCATCTTCTTGCAAACTTTTCAAACACATTTTTGCATACAGGCAAACAGTGTGGACCCTGATCAGAGCAGTTAGGAGCAGTCTGATCTGGGTCAAAAGTGTGGACCCTGATCAGACTGCCCCTGCAGGAGCAGTCTGATCAGGGTCCACAGTGTTTGTTACAATGAATTTTAAAGTAATCAATAGAGACAGCAAGGGTTGAAGCTGGAAGAAATGACTGCAGAAACTCGGGAATGAAAGAGTATAAGCAGATCGCCTTGCGTCGCGGCTCAAGTCGTATTACAAGGCGTTCCTCAGTACGCCCAATAAACGACAAGAATAAAGAAGAAGAGCTTAAAAGTGCAGTTTATAATTTTTTGTTTCATTTGAGATCATGGTGCCATTTTTTTCTGTTTTACGGCCCTTTCAATCGGCCCCGCCCATCGGGGCTTGAAGAGTATACTGGTAAACCGCTTAGAGGATCTAAGCCTACACAGGCAAAACGGTGCGCACGAGTCGGACCGCCCAAGCTTATAAACCCTATTGGTTTCATTGGGCGACAGGGCTTGAGATGTCATTTCATCTCATTGTCGGGTAAAAGCCCGACAAAATTGGAAGCAACGTCTCCAAAATGACCTTTACAGTATTGACCGGGACGTTAAACCTCAAATCAAACAAACCGCCCTTTTAAGATTATTTCACTTATTTCGAGCCGATCGTTCATCAGCGGTGGGTGAAAACCGGAGTGCTCGGAGAAAAACCACCTGGTCTTCAGTTGCAGAACTCAGTGTCTTACATGTGGCCCGAGCGAGGCGCGAACCACAGCGGTGAGATACCTAATGATTAAGAGTCAGCGCTCTTACCCATAGGCCACAGCGGCCAGTGAGTCAATTTTAGTACCATAAGTGACACTTCAATGGCTCGAACACCGATGACTCATTCACCATGCTTAATTTGAAGTCACTCTTGAGTCCCCATGGAATTCCTCCCTTAAGGGGAATGGGAACACATGGCAGATTTTTCCGCCATTTTTCAAAGGAAGACAACTTTCAGGACTTCCTGTTCGCTTTTCTATAAACCCTGTTCGACTGAAAAAGGGGTCTACCTTAAAAGGAAAGAATCTGCTCCTCAGGAGCAAATTCGTTTCTTTAAGAGTTGACCCCCTATTGGCATGGGAGGGGTGCCTTATAAACATGTGTACCTATGTCTATCATAATACCAAATATGATCTAAACCCATCATATGGTTGGAAAATATGAGCTCTAAAAAAACTTAAACATGAAATAAGTCCGTGACCTAAATCTTGGGCATGGTCGGGCTATTGCTGAATATATATAACATCCCAAAATGCATTACACGATTTGGAAAATATGAGCTGTTAAAAAATTTTACGCAAAATTTCTTAGTCTGTGATCTTGACCTTGAGGCCATTGGCATGGTCGGGGTATTGCTGAATGAAACTTTGGACCTATATCTATCGTCATACCAAATATGAACCAAATCCATCATATGGTTGGAATGGAAAAAAATGAGCTCTTGAAAACCTTTAACGTAAATGTGAATGCTGACACCGGTTCCAACGCCGACGACGACGCATACTGGACTTCGTCCAGGCGAGCTAAAATGTATATTCAGAATCGCCTCTATGTATTTAGAAAAATTATGAAAATAATGTATACCCTTGTAAACCCCATTTGCCCTATGTAAAGTGGTGTTTGCAAGGATATTCAATGCATGGACTTGTACTCCTGATCTACACACTGTTTGGTAGGCATAGTGAGACTTGTCGGTTTTTGGTATAATATAAGAATCTTACATGGGTGCGAGGGGTGGATGGAAAAATCCGTCCCAATGGTCACTGTCCAGAATCACGAGGCTTGCCAAGTAATACCGGACAGTGATACCGAGGGACGGATTTTTCTACCCACCCCTCACACGTAGGATTCTTTTTCTTGCATACCTTACATTTCTTAGCGTGGATTTTTAATACTGCAGTCACTTCGGTTGCCGACGTCCGCCATATTGTGGTGACCGTGACTAACGTAATGTTTAGTGACGTCATGTAACGTGTTATGACGTCAACCTTAACGACGGTGCATATGTGGTCGTATTCAACCAGTGCATATCAAATACGTTAGAATATTCGATTTTTACTCTGAAACCGGGTAAGAACACCAGGGTCACGGATTTCCTCATCTGGTGTGCAAGAATCGTGGATCAAACCCCTAACTATTAGTACGAACAGAACAAATAATCACCGATCAAAATCCTTCTCACCCTAAATAAGTCTAAGAATATAAGAATCTGATATGGGGTTCTGTTGTAGATGAGCGTTTCCAACCCGAGGGATGACCATGCTGAGCGGAACCGAGGCTACGTCGAGGTTCCGCTCAGCACGGTCATCCCGAGGGTTGGAAACGCCATCTACAACAGAACCCCATATTGCATTCTTTTTCTTGCACAACACCTCCAGTTAGTTTTGACAGCTCGCACATATATATTGTTTACAAAATAAAAGTAGTGTGGAAGTAGTTCCGGCAGTTGAATAGAATTGAAGCGCATTTATGTTAGTTGCCTGGGTCGGAACACCAGGGTCAGAACATAAATTTCTATTCCAGGGTAAAATCACGGATTTCCTTGTCTGGTGTGCAAGAAAATCAGTATTCATTCGAAATAATTTTCCAGCAAATATTACGGCCCCGCCCATCGGGGCTTGAAGAAATGGATGGGCTGCATGATGCTTCCAAGCAGAGCTGAAACCGACCGCACACGGGTACTGGTAAACCGCTTAAGAGGATCTAAATCTGCCCTGGCAAAGTGGTGCGAGTCGGCCCGTCCATGCTTATAAACCCTGTTGGTTTCAATGGGCGACAGAGCTTGAGTTGTCATTTCATCTCAATGTCGGGTAAAAGTCCCACAAAATTGGAAGCAACGTCTCCGAAATTGCCTTTACTGTGTTGACGGGGACGTTAAACCTCAAGTCAAACAAACAAACAAACCAGCATACAGTAAAACTTCGATGGCTCGAACTCCGGTGGCTCGTTTACCATGGATGAGTCGAACCTGTTCTTGAGTCCGCAGGGAGTTCCTCCAGATACGATATAGGGGTAATTAAGGAAGATTTTCTTCATTTATCTTGCAAATGTATGCTGTGTGTACTCATTAGAATCACCTCGATGAGGCGATTCTAATGAGTAAACACATCGTACATTTATAATACAGAACACCGAAAAGATATCCACAATTATCTCCATTATGCCTCCTGGTATGACACTAATAGTATCCCCTCTGTGGCTCGAACTACCGCTGTGTCGAACAAATTTTCATGGTCCCAAAGTGGTTCGAGCCATCGAAGTTCGACTGTATATTAGTTTTCGTCGCGCCTGCTTTTAGCATGGCGCAATAAAGGTCCGTTCGACCGTTTGTCAAACCGTCAACAACCCTAACCACTGTTTGTTTGATTTCAGATTTAACGTCCCGTCAACACTGTATAGATCATTTAGGAAACGTGCTTCCAGTTTTGTGGGTTTTTTACCCGACACTGAAATGAAATGACATCTTTAGCCCTGTCGCCCAATGAAACCAATTTGGTTTGTAATCATGGACGGTCCGACTCGCACCGCTTTGCCTGGGCAGACTTAGATCCTCTAAGCAGCTTACCAGTACTCGTGTGTGGTCGGTTTCAGCTCTGCGTTGAAGCATCATGCAGCCGATCTATTTCTTCAAGCCCCGACAGGTGGGTGCCGCTCAAGAACTAATGAAGTTCATTAATGATACTTGGTACAAACTTGAATCTGGGAGTAGAATGCAAGCATCCATATTTGACCATGGCTTAATTTCATGGTTCACTGACTTCGTAAACTATTGCGTCAAACCTAGGGCCGGCCCAGGTAGCTCAGTCGGATGCGCGTATGACTGGTGATCAGGAAGACGCGTGTTCGATACCTGCCGGGGTCGGCAACATTCTTTCGTGAAGACTGATCATGAAATCTTTGCTACGGTCATTCTCTCCCTTTCCGCTGACTCAAGAAGGGCAGTTGTCAGTTTCTAGCGAAAGAATGTGCACTACTGGTTAACCGTTTACGTATAAGCCTGTCCAGGAAAAGTGTGGCTAGGTTAACCGACCGGCTCAAAAATGACTTAAATAGTGTTGACTTGGCCATTAAACTCTAATATAAACAAATGCATCAAACCTAGCGTTCACCCTAATATTCAAATTCATTTCACAAGAACTACAGAGCTTCATTAATGATAGTTGGTACAGTTGGTACAAGCTTGCATCTAGTGACATCAACTATATAGAGGATCTTACATGAGTGTTCATGTATTATTGAATTTATTAAACGAGTTGAGGAAAAGGGATAAAATGCGAGGCTTTGCCGAGCATTTTATCCCTTTTCTTCAACGAATTTAATAAATTCAATAATAGATGAGCACGAATGCAAGATTCTATTTATCATATGACATTAAAAAACGCATTTTATTCACGATTGTTTACAAAAAAAAATATCAATATTCCGCCATTAGTAAACGCGACGTCGTTAAGGACGTCGTACATGTAACGTTACGGGACGTATCTAGCTAATTTGCATATCTAATCCACTAGTGGATTATCGAAAATAATACATGGCGTTATTACACTCTCAGACGCGACGTCATATGATAAAATTCAAATGTCCATATTTGACCTTGAGCTATTTTTCATGGTTCACTGAGTTTGTGATCTATTGTGTCAACCCTAGCGTTCACCCAAATGTTCAAGCCCATTGATCAAGAACTAAAGAGCTTGAACTAAAGAACGATACTTGGTACAAGCTTGCACCAGGAATGGTAACTTTAATGCAAGCATCCTCGGCCCCCGCCCATAGGGGCTTGAAGAAATATATGGGCTGCATGATGCTTCCACGCAGAGCTGAATCCGGTCTGCACACTAGTACTGGTAAACCGCTTAGAGGATCTAAGCCTGTCCAGGAACCGGGGTGCGAGGCGGACCGTCCATGCCAATAAACCCTATTGGTTTTATTGGGCGACAGGGCTTGAGATGTCATTTCATCTCAATGTGTCGGGTAAAAGTCCCACAAAATTGGAAGCAACGTCTCCAAAATGACCTTTACAGTGTTGACGGGGACGTTAAACCTCAAATCAAACAAACAAACAAACAAACAATGCAAGCATCCATGCTTGACCTTGACCTACATTTCATGGTTCATTGACTTTGTAAACTACTGTGACCACCCAAGCGTTCACCCTAATGGTAAAGCCCAGTTCTCAAATTTCTTAAAAACTCCTGCACTATAAGCAAGTGTAGACCATGATCAGACGCCGCATTCTGCGGCGTCTGATCTGGGTCCACACTGTTTGCCGAACCCAACACATGATTCCATACCAGATTTTATAGATAATCCTCTAACAAAACAATCTAACCTGACAGCGATAAGAATAGTGTGGTTTTTTTCTATAAATAACCGTTACCTGGTAATTCGAAAACCAAATGATAGATACGTGGACTTCAGCTTTTAAAAGCTACTGCGCTTCATAACATTAGGTCGCTTAATAAACGCAAAGCATGGATATCACAATATCCTAAGCGCCCCCGCCCATCGGGGCTTGGAGAAATAGATTGGGTTGCATGGTGCTTCCGCGCAGAGCTGAACCCGACCTAACTTGATAACTGGTAAACCACTTAGGTTTTAGCCTGCCCAGGAAAAGTGATGCGAGTCGGACTGCTCCTTAAACCCTAGCGGTTTCTATGGGATGTCATTTAATCTCAATGCCGGGTAGTCCCACAAAATTGGAAGCAATGTCTCAACAAGAGGCCCAAGAGGGCCTGTCGCTCCACCGGCTAACTTCAGACAATTGTCATATTTATTACATTAACCAATTGTATACTAGTGGACTCTTCTATTGCTATATGTTGGACCAGTCCATTTGTCATATAAGGGGTGTCAGGCCTATTTTTTTTCTATTTTTTATGGAAAATTCTGTTAGCAAATAGTGCAGGCCCTGATCAGACATGGTGTTCTGTGGGGTCTGATCTGGGCCAGCACTGTTTGCCAAGGTACCCATCTAGGGTTTTCCCGCATGCAATGGGTAAAAAAGAAACAAGTGATCCACCCAAGGAATGTCCATTCTATATTTTTGGACCCCAGAGCCATGGTTGGCAGGATTTATGTGAGTGACCATTTGGCATTGCTCCGTTCTAAATATCTGAAGCTCTGGGCCTTATGGTTTCAGAGAAGAAGACTTTTTTTAAGTTTTTCCTATTATAAGTCTATGGGAACTAATATGCCTCTGGGTGTGACCAATTTTTTACCCCAGGGGCATTGTTGGCAGGATTTATTTGAGTGACCACTTGACGTTGCTGCACACTTAATATCTAAGTTCTGGGCACTGATGGTTTCAGAGAAGATTTTTGTCAGTTTTTCCCAGTATAAGTCTATGGGAGCTTATGGGCCTCAGGGTGTGGCCAATTTGGACCCCAGGGGCATAGTTGGCAGGATTTATGCAGTAACCGTTGAATACTTCAAGTTGCTACATACTAAGCTCTTGGCCTTATGGTTTCAGAGGAGAAAAGTTTCAAGATTTTATTATTAATCTATGGGAGCTACTAAGCACCGGGGCGTTGCCAATTTGGACTCAAGAGTCATAGTTCGCAGGACTTAGTAGGTGACCACATAACTTTGCTACATACTACAGTTCAACGTGTATTAAGCAAGTGCCTAAGGGATAGTCAAAATATGCTTGCTTAAGACAGGTTCTTGCTTAATACAGGTGAAATTTAACACATCTGCCTTTCTTTGGAACTGAATGCCTGCTTGCTTAAGACAGGTTGCTTGCTTAATAGAGGTGGCCACTAAGACAGGTTTACTGTAACTGTCTTAGCTTTAGGCTTTATGGTTTCAGAGAAGAAGTTTTTCCGTTTATTGGTCTATGGAAGCTAATGAGCCAAAGGTGGTGGCCATGGCGGCCATATTTTTTGTCTGATCAAAATTTCTTCAATGAATCTGACAATGGTAGACACAAGGAACATTCATGAAAATTTAGAACGAAATCCATTTAGCGGTTTTGGAGAAGATTAAAAAAAAAGATCCCTTTATGAGTCTATGGAAGCTAATTAGCCCATGGGCGTGTCCATGGCGGCTTTGTTTTTTGTCTGATCAAAATTGCTTCAAGGAATCTGACAGAGGTCCACCCAAGGAACATTTATGCAAAGTAAGAATGAAATCCATTAAGTTGAGCGGTTTTGGAGGAGAAGGTTTTTAAAACTTTTCCCCATATAAGTCTTTGAAAGCTAATGAGCCAAGGGGCATGGCCATGGCAGTCATGTGGGGCATGGCCATGGTGGCAATGTTTTTGGTCTGATCCGAATTTCTTCAAGGAATCTGACAGAGGTCCACCCAAGGAACATTCATGCAAAATAAGAATAAAATCCATTGAGTGGTTTTGGAGGAGAAGATTTTTAAATATTTTTTTTGTTTCGATGCCATTTTGTTCTGCATGTAACAAAATTCTTTGAAGGAATTCAGAAGAGGACTATGTGAGAAACATTCCTGTGAAGTTTGGTCACAATCGACCAAGTAGTTAAGGAGGAAATGTTTAAAGAAAAAAGTTAACGCACGGATGCACAACCGCACAGACGCACAACAGACACAGGGCCATAACATATAACATAAGACCCGCCGGTCTTTGGCCAGTGGAGCTAAAAAATGAACAGATTTATGTTTTTATTTCTTTATTTTTTCCTTTCCTCCGTCGGATTCGGTATGTCTCCCTTTTCAACTAAGCCATTTTAACTCTCAGGGATCTGGAGAACTGTTGACACTGTAGTATAATTAGGTCTAATAAATCAATCTCCCTCAGTATTTTGAATTTATTTTGAAACATCAAGTCGTATAAATAGAGTTTGTGTTGAAAACATCAGTTCTATCACCAGTGTGATGGGCAAGTGAAATTTCTGATGTTTTGAATTTTAGAATGACAATTTGTAGGTGGACCTCTATAGATATGTGATAGTCAGCAAAATTGGAGGAGATTAATTCAGATACAGGAAGGTACTTTTAAATAAATAAATAAATAAATAAATAAATAAATAAATAAATAAATAAATAAACAAGAACTTTCGAAAAAGAGAAGACTTTTTTAACATTACACTATGTTATATGTTGAAAATAAACCCCGCCCACTGCAGCCATGTTTTTAGTCGGATCAAAATTTCTTCAAGGAATCTGACAGAGGTCCAACCAAGGAACATGCATGCCAAATAACTATGAAATAAAACAAGAACTTTTGCAGAAAATATTTTCAGCATTACACTATATGTTATATAGTGAAAATAAGCCTTGCCCATGGCGGCCATGTTTTTTTGTAAGATCAAATTTTTTTCAAGGAATCTGACAACAGTCCACCCAAGGACAATTCATGCAAATAACAATGAAATCCCACAAGTACTTTTGCAGAAGAAGATTATTTAGCATTACATTATATGTTAAATAGTGAAAATAAGCCCCGCCCATGGCGGCCATGTTTTTTGTCGGATCAAAATTTCTTCAAGGAATCTAAAAGAGGTCCACCCAAGGAACATTCATGCAAAATAAAAACAAGGCATCGCATGCGATACAAATCCCCTCGCACTAGACAACTTCGTGTGTGGAAAACACTGAAATGGCAAAAGTCCAACTTGCTTGAGATATTATCATATGCAACATTTGTGTAAAGTTTGTTTAAAAATCCTCCTATAAATGTACATTCTAGAGTGATGACGTTTCTCTAAAAATAGCCATAGTGACCTTGACTTGAGGTCATGACCACGAAAGTAGATCTTGCTCAAGATATTATCATAAGCATCTTTTGTGTGAAGTTATATTAAAATCTGTTAATAAATGTAGACGGTAGAGCGATGACAAAGTTTTTCTAAAGATAGCCACAGTGACCTTGACTTTGAGGTCATGACCTTGAAAGTCGAAGTAAGTCGAGATATTATCATAAGAAACATTTGTGTGAAGTTCTATTACAATCCATCATTAAATGTAGGCCCTAGAGCGATGACAAAGTTTTTCTAAAAATAGCCAAAGTGACCTTGACCTTGAAAGTCTAAATAGCTCGAGATATTGTCATAAGGAACATTTGTGTGGAGTTATATTGAAATTGGTGAAAAAATGTAAGCACTAGAGCAATGACAAAGTTTTTCTAAAAATAGCCATAGTGACCTTGACCTTGAAAGTCAAACTCTCTCGAGGCATTGTCATAAGGAACATTTGTGTGAAGTTATATTTAAATGGGTGAAGAAATGTAAGCGCTAGAGCCATGACAAAGTTTTTCGAAAAATAGCCACAGTGACCTTGACCTTGAAAGTGGAACTCACTTGAGATATTGTTATAAGGAACATTTGTGTGAAGTAATATTGAAATTGGTGAAAAAATGTAACCGCTAGAGCAATGACAAAGTTTTTCTAAAAATAGCCACCGTGACCTTGACCTTGAAAGTCGAACTCGTTCGAGGTATTGTCATAAGCAACATTTGTATGAAGTTATATTGGAATCAGTGAAGAAGTGTAGGCGCTAGAGCGATGACAAAGTTTTCTAAAAATAGCCATAGTGACCTTGGCCTTGAAAGTCAAAATGGCGAGATATTGTCATAAGGAACATTTGTGTGAAGTTATATTGAAATCGATGAAGAAACGTAAGCGCTAGAGGGATGACGAAGTTTTTCTAAAAATAGACACAGTGACCTTGACCTTGAAACTGGAACTCGCTAGAGATATTGTCATAAGGAACATTTGTATGAAGTTATATTGAAATTGGTGAAGAAATGTAAGCGCTAGAGTGATGACAAAGTTTTTCTAAAAAATAGCCACAGTGACCTTGACCTTGAGGCCTTGACCTTGACCGCTTGAGATAAAAATAGCCATAGTGACCTTGGCCTTGAAAGTCAAAATGGCGAGATATTGTCATAAGGAACATTTGTGTGAAGTTATATTGAAATCGATGAAGAAACGTAAGCGCTAGAGGGATGACGAAGTTTTTCTAAAAATAGACACAGTGACCTTGACCTTGAAACTGGAACCCGCTTGAGATATTGTCATAAGGAACATTTGTGTGAAGTTATATTGAAATCAGTGAAGAAATATAGGCGATAGAGCGATGACAAAGTTTTTTCTAAAAAAAAGCCACAGTGACCTTGACCTTGAGGCCATGAGTTGGAAAGTCGAACTCGCTGGAGATATTTTTATAAGGAACATTTGTGTGAAGTTATATTGAAATGGTGAAGAAATGTAGGCGCTAGAGCGATGAAAAAGTTTTTCTAAAAATAGCCACAGTGACCTTGACCTTGAGGTCATGGCCTTGAAAGTCCAACTCGCTCAAGATATTGTCATAAGGAACATTTGTGTGAAGATATATTGAAATCAGTGAAGAAATGTAGGAGCTAGAGCGATGACGAAGTTTTTCTAAAAATAGCCACTGTGACCTTGACCTTGAAGCCATGACCTTGAAAGTGAAACTCGCTCGAGATATTTTTATAAGGATCATTTGTTTGAAGTTATATTGAAATTGGGGGAGAAATGTAGGCGCTAGAGCCATGACAATGTTTTTTCAAAAAATAGCCATAGTGACCTTGACCTTGAGGTCATGACCTTGAAAGTCGATCTTGCTCCAGATATTGTCGTAAGGAACGTTCGTGTGAAGTTATATTAAAATCGGTCTAGAAATGTAGGCGCTAGAGCGATGACAAAAGTACGTACGTACGTACGTGGCGCTAGAGCAATGACAAAAGTACGTACGTACGTGGCGCTAGAGCGATGACAAAAGTACGTATGTACGGGACAAATGCTTTATCCCCCCTCACAACTATGTTGTGCGAGGGGATAATGAAATCCAACAGGTGGGTTTGGAGGAGAAGATTTTTAAAGATTTTTAATTTTTTGTGTGGTTTTGTTGCCATGGCAACCTGAGTTCTGGGTGTAACAAAATTCTTTGAAGGAATTTAGAAGATGACTAAGTAAGGAACATTCCTGTGAAGTTTGGTTACAATTGGCCCAGTAGTTTAGGAGGAGAAGATGTTTTAGAATTACACTATATGTTAAATAGGGAAAATAAGCCCCACCCATGGCGGCCATGTTTTTTGCCGGATCAAAATTTCTTCAAGGAATCTGAAAGAGGTCCACCAAAGGAACATTCATGCAAAATAAAAATGAAATCCAACAGGTGGTTTTGGAGGAGAAGATTTTTTAAAGATTTTTAATTTTTTGTGTTGTTTTGTTGCCATGGCAACCAGAGTTCTGGGTGTAACAAAATTCTTTGAAGGAATTTAGAAGAGGACTAAGTAAGGAACATTCCTGTGAAGTTTGGTTACAATGGGCCCAATAGTTTAGGAGGAGAAGATGTTTTAGCATTACACTATATGTTAAATAGGGAAAATAAGCCCCGCCCATGGCGGCCATGTTTTTTGTCGGATCAAAATTTCTTCAAGGAATCTGAAAGAGGTCCACCCAAGGAACATTCATGCAAAATAAAAATGAAATCCAACAGGTGGTTTTGGAGGAGAAGATTTTTAAAGATTTTTAATTTTTTGTGGTTTTGTTGCCATTGCAACCAGAGTTCTGGGTGTAACAAAATTCTTTGAAGGAATTTAGAAGAGGACTAAGTAAGGAACATTCCTGTGAAGTTTGGTTACAATTGGCCCAGTAGTTTAGGAGGAGAAGATGTTTAAAGAAAAAGTTAACGCACGGACGCATGGACGCACTGACGCACGGACGCACGACGGACACAGGGCCATGACAATAGCCTGCTGGCCTTCGGCCAGTGGAGCTAAAAATGACCTAAATATTGTTGACGGGTCGTAAAACCTCAACCCAAACAAAAAAATAACATTCTTATGGGCTTACCATGGGCAGGTATAGATACTTGTTAGCTAGTTTGAGCCCCAGTCTGCAGTTCTTGACCCTGTTGTGTTGCTGAAGAAGATGATAGCTCGGACATACGCCAGGACAGACGGACTCGAGTAATGCACAGAGCGCGATGCCATCTTGCCAACTGGAGCAGAAGTCGAACACGGATATGCGATGAAGTCTCGAATGCACCCAGTTGAGTAGCCGCTTGCGACGTCTGTAATCTGCAAAACAATAATCTGTAATTCATCGCGAGAACAAGTCAGTGAAATGAATACCCCCTAAACCCCAATTAATATAGAGAAAACTGGGGTTTACGGGGGTATACATGATTTTCCTTATTTCTGCTCCAAGACATAGGTTGTCGGTACTTGTTAGAACCGCCTCAATGAGGCGGTTCTAACGAGCACCGACAACCAAGTTTGCAGTATAAATAAGAAAAATATCATGGATTTTCATCATAAAAGTAGCCATTTTGAAGATGTGAATGAGTGAGTGAGTGTTTGAGATTTACGTCCCACCAACAGCTAGGGTCATATGGAGACGGGACCTCGGTTTAAAGACTCATCCGAAAGTCTGGAGAAGCCCGGGATCGATCCTGCGACCCCTGGTTTACAAGGCGAGTAGCTTAACCACTACACCACGGAGGCTTCAATTTGGAAATGTGAAAAATGCACTATGTTTCTCAATGCCTGTTTAAATTTTCGGCTTATAGCATGTCAATAGTACAGTGAGTTGTTCAACAAGGTGGAACCAGAGAAAAACAACCAGACCTTCTGCAGTAGAAACTGGCTACAAAACAGGGCTAAAACACAGAGATATAGAGAGAAACTGAGAGCTGGCGCTCAACCCCACCAGTCTTGTCCAAATAGTACCACCTGCTGAACACGACAACACCTTACCTTTGCAAACAGTGTAGATCCAGATCAGATGGCTTCACAAGCCATCTGGTCAGAATTTACATTGTTTGTCATGTAATGTGTAAACTGGTTTTGATTCTGTTGATGTTTAACAACATGTCAAAATAGATGTGAAGCCACTGACCAGGAATCGGTACAATTAACCCACAGCTCCCATCAGAGACGCCAAAGGAACAGAAACACAAACATGAAATAACTAGACCCTAATGGAAGCCAATTGCGGAAAACCAAAACACAAAATGCCCAATTGGCTAATCAAAACAAAACAAGAGGCCCATGGGCCACTAAGCTCACCAGAGCTCGCTCAGGTGGGCACCGCCCACTGGCAGCCACGTATTTTATCAAATGATTTTAATCTACCGATTATAAAGTCTCCCCAACAAACCCCAATTCCCAAATGAGCGTGTATATAATAATGTACACCGTCTGTGTCTCCTTCTGGGGTTAGAAAAGAAAAAGAAAGAAAGAAAGAAAGAAAGAAACTTGACCTCAGTGCGATAAAACTTACGTTGCTATTTTCTATAAATAAGTTACCTGGATTTCCTACAAATCATTGATAGCCACGCTTAGTAACATTGGATCGACTGACAAACAATCGACCCAAAAACAAGCAACAAAAATGGTGAATCCAAGGGCCCTTTTACCATTGGTTGGCACATTCACAAGTACATGTACCCGGCTTATCTATTTGCGTTTTGCCTTATTAACCCTTATCTTGCTGTTCACGACAACCCCTATCTTTGCAAACAGTGTAGATCCAGATCAGATGGCTTCTGAAGAAGCCATCTGATCAGGATCTACACTGTTTGGCATCCAGTTTATGAATTTTTAGCAATAAATTACATCAAGTAATTTGATTGGTTGATAGACAGAAATGGGTGTGGCTTAAATGAATAAGGGTTAAAACGGAGTATTATAGAAACTGTATCTGTAACAACTCTTTGGTAATGTCATAACGTATACATAAGTGGGGTCGTTCAGTTTAGCAAAAGAAATAAACCTAAAAAAATATATCAATAGAAACAAAATATGGTATGGTTCTTTTATGATGGTTGTATATTATAAGAATCTGATATGGGGTTCTGTTGCAGATGGGCGTTTCCAACCCTCTGGATGACCGTGCTGAGCGGAACCTCGGCTACTGTTGCAGATGAGCGTTTCCAACCCGAGGGATGACCGTGCCGAGCGGAACCGAGGCTACGCCGAGGTTCCGCTCAGCACGGTCATCCAGAGGGTTGGAAACGCCCATCTGCAACAGAACTCCATATTGGATTCTTTTTCTTGCACAACACCTCCGGTTAGTTTTGACAGCTCGCACATGTATATTGTTTACAAAATAAAAGTAGTGCGGAAGTAGTTCCGGCAGTTGAATAGAATTGAAGCGCATTTATGTTAGTTGCCTTGGTCGGAACACAAGGGTCAGAACATAAATTTCTATCCCAGGGTAAAATCACGGGTTTCCTTGTCTGGTGTGCAAGAATACAAGAATCCGATATGGAGTTCTGTTGTAGATGGGCATTTCCAACCCGAGGGATGACCGAGCTGAGCGGAACCGAGGCTACGCCGAGGTTCCGCTCAGCACGGTCATTCCGAGGGTTGGAAACGCCCATCTACAACAGAACCCCATATTGGATTCGTTTCCTTGCACAACACCTCCCAAACATTCCCTTTTTATTTTGTAGTAAATAGCAGAACTACAAACAGTATTTCTTTTCTTCTTTTTAAGATTTCATACAAAAGTCCTGTATTCAGTGTCCTTTAACAATAAATGAGTCAAATAATTATCATTTTTATTGTTTTATTTCATGTTTGCCGGTAAATTTTGACAGCTCGCACATGTATTTTGTTTGCAAAATAAAAGTAGTGCAGATGTAGTTCCGGAAATTGAATAGAATTAAAACGCACTTATGTTTGTTGCCTGGGTCGGAACACCAGGGTCAGAACATAAATTTCTGTCCCAGGGTAAAATCACGGATTTCCTTGTCTAGTGTGCAAGAATAGATCCTCTAAGCGGTTTACCAGTACTCGTGTGCGGTCGGTTTCAGCTCTGCGTAGAACCATCATGCAGCCCATCCATTACTTCAAGCCCCGATGGACGAGGGCTGTATATATAGCACGCGCTATCCTAGTTTCTGCATATTTCTATCATAATAACCGATTCTGGTTCTGACCTCAGACAACCTTGTCTCAGTTGCTTGGTTGCTGTGATACAATATTACCATAGAAACATTCATGACAACAGTTGCAGTCTTGAAAATTCGCATTACGAAAACACGCCTATAAACTTTGTAACTTTGCTTTGTAAACTTTACCGCCGAAAAAAACAAACAAATTTTTTGAGATGAAAAATTGTGATATTTTTCTTATTTCTGCTCAAAATATAGATTGTGGGTACTCGATAGAACCCACTCGATGAGGCGGTTCTAACGAGTACCCACAATCTATATTTTGAGCAGAATCGAGGTGGTTCCATCGAGTACCCACAATCTTTATTTTGAGCAGAAATAAGAAAAATAAGGTTTACCCCTGTAAACTGCAGTTTTTCTATATAAAAAAGAGGTCAAAATTAAAGGCGTGTTTTCGTGATGAGGCAACTTTGTCTCTGTAGCATGGTTGTTATGATACGATATTGCCATGGAAACATTCATGGTAACAAATTGTAGTCTTACCTGTCAAGAAAAGGTCAAATGCCCTTTCGACGAATCTCGGTTTAATAAGTGTTTCCCCGTAATTCTCTACAAAGCCCAATCGCCGCTGGCGCTGCAGAATGATTGCTAAGGGATTGTGTTGCCATAGAAACAGTGCATATTGAGCAAGACATTGGACTAGTGACTTCACCGATACCCACACTAACATCAGCTTAAGTTCTGAAAAAAATGCAGTTAATTTGTTTACAAAGACAGAAAGACCCACTGACATACAGACAGATGGGCTATCAGTCAGGCTGAATGACCGACATATTAAAATATAATTCGTTTTTTTTTTGTTGTTGTTGTGTTTTTTTGTTTGTTTGTTTGTTTGTTTGTTTGTGTGTGTGTGTGTGTGTGTGTGTGTGTGTGTGTGTTTTTTTTTTCAGTGTGTGCATATAAGAGGGGGTACAGATATTTGACTTCGCCAGTCCAACAATCTATTTCATGCATGCTCATCTAGTCTTGCTAGACATCAGTATACAAGCCCGTGAGGGTGCTAGTAGAAATTGAACGGGTCGCGCTTCCACGACAGCACATGAGTACCGTTAAACCACTTAGAGGATCTTAGTCTACCCAGGCAAAGTGGTGCGAGTCGGGCCGTCCATGCATATAAACCATATTGGTTTCATTGGGCGGCAGGGCTTAGGATGCAATTTCATCTCAATGTCGGGTGAAAGTCCCACAAAACTTGAAGCAATGTCTCCAAAATGACCTATATAGTGTTGACGGGGACTTATAACATCAAATCAAACAAACAAAACAAGTCCGTGTACACCACGTTAACAAATCTATGTAATGAAAAACACTGAAATCCCCGCTTTTCTTTAAGTTTGTTTGTTTGATGTTTAAAGTCCCCGTCAACACTGTAAAGGTCATTTTGGGGACGTTGCTTCCAATTTTCTGGGACTTTTACCAGACATTGAGATGAAATGACATCTCAAGCCCTGTCGCCCAATGAAACCAATAGGGTTTATTAGCATGGACGGTCCGCCTCGCACCGCGGTTCCTGGACAGGCTTAGATCCCCCAAGCGGTTTACCAGTACTAGTGTGCGGTTCGGATTCAGCTCTGCGTGGAAGCATCATGCAGCCCATATATTTCTCCAAGCCCCTTTAAGATCCACAAGGGTGTCCGTTGCAGTCCTGAAAAATTCGCATTACGAAAACACGCCGATACAAATGCTTTGTAAACTTTACCGCCGAAAAAAAAAAATTTAAGATGAAAAATTGCGATATTTTTCTTATTTCTGCTGAAAATATAGTTTGTGTGTACTCGTTAGAACCGCCTCGTTGAGGCGGTTCTAACGAGTACCCACAATCTATATTTTGAGCAGAAATAAGAAACAATAAGGTTCACCCCTGTAAACCCCACTTTTTCTATATATTCATTGCTCAAAGCATATATTTGTGAACACCCATTAGAACCGCCTCATTGATGCGATTCTAATGAGCACAAAGAGTCTATATCTGACACTTTAATAATAAGAAAAACAATCGCGTGTCAGTGATACTCTGCACACATTGAAGATACTATTTTAACATAGCAATATAATAATGAAGTCGCTCACGCCTGTGGCTCAAGCCTCGCTCGGATCACATGTGAGACTCCAAGTTTTGCAAGGGAAGGTCATGTGGGTTTTCTCCGGAACCACCACGACCAATTAAGTTTCGGCTCGAAATAAGCGAAATTATCTTGAAAGGGCCGTAAAACCAAACCCAGAACCAAAAAAAAAAATCAATAATCCATTTCAGCCCGGTAGACCGGGACAGATAACCTTTGCAATCATTGTAGATTAAGATGAGACGCCCTATCTTATAATGGTGTTCACAAACCAAACCTACCTATCTGAAAGAGTTAACGTGTCCACATTCAAAGGAGGAAGTGTCCAGTTCAGAAACGGAGGGGTGAGATGGTTAACAAGGCCTATACCCGGCAAAATCCACTTTATAACTGCGCACAAAGGCTGCTGCGCGGCGTTTGTGGGCTTCTTAAATGTTATGAGCCAACGCACGACAAAACCTACAATAAGACATGTGCGCCCAACGAAGACTCAGATCAGCCTGCGCATCCGCGCAGTCTGATCAGGGTCTTCGATGTGCGTTCTAAGGATAACTAAGGGCCCAATGCAGCAAGAGAAGTCTCTGGTTAGACAATATGGATGCACAAGCTGATCCGAGTCTTCGATGGGCGCACATGTCTTATTGTAGGTTTTGTCGTGCGCTGGTTACTGCCAACTGTCTGCCAGCGTATTTACTGCCTTTGATTTGATGCGGGCACCCGTAGACATCCATGCAGCAAGAAAACAACTAAGGCTGGTTTTAGACAAAAGAGCACATACTCAAGAATGTAAATCAAGAATCGCGTTTTATGTTGCAAAGTAGCTATATAGTTGCATGCTAGGCGGCCCCCGTCCATCGGGGCTTTAAGAAATATATGGGCTGCATGATGCTTCCACGCAGAGCTGAAATTGACCACACACAAGTACTGGTAAACCGCTTAAAGGATCTAAGCCCGCCCAGGCAAAGTGGTGCGAGTCAGTCCGTCCTTGCTTACAAACCCTATTGGTTTCATTGGGCGACCGAGATGTCATTTCACCTAAATGCCGGGTAACAGTTCAACAAATTGGAAGCAATGTCTCAAATTTAAACAAGACAGTGTTAACGGGAACGTTAAACTTCAAATCAAACAAACCACAAAACAACTAGCTAGTTGCAAGCTAGGGCAGAGTCGGGGAATTAAGGAAACTTATCGTGGAAGGTGTGAGTTGAAAAACCTACCAAACCGTCCCCCATCCTTAGAGGTAATTCACGGTAAAAGATAATGATGAATTCGTAAACAGTTGCCGTTTATTTTACCATAATACAGAAAACTCTGACATAGTTACCACCTGTAGTAAGCAAACAGTCTGTTTTAAGTAAGCCTGCATTCAGTTCCTGTGAAGTGCCAGACGCATTAAAATACCACATGTTTTCAGCAGTCACCTGTCTTAAGCAATCAGTTATTAATGACAGATTCACTCTGTCATTTCTAGCTATCCTGCGTGTTGTAAAGTAGTTCCGGCTTTCTTACGACTTTCTTCCAGCTTTGACCGCCAAAGAAATATGAGTCCGCACAAAATGTAGTCCGGTTTGGCGCAGTTACCAAAAGTGTACATCCTATAATCGCAATACAAACTTTTGAAGCAGACGACTTGATGATTTTATCTTACCTTTCAGAGAATAGATTCAGCATTTTATATGAATCAGCTGCATCATGCGAGACTGTATATGCAGATCAATGCGGCTTCTGTTCAGACGTCTGCTCAGGTTTACACTGTTCTCTAACAGTGCTGTCAATATTTAATCCTTAAAGACCAACCGGTCAGCTGCAGACCAGAATATTTATGGGTTTTCTGACATTCGAGGTCAAGTCTAGGTCAGTTACAACTAGGTGTATATCAGACTTTGTGAGAAAGGCTGTCCCTTTCAACCCTGGAATATGGTACAGATACCTATGCAAACAGTGTAGGTCCTGTGATATAATTCTAGGTGCCATATTTAGCAGAATGGACGAGCCCAACTTCAGTGATGGAAGAGTACACTCCAGAAACTCAAGACAGTGAATAAATCAAAGCACTGACAACACTCATGCCGATTGTCTCTAAATGCAGGCTGGTCATGAACGAGGACTTGGCCGACTGATCCGTTTAAACTTAAGATGTTAGTAACTGATGCAAAAAATGTAGAACAAGATCAGCACCGTGTTCTGTGGCGTTTGATCTTAGTCTACATTGTTTGCCAGATCGAACATTTGATTCAAGTGCAGATTTTACAGATAACACTTACATGTACCCAAGACTGACAAACGACCCGGCTATGTATGGGTTGATTGTTTGGCATTCAACCCGACGTTACTAATAAGAAAAGCGATTCAGAGCTAACGTCTACGTGGCTATCACTGACTTCTCAGAATAACCTTTTTTCTTGCAGAAAATAGCCGCAGTGAGAGCAGGGTATTCCATAAGACTGAAGAGGGTCATCCTGTAATCATAGGGGGAGCTTGGCAAACAGTGTAGACCAAGTTCGGACGCTGCAGAACGTGCTTCTTATCAAAATCTTCACTATTTGTTTGGAATTTCAGAGTAAAATTAAACAGTTTAAAAAGCCCCCGCCCATAGGGGCTTGAAGAAATATATGGGCTGCATTATGCTTCCACGCAGAGCTGAATCCGGCCCGCACACTAGTACTGGTAAACCGCTTAGAGGATCTAAGCCTGTCCAGGAACCGCGGTGCGAGGCGGAACGTCCATGCTAATAAACCCTATTGGTTTCATTGGGCGACAGGGCTTGAGATGTCATTTCATCTCAATGTCGGGTAAAAGTCCCACAAAATTGGAAGCAACGTCTCCAAAATGACCTTTACAGTGTTGACGGGGACGTTAAACCTCAAATCAAACAAACAAATACAGTTTAAATCTCAGCCCAGGACGTTTACCCCAACCTACATCCCACCAACTCTCTCGGTGCTTTGATTCTGAAACAAAACGATTGCATGATTACAAGACGCTTAGGCACCATACCCTTAAATTAAAAAGGTTAAATCAATCAACCGTGACGTATGGTTACCAGTCCGGCCACGATCCTGAGTTTTGTTTTTTTTATTTGAGGTTTAACGTCCCAACGATTCGATGCATTCATCGAAGTATGAACGCAATTGTTTTCTATAGGTTTACATTAGACTTTACACTGGAAATGTAAATATTTCAATATGATTGGACGATAGCTACGTTATGGCGCCAACGACGCTGTTCCGCAGTCAAGAAAACTGCGTCCAATTCCTTCGTGATAAGATGAATGGGAAATAATAATATGTCTACTTACAACTGACCGACAAACTGTAATTTATTGCTCAACAAATCACATACTAGAGCTGATCTATTTCGATTCTTACACGCTGAAAATCGACAATAATGTTGTTGTTTCCGTCAAAATCTCACAACTTTTCGCCATTGTTAGAAATTATCGACAGAAACACATGCATTTATATCATTTTCTAACGTTTTCGATGCGAGAAAAATGACGCTTCACCGTCTAACGTCAAGTAAATCGACTAGTGACGTCATAAATTGAGTTTTAATGACAACTCTCTTCACGCTCTTCCGAGCTGTGATTTGTTGCAGAATAAAACAGTTATTTTCCATTGCCTATATAACGGGGGGGGGGGGGGGGACAACCTGCGTCAGAGCAGTGATGTCGTAACCATTAGTAGGTTTGCCGGCTTTTACCACTCACTTTTACTACACAAAAGGCATTTGTCACAACAAGTAGGCACAGTCGGTGCATTAGGTCATAAAAGAAACAAACAAATTGAAATCTGTCTCAGAAATGTGGCTCTTTCTTTTAAATTATTCGACACAAGCTGATTTTGCAATGATGTCGGAACTACCATTGTTTTCAGCGCCGAATCAAATCTTGTGGCGAAGCTATCGAAGCCTTTTCAATGTTTCTAGGTAAAATTAGCTTACCGATGGGATTACGATATTGTTCGTTTGTTTTCTGAAGACTCGTAATGTACATATCTAGTTTGAAGCATTTTATCTACCCTATTTACACCAATATGACCGCTTCTGAAATGGGTACGACATCTCTGTTTTGACGTAGGTTGTCACCCTTGATATAGGCGCGCTGTGTTAGAATTACATTTTCAGTGCATCTACAGAATTAAATCCTATTGTGAACTATTGCGACGTAATGTTGTTCATACTTTGACTCACGCGACGTCAGTGGCGTCAAAATAACCAATAGTTCTTTTAAGAAATGAAATTTATTTTTCTGCAGTTCATGAAGTATGAACGCAGTGGGTCTGGAAGTATGAACGCAGTGGGTCGCATGCAAAGTAAATGAACCCCTTCATGTAAACTTTGCTAGCGATCCACTGTCGTTCATTTAAGAAATGAAATTTATTTTTCTGCAGTTCATGGAAGTATGAACGCAGTGGTTCGCGTGCAAAGTAGATGAACCCCGAAGGGGTTCCTGTAAACTTTGCTAGCGACCCACTGTCGTTCATACTTTCATGAAAAGCAGAAAAATTAAGTTTATTTTTTATATTTACATTATTTGCCCCTCATCACTGGGCGAAAAAATGCTTGTAGGGCAAACTTTTGAAGCTGAAAATCATTTACACGCTGTTTTTCTACAAAGAGCGGAGCAGCGTTGACGTCATCAACGTCCGTAAAGAACAGTGGTTTAGAATGACGTCACTGAAAAATCATGTGATTCGATGCGTTCATGGGAGTATGAACGCAATTGTTTTCTATATGTTTACATTAGACTTTACACTGGAAATGTAAATATACTTTCATGAAAAGCAGAAAAATTAAGTTTATTTTTTATATTTACATTATTTGCCCCTCATCACTGGGCAAAACAATGCTTGTAGGGCAAACTTTTAAAGCTGAAAAACATTTACACGCTGTTTTTCTACAATGACCGGAACAGCGTTGACGTCATCAACGCCCGTAGATAACAATGGTTTAGAATGACGTCACTTAACGTCACTGAAAATCATGTGATTCGATGCATTCATCGAAGTATGAACGCAATTGTTTTCTATAGGTTTACATTGGACTTTACACTGGAAATGTAAATATTTCAATATGATTGGACGATAGCTACGTTATGGCGCCAACGACGCTGTTCCGCAGTCAAGAAAACTGCGTCCAATTCCTTCGTGATAAGATGAATGGGAAATAATATAAATATAAGTAATAAAGGTAATTATTTAACATTCATCGAATTCTGACCAAGCAGACACACGTCGCTAGGGCAACGTCAAATCAACGTTGCATAAGCGTCATGGCGTTGCACTGACTTTGATGTGATTGGAGGTTGCAATTACGTCATGTGCCTGCTGAGGAACAGCATCGTGTCACGAGCACAGTTTAAGTTCACCTACTTTGCTCGTGACCCGATGCTGTTCATACTTCGATGAACGTTAAGTAAATTACATTCATTTCTTAAATGATCGTTGTCTGCGCATGTCGTATTCTTCCAAGATTGTCAGTATTTGAAAAATGCCACCTAGCGGAAAATAATGCTTAAATGATTATATAGTGTTACCCAATGTTTACAGTAATGGGCCTGTCCAAATTCAAAGCTAGAAGCGCCCAATTCAGAAATTCAGGGTTGACTTGAAAGGTTAAGAGAGAAATATATTTCTTCGAGTATAATTATGTCTGTGCAAATCGGAACCCAGAGCTCAGAAGGTCTAAGCCTCTCCAGGCAAAGTGGTACGAGTCGGACAGCCCCTTAACCCATAAACTGCCAATCACGACAGTTGCCGTCTGCTTTGTTGTCTGCCGGTTACTTTACAAGTCATTTTTGCAAACAGTGTGGACCTTATCAGACAGCTCCTCTAGGAGCAGTCTGATTCGGGTCCACACTGTTTGCCTGTAAGCAAAAATATTTTTTTTTAAATGTTTCCAAAAATTCAGCAGACGACATTTTCAGATGTAGATTTTCTCGGCGTTTTAAGGGTTAAACCCTAGCGGTTTCTTTGAGCGGTAGGGCCTGGGATGTCATTTCATTTCAGTGTCGGGTAAAAGTGCCAAAAATCGACAACAGGGTCGCCAAAGTGACCTAAATATTGTTGACAGGGACGTAAAAGACAAGACTGAACAAATAACAGTATTTCATGTGGCTTACACTCATATACAGCAGAACTTCGATGGCTCGAACACCGTTGGCTCGTTTACCATGGATGTGTCGAACCCATTTCTTGAGCCCCTAGCGAAATCCTCTACATAAGGAATAGTGGAGGATGATTTAGAAGATTTTAGTCTTTTATCTTGCAAATGTATGCTGTGTGTACTCATTAGAATCGCCTCGATGAGGCGATTCTAATGAGTACACACAGCATACATTTTCATTATAGAACACCGAAAAGATGTCTACAAATATCTCGTTATGCCTCCTGGCAGTCACCTCAGTGGCTCGAACTACCCCTGTCTCGAACAGATTTTCGAGGTCCCAAAGGTGTTCGAGCCATTGAAGTTCGACTGTACAAAATAATAATATGTTGGAAAGTCATTCGAATTTGCTCAGCGAATATTCGAATCAGTCTGCATAAGAGCTCAGAACTCTGCACGTATAGCTTTTAATGAAAGGGCAGCCTTTTAGCGCACAGCGAAGATTCTGCTCAGACTGTGAAGATACTGTTGTGCGTACCTGTCCCGAATAGAAGCCTCCGTGGTGTAGTGGTTACGCTACTCGCCTTGTAAACCAGGGATCGCAGGATCGATCCCGGGCTTCTCCTGACTTTCGGATGAGTCTTTAAAAACCGAGGTCCCGTCTTCGTATGACCTTAGCTGTTGGTGGGACGTAAAACTCAAACACTCACTCATCTGTCCCGAATAGCTTAACTTAGAAATACATGGCAATATTCCTAGTGATATATATCACTTTGTCGCAAATATTGGAAGCAACCTCTCCAACATGACCTCAATAGTGTTGACGGGGACGTTAAACCTCAATTCAAACAAACAAAATATTGCAAACATATTTTAATAACGTACCTGCTTTTGTCTTTGTCGTCCCAAAAGCATTTTGCTTTGTAGAAATTTGTGTCATCCTTCCGTTCACATAATCATGCGACCATTTCTTCCTCTGCAGCTGTTTTGATTTTCTACATCTCTGTACATAATATCGTGTTTCAGAACCAACCACACCTTTAAGAAGTAATCAATATCTGTCACATGTATGTTTTACCTGTAGAAAAAAATCTATGCCCAATGCGCATGCGCCTGTGTGGAATTGGTTGCGATGCCAATATTTTCAATAAATTGCGATAATTGACAAATGAGCCGAGCACAGCATTTCCTAGAATGGACATATGCGCCCAGCGAAGAATCAGATCAGCCTGCGCATCCGCGCAGTCTGATCGGATTCTTCCTTGTGCGCTCTAAGGATAGTTAATGGCCGAATGCTCCTTCATTCAGCAAGAGACGTCACAGGTCAGACTGTATGCGCAGGCTGATCTGATTCATGTAAATTGTAGGAAATGCTGTGCCCCGGCTCAAATGTTATTATATGCGACAGCGACTGTGAAACATACAAAGCAGAATGTGCGATCAGTGATGGCTTTTATCAGCCTGCGCAGTCGCTACCCGCGCATGCTGAAAGATATAGCGGCATGAGAGAATAAAAACCTGACAAGGTTGTCCGAGAACGTAGACTAATGCGAGTCCTCGAGGGTTGCATTTTACTTTGGCTGATTCCGGATTTTTTTTTTTTTTTTTATGAAAATGCATGTATTATCCTAGTCATGTTAAACGATAATCGATTTGTAATCTAATAGAAAAAAATGATTTATGATAAATACCAGTATTAAATAAATAAACAAAAGCGTATTGTTCGCCCGTCGAAGTGCATTACTGTCCTATCGCTTCTGTTGTGGATTTTGATTGGTCCGACAGCGCAGTAGTATGTAGCTTCCGCTTCGGGGTCGGGGGATCGTGGATTCAATCCCCGGCCGCGCCAAGCAAAATGCGTAAAAAAATCCACAGGCTGAGGCTCGCAATAGGAAGATAAATGAAGGCAGGTAAGTACATATGTATTTGTTAATGGAAAATAGAAGTGAAGGCAACGAAAGATATTTTATCTCAATAAAAGCTCTTGGAAGGGGCATGCAATTTACTATAGTATGTTGTGCGAATAAGATAATATCTTGTGCGCACAAGAGATTATCTTGTGCGAACAACATACCATACTATATTGTGCGCCGAAGGTAATATCTTGTTCGCACAACTTAATATCTTTTGCGCACAAGATATTATCTTGTTTGCACAACATAGATCTTGGGCGGACAACATAATATCTTGTGCGCGCAACTTATTAGTTTGTTCGCACAACATAATATCTTGTTCGCACAACATATTATCTTGTTCGCACAAGTTATTATCTTAATATCTTGTGCGCACAAGATATTACGTTGCCCGCACAAGATATTTTATGTTTTCCGCACAAAATAAGATCTTGTGAGCATAACATAGTATCTTGTGTGTACAAGATAATAAAGATAATATCTTGTTCGCACAACTTAGTATCTTGTTCGCACAACATATAAAAAAAATATTGCATTCCCTTTCCGGGTTCCGTACTATGCACTTATGTCAGTTGTTTTTAATATGCAACGATATATTTATCTTCATTTTATTGGTCACTGTTGTCAGGGAGTACCCTCATACCCTCATATGGCCCGTCAAATGCAAGTACACGCATGGTACGGAGCTAGTCTTTAAGGTACCGGACGCCATAGGCACATGGAGGTATGTTGTGTCTCAGTATCGAAGATATAATTTTCAGCCTGCTTGCGACCAAAAAATAAAAAATAAAAATATTGGCCATCACTTTTGAAACATTTTGCATACAGTTTTGTTTTGGCATGAGTATTGCTTGTAAAAGGCATCAATATTGTAAGTTGATGGGTAAGTGAATGAATGAGTGGTAACACGACATAAATATTGTGAATGATGGAATGTGTGTGTGTGTGCGTGAGTGAGCATAAGATGAGTGAGTGTTTGTTTTGTTTGTTTTAATTGAGGATTATCGTCCCCGTCAACACTTTATATGTCATTTTGGAGACGTTGCTTCCAATTTTGTGGGACTTTTACCCGACACTGAGATGAAATGACACCTTAAACCCGGTCGCCCAATAAAACCAATAGGGCTTATAAGCATGGACGGGTCAACTCGCATCGCTTTGCCTGAGCAGGATTAAATCCTCTAAGCGGTTTACCAGTACTCGTGTTCGGGTCGGTTTCAGCTCTGCGTGGAAGCATCATACAGCCCATCTAGTTATTCAAGCCCCGATGGGCGGGGGGGGGGGGGGCAAGTGAGTGAATGAGTGGTAACAAGACATAAATATTGTGGGTGAGTGGGAGAGTGAGTGGGTGAGGGGCGAGTGGGCGAGTGAGTGAGGGGGGCGAGTGGGCGAGTGAGTGAGGGGGGCGAGTGGGCAAGTTAGTGAGGGGGCGAGTGAGTGAGGGAGTGTGTGAGTGAGGGGGCGAGTGAGTGAGTGAGTGAGTGAGGGGCCAGTGAGGGGGCCAGTGAGTGAGTGAGTGAGTGGCGGGGGCGAGTAAGTGAGTGAGGGAACATGACCGGGGCGAGTGAGTGAGTGAGGGAGCATGACCGGGGCGAGTGAGTGAGTGAGCGGGCATGACCGGGGCGAGTGAGTGAGTGAGCGGGCATGACCGGGGCGAGTGAGTGAGTGAGTGAGTGAGCGGGCATGACCGGGCGATTGAGTGAGTGAGCGGGCATGACCGGGGCGAGTGAGTGAGTGAGTGAGCGGGCATGACCGAGGCGAGTGAGTGAGTGGTTGGGCATGACCGGGGCGAGTGAGTGAGTGAGTGAGTGAGTGAGTGAGCGGGCATGACCGGGGCGAGTGAGTGAGTGAGCGAGCGGGCATGACCGGGGCGAGTGAGTGATTGAGCCGGCATGACCGGGGCGAGTGAGTGAGTGAGTGAGTGAGTGAGTGAGTGAGTGAGTGAGTGAGTGAGTGAGCGAGCTTGACCGGGGCGAGTATGTGAGTGAGCGGGCATGACCGGGGCGAGTGAGTGAGTGAGTCAGTGAGTGAGTGTGTGTGTGAGTGAGTGAGTGAGTGAGCGGGCATGACCGGGGCGAGTGTGTGAGTGAGTGAGTGAGTGAGTGAGTGAGTGAGTGAGTGGGCATGACCGGAGTGAGTGAGTGAGTGAGTGAGTGAGTGAGTGAGTGAGTGAGTGAGTGAGTGAGCGGGCATGACCGGGGCGAGTGAGTGAGTGAGCGAGCAGGCATGACCGGGGCGAGTGAGTGAGTGAGCGAGCGGGCATGACCGGGCGTGTGAGTGAGTGAGTGAGCGGGCATGACCGGGGCGAGTGAGAGAATGAGTGAGTTAGTGAGTGAGTGAGTGAGTGAGTGAGTGAGTGAGTGAGTGAGTGAGCGGGCATGACCGGGGCGAGTGAGTGAGTAAGTGAGTGAGTGAGCGGGCATGACCGGGGCGAGTGAGTTAGTGAGTGAGCGGGCATGACCGGGCGAGTGAGTGAGTGAGTGAGTGAGTCAGTGAGTGAGTGAGTGGGCGTGACCGGGGCGAGTGAGTGAGTGAGCGGGCATGACCGGGGCGAGTGCGTGAGTGAGTGAGTGAGTGAGTGAGCGGACATGACCGGGGCGAGTGAGTGAGTGAGTGAGTGAGTGAGTGAGTGAAAGGGCATGACCGGGCGAGTAAGTGAGTGAGTGAGCGGGCATGACCGGGGCGAGTGAGTGAGTGAGTCAGCAGGCACGACCGGGGCGAGTGAGTGAGTGAGCGGGCATGACCGGGGCGAGTGAGTGAGTGAGTGAGTGAGCGGGCATGACCGGGACGAGTGAGTGAGTGAGTGAGCAGGCATGGCCGGGGTGAGTGAGTGAGTGAGTGAGTGAGTGAGTGAGTGAGTGAGTGAGTGGGTGGGTGAGTGAGTGAGTGAGTGAGTGAGTGAGTGAGTGAGTGAGTGAGTGAGTGAGTGAGTGAGTGAGTGAGCGAGCGAGCATGACCGGGGCGAGGGAGTGAGTGAGTGAGCGCTCATAACCGGGGCAAGTGAGTGAGTGAGCGGGCATGACCGGGGCAAGTGGGTGAGTGAGTGAGCGTGCAACCGGGGCGAGTGAGTGAGTGAATGATTGAGCGGGCATGACCGGGGCGAGAGAGTGAGTGAGCGGGCATGACCGGGGCGAGTGAGTGGGCGAGGGTGTAAGTCCGATGTGGGGAATTGTGTGTGTGTTTGTTACGAGATGGAATAGGAAACCTCTCTGGTGCTTATGCACATCTAAATTATTTTAGTAGATATATGGTAGGGCGGTGCGAGTGAAATATTTTAGGTGAAATATGGTACGCAAACTGTGCGGCTCCATGAACAAGTCATGCACATATCATACGATGTATGCATGAGTGGTTTATAGAGAGCTGTTTTTACAATACAGGGGGGGGGGGGGGGGGCGCCAAAAGGCCGAGTCCTATAGAATTTGCCTAAAAATCGCCAACCGCCAAATTGTGCCATATATGATTTTTATTCCCGTCACGTGTTGTGTGGGTGTTCGTTTTGACAGGAGTCATGTCATTGATTATAGGGTCGTTTCATCAATTTTTCCTATGGGAAATATACTATTTGAACGCAAATCCATTATCTACTCGATTTTTGCTATCTGGCTTTGTTTGTGGCCGGTATCTCCACCTCGCCACGAATTGAGCAAGGTAATACGAGTAGGCATGATTTTCTGGTAGTATTCATAGATATATAAACCCTGAAAAAAGCGGACACTTTAGCAGCAGGTCAAGTTGTAAGAGTGAACACAACATTGTGACGGGGAAATAGAAAGTATATTGAAAGGTATGTTAAATCTATGTTTAGTATTATTTTTGTATGAACATGCTTGTAGGTTTTGGAGGGGTTTACTTCTAGTATACCCCAACTTTCTGAAGCCTATTCTGAATTCGCTGTTGTGGCCTGTAGTGATTAGGCTACTAGCTTTGCCAGCTAGACGTCGCAGATTTGATCCCAGGCTTCTCCAGTAGTAGAATGAGTCTTTCTAAGTGAGGTCCTGTCTCATGCTGACCCTAGATGTTGGTGAGACGTAAAGTTTGGACACCCGCTCATTCTAGATTCATTTAGGCTTTTAGACCCCTTTTGTAGAATGTAATTAATAAACGCCGGGTCACTTGTTTGATCCATGACTTGTGACTAGCTGTGGTTAGAAAACCGTGGTTCCGTCCCAATATGATATTAGGTGTAGAGGGGACGTAAACTTAAGACGGGTTTAACCACATCTTCATCATCAGGGCAAACTCATACAAGAGCCTGTTGGGTTATCCGTGATGATGAACCGTAATGAATTTTATTTTACAAGCATGTTCACGTTGATTAGAAATAATTTTGTTCAAGAAGAATTACGAGTTCATTTTGTATTGATGCCGTTTTTGTCTGATAACTCAGTTTGTGCATGTATGTACATATAAAGAACGTGATGATGATAAGTGGGAGTATTTGGTCGCCACACGTCATAACGGCCTGAGCGGCGGGGATGACGTCAGCTGCGTCATCGGCGTCGCGAGGACGGTTGTGACGGGGTGCCTACCAAATAGAGAGAATTTACGGCAAACAGTGTTGGCCCATATGAGACACTAACAAATGTTGTGGATTATAGATGAAAATCTTCTGTTGTAGTTTCTATCTGTTATTAATGTATTGAATTTGTGAATAGCTATATTTGTGAGCCGTGTCGCGGAGAAGGATATGAAATAGAGATTGTTATGTTTCCTGTAATTGGCAGCTGACCAGGTAGCGCAAAGGCGTGGTCTGTTCAATTGCCTCTTACTTGTGATAATGTAGTGAGCACAAATTTGATGAGTATTATGCTCAGTAGTAGTGAGCATTAATTGATTTCTGTAGTGCTCAGTAAGGAAACATGAACTTTGAGTATTATTGTGTCAAGCGCTGGGTGCTGATAATTTGATGCACAGTCAAGTTGAGTTCTGCTGTACGGTTATTTGTCGCATGCACTAATCAGCCTGTATGTCTGGTCGGCGCATGCGCAATAACGGTGTATGCATGAACATATTCTTACTTCTCCGGGAGGGGGATCATGATATAGCATGTATGTTTTGTGACTCGTTTCTAGTCCCGTTATCGTAATTTGCAGGCACAACAATGTGTGACCTGCTGCTCCCTGCTTCATAGCAGCAGGTACTGGTACGACGCTAGGCGTTAGGGTCCAGCAAGGGCGGACAGACCGCCGAAATCAGCGCCTACCAGGATAGAAGCAGAATCTTCTAAATCAGTGTTCGTTGTAAACAAATGTGAGACCGTGGAAGAGGTCAACTTACCTGCAGGTTATTTGGACGATCACTAAACGTCTGATCAGCAAACGTGATCGCTAAACCTAGGATTATCAACTATGTTGATAGACTAGTTCTGCTAGTTCGCGAGAGGAATTTCACGCGAGTGGGGGATTCACCCTAAGTTATAAACTGGCCAGTCGCGTCTTGTGTTGTTTTTTTTTTTGTTTTTCTTGTTGTTTTTGTTGTTTGCTTCTGTAGGTATTCACGTCACCCGTTCCGAGCACAGAACAGTGTTTTGCCTTCGGAGCGGACGTCGTGAGTTGGCTACAGAAGCAACAAATTGTGATGTTTTGTGTTAGTAAGTGTTGTATATAGATACTGTAAATAATTCATGTCATTTATTTAACATCTTTCTTGTGCCTTACCCCACAGCTGCCCGTACACCTGTCAGAGATCACGCTCGGTTGTCTTGTCAGCATGGGGGTTTGCGGGACGCCGTAAACCCACATGTAACATTTGGTGTCAGAAGTGGGATTTGATCTCTGGCTGGTGTTCCCGGCTGTGGAACAGCACATTGATACTCTGAATCATCAATTTAAAAAAAAAAAAAAATGTATTGACAGCCACATTTAGAAATTAATCTTCCTTCCTGCGTTGATGAAGTGCGAAACCCATGTATTCAACTGAATGGATACTGACAAGTCGATAATTTCTGAGCAGGAAGGCAAGGCAAACCCCACTTTTTCTTGGTAACGAAAAATTTAAGTAGACCCCACTTAATTGTGTTACCTGACATTCTACTAAGTTAAATTGGAGCTACTAATTGATCTTACCCACACATGGTTCTGAAGTAGTGACGTTAACAATTTACTGACGTTGACATAACGGTAGCGTTAATATTTACGCTGTGGCTTGAGGTTAGGTATGACGTAATAGAAACATTAATGGTGACTTGTTATGATCGGAGTTTTGTAATGTGATAAAACTTCGGATTGTAGCATTTTACTGTAAACGTCGTCGGTTTATGACGTCATATTAGACTACCAGTACGCAACGTCATACTGTGCTGAAAGCATTTGACATTTCAAATCGCGTGTGCTTTAATAACTAACGTTTTAGTTAGATTAACGCGTATAACACATATCTTAACGTTTTAGTTAAGCCCATTCAATCATCACTGATCATAACTGATCAGTTTATAGTGGTTTTGATAGTAACGTGAGATTTACGTTATCAATAATGGAGCGTTTAATGCAAATGGGAAAGGACTTAGGTTATGAGGGGAAGGAGTTACAAGGTTTTGTTAAAGAGCAGCAAGATATTGAGCGGGCAGAAAGGCAAGAGCAAAGGGATTTTGAAAGGTTAAGGTCTGAAGAAAAGGAAAAGGAAAGGGCAGAAAAAGAAAAGGAAAGGGCACATGAACTAGCTAAGTTAGAAGTAGAAGAAAAGGAAAAGGAAAGGGAGGAAAAGGAAATGGAAAGGGCACATGAACTAGCTATGTTGAAGGTTAATAAGGAACTTGATATGGCACGCATTAAGACTGAAAGGGAGGCAAAAGAGATTAGTGAGGCCCATTTAGAACAAATAAAACATGGGTTTGAGCTACAGCACCAAGAATTAAGGAATCAGTTAGAAATGCAGAGAGCGAAGCTCGAGCTAGAATTGGAAAAGCAAAAAGCTGAGAAGGTGGCTCATGCCCGGGATCCTAAGTTACCTTATTTTGAAGAGGGTAAAGATAAAATGGATAGTTATTTATCTAGGTTTGAGAAATATGCTACGGCTAATAAATGGGATAAGAGTGTTTGGGCCGCGTATTTAAGTGCATTGCTCAAAGGGCGCGCACTTGATGTATATGACCGGTTGTCAAATGAGGATGCGGCGGATTATGAAAAGTTAAAGGACGCTTTATTAAAGAATTTTGACATGACAGAGCGTGGATTTAGGAAGCAGTTTCGTTATAGTAGGCCCGAGAAATCAGAAACGTTCATACAGTTCAGTAGTAGACTGAGAAGTTATTTAGAAAAATGGCTTAATATGGCAAAGATAGAAAAATCTTTTCCGGCTGTCTGTGATTTCATGGCAAGGGATCAGTTCCTGGAGTCATGTAATAGAGAACTGTATGTACATCTGAAGCCAAAACAGTTTGGTAATTTAGATGAAATGGCTAGGGAGGCAGATTTGTTTGCTGAAGCGCGCGGGGGCGTATATAGTTGCATTAATAAGGGGCAACGCGATAATAGAGGCGCAGCGCAGGGTAAACAGGACAAAGTTGACTCGAACAAACCGAGTGGTAGACCGGATATCAAGTGTAGCATATGCGGTAAGGGGCATTTAACAATTAAATGTTTTAAGAACCCCGACAGGAAACAATTGTATAGCGCAGAGGTAGGAGCAACTGGAGTTGGGGATAGCGGTGTTAAGGAAAATTTTAACACGCGCGTAGAGACTCAAGGTTCTCAGGTTAAGAATGAGAATACGCAGAATGTAGGTCGTGGTTATACACGTGGTCGTGGTAATTTTAGAGGGTCTTTTCGCGGACGCGGTAAAAATAATAGCACACCACGCGGCGCAGCACACCAAGTTAGTTTTTGTCAGACGGAAGTAACTAGGAAAGGTGATGAGATTGGAAGTATTTTTGAAAATAAGGTTGGTGATCCTTTGATTTCGGATAGGGAGGAGTGTAGTAAGGAAACTAGGGAAGGTGTCTGTTACTTCTTAAAGGCAAGGTTACCGACGGCACAAGGATTGGTTAATAATAAAAAGGTGGTTGTATTAAGAGATACTGGGTGTACAGGCTGTGTCGTTCGGAGAAGTTTGGTTTCGGATAGTCAGTTAATAGGGAAGGAATCAAATGTTACGTTGATTGATGAATCCACACAAAGGTATCCTTTGGCAATGATTGACATTGATTGTCCTTTTTTCACTGGGAAAACTGAAGCTTTGTGTATGGATGATACGTTGTACGATTTGGTTATCGGTAACATTGATGGATCAAAACTTCCTGATATGTCTCATTTCTCAGCTGCGGCTGTAACTAGGTCTCAAACTAGGCAGGATGAGAAGCCTTACAGAAAACTTAAGGTTCCCGATCAGATCATTAACGATGACAAGGAGGCTTTCAAGCAAGCTCAGGTTGATGATCCAACTTTGGAAAACATCAGGAAAAGGGTTGTATCTGGGAACAAGACTGTGAGTCGTGGTTTAAACCGAGGTGAAACTAGGTTTATTGAGAAAAAAGGTTTGGCATATAGGGAGTTCACCAAGGGTAACAAAGTCTCTTTCCAACTTGTGGTCCCTCAAAGTTTCCGAGGAAAGGTGTTGAAACTGGCTCATGAAACGCTTATGTCTGGACATATGGGTATTAGGAAGACATTGGATAGAGTTGTAACTGAGTTTTACTGGCCCGGTATTTGCGGTGATGTCGCTAGATTTTGTAAATCTTGTGATATTTGTCAGAGAACTATTCAGAAAGGTCGGGTCACTAAAGTACCTCTAGGAAAAATGCCATTGATTGATACGCCATTTATGAGGGTGGCAGTGGACATAGTTGGTCCAATTGAGCCTCGATCTGATAGGAAATCTCGGTATATTTTAACCATGATAAATTACGCGACAAGGTATCCAGAGGCGATAGCTTTACCGAGTATTGAGACGGAACGTGTCGCAGAAGCGCTTATTGAAATGTTTAGTAGGGTTGGCATTCCTGATGAAATGTTGACTGATTGTGGATCACAGTTTACTGCTGAGGTAATGAAGGAAGTCAGCAGACTTCTTTCTCTTCAACAGTTAACGTGTAGTCCGAGACACCCAATTTGCAACGGACTGATAGAGCGTTTCCACGCTACGTTAAAGCAGATGTTACGTCGCATGTGTGCTGAACGTCCAAAAGATTGGGATAAATATCTTCCAGCTTTATTATTTGCGGTAAGGGAAGTCCCACAAGAGTCTTTAGGATACTCCCCTTTTGAGTTGTTATATGGACGTAACGTCAGAGGTCCAATGGCAATATTAAGAGAATTATGGGCTGAAGAGGTACGCGATGAGCAAGTTCTTTCGACGTATCAATACGTTATTGAGCTTAGGGAACGGTTAGAGCAGACATGCAAATTAGCGCGTGATAATTTAAAGAAGGTTCAGATTAAGCAGAAAGCTTATTATGATAAAGGCGCGAGGTCGCGTAAATTTGACGTCGGCGACAAAGTACTGTTGTTACTACCGACAGACAGTAATAAATTATTGCTTCAATGGAAAGGTCCTTATGAAGTGGTTGAGGTAGTGAACAGAATGGATTATAAGATTGACGTCAATGGAAATGTTAACACATATCACGCTAACATACTGAAGCAATATGTGGAACGTCAAAATGTGACGTCACATTGCTTGCTTTCTGTAGAGTCCATTCCGTCAACTGAAAATGATGACGTTGACGAATTCTCATTGGAAGATTGCGCTTTTCCTACTGCAAAGCAACCAGAGACGTTTAAGGACGTCAATATTTCAGAAATGTTAACGCAGGATCAGCGTAAAGAAATAGAGACGTTGATAAAAGAATACCCGGACGTACTGTCCAGTGTACCAGGACGAACTGACCAAATAGAACACGACATAAAGTTGCTGACGACGGAACCAGTGAGGTCAAAAGGTTATGCCATACCATATAAAGTACGGGATGTAATGGAAAAGGAAATTCAAGATATGTTAGATTTAGGAGTTATTGAGCCATCAATATCTCCATACTCATCCCCTGTAGTACTTGTCCCTAAAAAAGATGGTTCGGTGCGGTTCTGCATTGACTTCCGTAAACTTAATAAGGTGACGGAGTTCGATGCAGAACCAATGCCAAATATGGAGGAGGTTATAAATAGAATGTCGGGGCACAAATACTTTAGCAAATTAGATTTGTCAAAAGGTTATTGGCAGGTAAAAATGACGTCTAAGGCAAAACCCCTAACTGCGTTCGAAACCCCCAAAGGCTTGTTTCAATTCAAAACTATGCCCTTCGGTTTGGTAAACTCAGGAGCAACATTTTGCAGGTTGATGAGAAAGATTCTGTCCGAACTTTCTAACGTTGATAGCTTCGTCGATGATATGTGGATCTTTACCGAAACTTGGAAAGACCACTTGACGTCATTACGTGAAGTTTTGGATAGACTTAGGAGAGCCAAGTTGACGGCAAAACCTTCCAAGTGTATGATTGGGTATAGCAGTATCGAATGTCTTGGTCACAGTGTAGCTGCTCAGTCAGTAAGACCGCAAGAAGACAAGATACAAGCTATAAAGGATGCTCCTCGACCTTCTACTAAGAGACAAATAAAGTCATTTCTTGGGTTGGCTGGTTTCTACCGCCGTTTCATTCCAAATTTCTCATCTATCGCTTCCCCTTTGACAGATTTAACTAAGAAAAGTAGACCAAACAAGATCACAGACTGGCAGGACCATCATGAAAAGGCTTTCCAGACCCTGAAGAATAGACTCACGTCTAGTCCTATTCTTCGTCTTCCTATCTTTCATGATGGGAATCCGTTCATACTCCGGACGGACGCTTCTGATGTTGGTATAGGAGCCGTTTTGCTCCAAGAATTTGAAGGGGAAGGACGACTTCCCATTGCTTATGCCAGCAAGAAACTTTTGCCTCGTGAGAAAAACTATTCTGTAATAGAGAAGGAATGTTTGGCTATTATCTGGGGTGTTGAGAAATTTCGCAAGTATCTTTACGGAGTAGAATTCCTGCTTCAGACAGACCACAAGCCCTTGTCTTATATGCAAACAGCAAAAGTTCTCAATCCGCGAATTATGCGTTGGGCAATGAAACTACAGCCGTATAGATTTCGGATTGTTGCAATTCGGGGCCAAGAAAATTTGGGGGCAGACTACCTTAGTAGGTAATTCTTCGCACGGTCGTTGTGTAAATAGCTGTCTTGTTTGGATAGGTTCATCCTATTCCATCTCTATACACAAAGAAAAAACATTTCTGATTGTTTTTTTCTCCAAAAGGGGAAACCTTTGTTACGAGATGGAATAGGAAACCTCTCTGGTGCTTATGCACATCTAAATTATTTTAGTAGATATATGGTAGGGCGGTGCGAGTGAAATATTTTAGGTGAAATATGGTACGCAAACTGTGCGGCTCCATGAACAAGTCATGCACATATCATACGATGTATGCATGAGTGGTTTATAGAGAGCTGTTTTTACAATACAGGGGGGCGCCAAAAGGCCGAGTCCTATAGAATTTGCCTAAAAATCGCCAACCGCCAAATTGTGCCATATATGATTTTTATTCCCGTCACGTGTTGTGTGGGTGTTCGTTTTGACAGGAGTCATGTCATTGATTATAGGGTCGTTTCATCAATTTTTCCTATGGGAAATATACTATTTGAACGCAAATCCATTATCTACTCGATTTTTGCTATCTGGCTTTGTTTGTGGCCGGTATCTCCACCTCGCCACGAATTGAGCAAGGTAATACGAGTAGGCATGATTTTCTGGTAGTATTCATAGATATATAAACCCTGAAAAAAGCGGACACTTTAGCAGCAGGTCAAGTTGTAAGAGTGAACACAACATTGTGACGGGGAAATAGAAAGTATATTGAAAGGTATGTTAAATCTATGTTTAGTATTATTTTTGTATGAACATGCTTGTAGGTTTTGGAGGGGTTTACTTCTAGTATACCCCAACTTTCTGAAGCCTATTCTGAATTCGCTGTTGTGGCCTGTAGTGATTAGGCTACTAGCTTTGCCAGCTAGACGTCGCAGATTTGATCCCAGGCTTCTCCAGTAGTAGAATGAGTCTTTCTAAGTGAGGTCCTGTCTCATGCTGACCCTAGATGTTGGTGAGACGTAAAGTTTGGACACCCGCTCATTCTAGATTCATTTAGGCTTTTAGACCCCTTTTGTAGAATGTAATTAATAAACGCCGGGTCACTTTTTTGATCCATGACTTGTGACTAGCTGTGGTTAGAAAACCGTGGTTCCGTCCCAATATGATATTAGGTGTAGAGGGGACGTAAACTTAAGACGGGTTTAACCACATCTTCATCATCAGGGCAAACTCATACAAGAGCCTGTTGGGTTATCCGTGATGATGAACCGTAATGAATTTTATTTTACAAGCATGTTCACGTTGATTAGAAATAATTTTGTTCAAGAAGAATTACGAGTTCATTTTGTAATGATGCCGTTTTTGTCTGATAACTCAGTTTGTGCATGTATGTACATATAAAGAACGTGATGATGATAAGTGGGAGTATTTGGTCGCCACACGTCATAACGGCCTGAGCGGCGGGGATGACGTCAGCTGCGTCATCGGCGTCGCGAGGACGGTTGTGACGGGGTGCCTACCAAATAGAGAGAATTTACGGCAAACAGTGTTGGCCCATATGAGACACTAACAAATGTTGTGGATTATAGATGAAAATCTTCTGTTGTAGTTTCTATCTGTTATTAATGTATTGAATTTGTGAATAGCTATATTTGTGAGCCGTGTCGCGGAGAAGGATATGAAATAGAGATTGTTATGTTTCCTGTAATTGGCAGCTGACCAGGTAGCGCAAAGGCGTGGTCTGTTCAATTGCCTCTTACTTGTGATAATGTAGTGAGCACAAATTTGATGAGTATTATGCTCAGTAGTAGTGAGCATTAATTGATTTCTGTAGTGCTCAGTAAGGAAACATGAACTTTGAGTATTATTGTGTCAAGCGCTGGGTGCTGATAATTTGATGCACAGTCAAGTTGAGTTCTGCTGTACGGTTATTTGTCGCATGCACTAATCAGCCTGTATGTCTGGTCGGCGCATGCGCAATAACGGTGTATGCATGAACATATTCTTACTTCTCCGGGAGGGGGATCATGATATAGCATGTATGTTTTGTGACTCGTTTCTAGTCCCGTTATCGTAATTTGCAGGCACAACAATGTGTGACCTGCTGCTCCCTGCTTCATAGCAGCAGGTACTGGTACGACGCTAGGCGTTAGGGTCCAGCAAGGGCGGACAGACCGCCGAAATCAGCGCCTACCAGGATAGAAGCAGAATCTTCTAAATCATTGTTCGTTGTAAACAAATGTGAGACCGTGGAAGAGGTCAACTTACCTGCAGGTTATTTGGACGATCACTAAACGTCTGATCAGCAAACGTGATCGCTAAACCTAGGATTATCAACTATGTTGATAGACTAGTTCTGCTAGTTCGCGAGAGGAATTTCACGCGAGTGGGGGATTCACCCTAAGTTATAAACTGGCCAGTCGCGTCTTGTGTTGTTTTTTTTTGTTTTTCTTGTTGTTTTTGTTGTTTGCTTCTGTAGGTATTCACGTCACCCGTTCCGAGCACAGAACAGTGTTTTGCCTTCGGAGCGGACGTCGTGAGTTGGCTACAGAAGCAACAAATTGTGATGTTTTGTGTTAGTAAGTGTTGTATATAGATACTGTAAATAATTCATGTCATTTATTTAACATCTTTCTTGTGCCTTACCCCACAGCTGCCCGTACACCTGTCAGAGATCACGCTCGGTTGTCTTGTCAGCATGGGGGTTTGCGGGACGCCGTAAACCCACATGTAACATTTGATGTCAGAAGTGGGATTTGATCTCTGGCTGGTGTTCCCGGCTGTGGAACAGCACATTGATACTCTGAATCATCAATTTAAAAAAAAAAAAATGTATTGACAGCCACATTTAGAAATTAATCTTCCTTCCTGCGTTGATGAAGTGCGAAACCCATGTATTCAACTGAATGGATACTGACAAGTCGATAATTTCTGAGCAGGAAGGCAAGGCAAACCCCACTTTTTCTTGGTAACGAAAAATTTAAGTAGACCCCACTTAATTGTGTTACCTGACATTCTACTAAGTTAAATTGGAGCTACTAATTGATCTTACCCACACATGGTTCTGAAGTAGTGACGTTAACAATTTACTGACGTTGACATAACGGTAGCGTTAATATTTACGCTGTGGCTTGAGGTTAGGTATGACGTAATAGAAACATTAATGGTGACTTGTTATGATCGGAGTTTTGTAATGTGATAAAACTTCGGATTGTAGCATTTTACTGTAAACGTCGTCGGTTTATGACGTCATATTAGACTACCAGTACGCAACGTCATACTGTGCTGAAAGCATTTGACATTTCAAATCGCGTGTGCTTTAATAACTAACGTTTTAGTTAGATTAACGCGTATAACACATATCTTAACGTTTTAGTTAAGCCCATTCAATCATCACTGATCATAACTGATCAGTTTATAGTGGTTTTGATAGTAACGTGAGATTTACGTTATCAATAATGGAGCGTTTAATGCAAATGGGAAAGGACTTAGGTTATGAGGGGAAGGAGTTACAAGGTTTTGTTAAAGAGCAGCAAGATATTGAGCGGGCAGAAAGGCAAGAGCAAAGGGATTTTGAAAGGTTAAGGTCTGAAGAAAAGGAAAAGGAAAGGGCAGAAAAAGAAAAGGAAAGGGCACATGAACTAGCTAAGTTAGAAGTAGAAGAAAAGGAAAAGGAAAGGGAGGAAAAGGAAAAGGAAAGGGCACATGAACTAGCTATGTTGAAGGTTAATAAGGAACTTGATATGGCACGCATTAAGACTGAAAGGGAGGCAAAAGAGATTAGTGAGGCCCATTTAGAACAAATAAAACATGGGTTTGAGCTACAGCACCAAGAATTAAGGAATCAGTTAGAAATGCAGAGAGCGAAGCTCGAGCTAGAATTGGAAAAGCAAAAAGCTGAGAAGGTGGCTCATGCCCGGGATCCTAAGTTACCTTATTTTGAAGAGGGTAAAGATAAAATGGATAGTTATTTATCTAGGTTTGAGAAATATGCTACGGCTAATAAATGGGATAAGAGTGTTTGGGCCGCGTATTTAAGTGCATTGCTCAAAGGGCGCGCACTTGATGTATATGACCGGTTGTCAAATGAGGATGCGGCGGATTATGAAAAGTTAAAGGACGCTTTATTAAAGAATTTTGACATGACAGAGCGCGGATTTAGGAAGCAGTTTCGTTATAGTAGGCCCGAGAAATCAGAAACGTTCATACAGTTCAGTAGTAGACTGAGAAGTTATTTAGAAAAATGGCTTAATATGGCAAAGATAGAAAAATCTTTTCCGGCTGTCTGTGATTTCATGGCAAGGGTTCAGTTCCTGGAGTCATGTAATAGAGAACTGTATGTACATCTGAAGCCAAAACAGTTTGGTAATTTAGATGAAATGGCTAGGGAGGCAGATTTGTTTGCTGAAGCGCGCGGGGGCGTATATAGTTGCATTAATAAGGGGCAACGCGATAATAGAGGCGCAGCGCAGGGTAAACAGGACAAAGTTGACTCGAACAAACCGAGTGGTAGACCGGATATCAAGTGTAGCATATGCGGTAAGGGGCATTTAACAATTAAATGTTTTAAGAACCCCGACAGGAAACAATTGTATAGCGCAGAGGTAGGAGCAACTGGAGTTGGGGATAGCGGTGTTAAGGAAAATTTTAACACGCGCGTAGAGACTCAAGGTTCTCAGGTTAAGAATGAGAATACGCAGAATGTAGGTCGTGGTTATACACGTGGTCGTGGTAATTTTAGAGGGTCTTTTCGCGGACGCGGTAAAAATAATAGCACACCACGTGGCGCAGCACACCAAGTTAGTTTTTGTCAGACGGAAGTAACTAGGAAAGGTGATGAGATTGGAAGTATTTTTGAAAATAAGGTTGGTGATCCTTTGATTTCGGATAGGGAGGAGTGTAGTAAGGAAACTAGGGAAGGTGTCTGTTACTTCTTAAAGGCAAGGTTACCGACGGCACAAGGATTGGTTAATAATAAAAAGGTGGTTGTATTAAGAGATACTGGGTGTACAGGCTGTGTCGTTCGGAGAAGTTTGGTTTCGGATAGTCAGTTAATAGGGAAGGAATCAAATGTTACGTTGATTGATGAATCCACACCAAGGTATCCTTTGGCAATGATTGACATTGATTGTCCTTTTTTCACTGGGAAAACTGAAGCTTTGTGTATGGATGATACGTTGTACGATTTGGTTATCGGTAACATTGATGGATCAAAACTTCCTGATATGTCTCATTTCTCAGCTGCGGCTGTAACTAGGTCTCAAACTAGGCAGGATGAGAAGCCTTACAGAAAACTTAAGGTTCCCGATCAGATCATTAACGATGACAAGGAGGCTTTCAAGCAAGCTCAGGTTGATGATCCAACTTTGGAAAACATCAGGAAAAGGGTTGTATCTGGGAACAAGACTGTGAGTCGTGGTTTAAACCGAGGTGAAACTAGGTTTATTGAGAAAAAAGGTTTGGCATATAGGGAGTTCACCAAGGGTAACAAAGTCTCTTTCCAACTTGTGGTCCCTCAAAGTTTCCGAGGAAAGGTGTTGAAACTGGCTCATGAAACGCTTATGTCTGGACATATGGGTATTAGGAAGACATTGGATAGAGTTGTAACTGAGTTTTACTGGCCCGGTATTTGCGGTGATGTCGCTAGATTTTGTAAATCTTGTGATATTTGTCAGAGAACTATTCAGAAAGGTCGGGTCACTAAAGTACCTCTAGGAAAAATGCCATTGATTGATACGCCATTTATGAGGGTGGCAGTGGACATAGTTGGTCCAATTGAGCCTCGATCTGATAGGAAATCTCGGTATATTTTAACCATGATAGATTACGCGACAAGGTATCCAGAGGCGATAGCTTTACCGAGTATTGAGACGGAACGTGTCGCGGAAGCGCTTATTGAAATGTTTAGTAGGGTTGGCATTCCTGATGAAATGTTGACTGATTGTGGATCACAGTTTACTGCTGAGGTAATGAAGGAAGTCAGCAGACTTCTTTCTCTTCAACAGTTAACGTGTAGTCCGAGACACCCAATTTGCAACGGACTGATAGAGCGTTTCCACGCTACGTTAAAGCAGATGTTACGTCGCATGTGTGCTGAACGTCCAAAAGATTGGGATAAATATCTTCCAGCTTTATTATTTGCGGTAAGGGAAGTCCCACAAGAGTCTTTAGGATACTCCCCTTTTGAGTTGTTATATGGACGTAACGTCAGAGGTCCAATGGCAATATTAAGAGAATTATGGGCTGAAGAGGTACGCGATGAGCAAGTTCTTTCGACGTATCAATACGTTATTGAGCTTAGGGAACGGTTAGAGCAGACATGCAAATTAGCGCGTGATAATTTAAAGAAGGTTCAGATTAAGCAGAAAGCTTATTATGATAAAGGCGCGAGGTCGCGTAAATTTGACGTCGGCGACAAAGTACTGTTGTTACTACCGACAGACAGTAATAAATTATTGCTTCAATGGAAAGGTCCTTATGAAGTGGTTGAGGTAGTGAACAGAATGGATTATAAGATTGACGTCAATGGAAATGTTAACACATATCACGCTAACATACTGAAGCAATATGTGGAACGTCAAAATGTGACGTCACATTGCTTGCTTTCTGTAGAGTCCATTCCGTCAACTGAAAATGATGACGTTGACGAATTCTCATTGGAAGATTGCGCTTTTCCTACTGCAAAGCAACCAGAGACGTTTAAGGACGTCAATATTTCAGAAATGTTAACGCAGGATCAGCGTAAAGAAATAGAGACGTTGATAAAAGAATACCCGGACGTACTGTCCAGTGTACCAGGACGAACTGACCAAATAGAACACGACATAAAGTTGCTGACGACGGAACCAGTGAGGTCAAAAGGTTATGCCATACCATATAAAGTACGGGATGTAATGGAAAAGGAAATTCAAGATATGTTAGATTTAGGAGTTATTGAGCCATCAATATCTCCATACTCATCCCCTGTAGTACTTGTCCCTAAAAAAGATGGTTCGGTGCGGTTCTGCATTGACTTCCGTAAACTTAATAAGGTGACGGAGTTCGATGCAGAACCAATGCCAAATATGGAGGAGGTTATAAATAGAATGTCGGGGCACAAATACTTTAGCAAATTAGATTTGTCAAAAGGTTATTGGCAGGTAAAAATGACGTCTAAGGCAAAACCCCTAACTGCGTTCGAAACCCCCAAAGGCTTGTTTCAATTCAAAACTATGCCCTTCGGTTTGGTAAACTCAGGAGCAACATTTTGCAGGTTGATGAGAAAGATTCTGTCCGAACTTTCTAACGTTGATAGCTTCGTCGATGATATGTGGATCTTTACCGAAACTTGGAAAGACCACTTGACGTCATTACGTGAAGTTTTGGATAGACTTAGGAGAGCCAAGTTGACGGCAAAACCTTCCAAGTGTATGATTGGGTATAGCAGTATCGAATGTCTTGGTCACAGTGTAGCTGCTCAGTCAGTAAGACCGCAAGAAGACAAGATACAAGCTATAAAGGATGCTCCTCGACCTTCTACTAAGAGACAAATAAAGTCATTTCTTGGGTTGGCTGGTTTCTACCGCCGTTTCATTCCAAATTTCTCATCTATCGCTTCCCCTTTGACAGATTTAACTAAGAAAAGTAGACCAAACAAGATCACAGACTGGCAGGACCATCATGAAAAGGCTTTCCAGACCCTGAAGAATAGACTCACGTCTAGTCCTATTCTTCGTCTTCCTATCTTTCATGATGGGAATCCGTTCATACTCCGGACGGACGCTTCTGATGTTGGTATAGGAGCCGTTTTGCTCCAAGAATTTGAAGGGGAAGGACGACTTCCCATTGCTTATGCCAGCAAGAAACTTTTGCCTCGTGAGAAAAACTATTCTGTAATAGAGAAGGAATGTTTGGCTATTATCTGGGGTGTTGAGAAATTTCGCAAGTATCTTTACGGAGTAGAATTCCTGCTTCAGACAGACCACAAGCCCTTGTCTTATATGCAAACAGCAAAAGTTCTCAATCCGCGAATTATGCGTTGGGCAATGAAACTACAGCCGTATAGATTTCGGATTGTTGCAATTCGGGGCCAAGAAAATTTGGGGGCAGACTACCTTAGTAGGTAATTCTTCGCACGGTCGTTGTGTAAATAGCTGTCTTGTTTGGATAGGTTCATCCTATTCCATCTCTATACACAAAGAAAAAACATTTCTGATTGTTTTTTCTCCAAAAGGGGAAACCTTTGTTACGAGATGGAATAGGAAACCTCTCTGGTGCTTATGCACATCTAAATTATTTTAGTAGATATATGGTAGGGCGGTGCGAGTGAAATATTTTAGGTGAAATATGGTACGCAAACTGTGCGGCTCCATGAACAAGTCATGCACATATCATACGATGTATGCATGAGTGGTTTATAGAGAGCTGTTTTTACAATACAGGGGGGCGCCAAAAGGCCGAGTCCTATAGAATTTGCCTAAAAATCGCCAACCGCCAAATTGTGCCATATATGATTTTTATTCCCGTCACGTGTTGTGTGGGTGTTCGTTTTGACAGGAGTCATGTCATTGATTATAGGGTCGTTTCATCAATTTTTCCTACGGGAAATATACTATTTGAACGCAAATCCATTATCTACTCGATTTTTGCTATCTGGCTTTGTTTGTGGCCGGTATCTCCACCTCGCCACGAATTGAGCAAGGTAATACGAGTAGGCATGATTTTCTGGTAGTATTCATAGATATATAAACCCTGAAAAAAGCGGACACTTTAGCAGCAGGTCAAGTTGTAAGAGTGAACACAACATTGTGACGGGGAAATAGAAAGTATATTGAAAGGTATGTTAAATCTATGTTTAGTATTATTTTTGTATGAACATGCTTGTAGGTTTTGGAGGGGTTTACTTCTAGTATACCCCAACTTTCTGAAGCCTATTCTGAATTCGCTGTTGTGGCCTGTAGTGATTAGGCTACTAGCTTTGCCAGCTAGACGTCGCAGATTTGATCCCAGGCTTCTCCAGTAGTAGAATGAGTCTTTCTAAGTGAGGTCCTGTCTCATGCTGACCCTAGATGTTGGTGAGACGTAAAGTTTGGACACCCGCTCATTCTAGATTCATTTAGGCTTTTAGACCCCTTTTGTAGAATGTAATTAATAAACGCCGGGTCACTTGTTTGATCCATGACTTGTGACTAGCTGTGGTTAGAAAACCGTGGTTCCGTCCCAATATGATATTAGGTGTAGAGGGGACGTAAACTTAAGACGGGTTTAACCACATCTTCATCATCAGGGCAAACTCATACAAGAGCCTGTTGGGTTATCCGTGATGATGAACCGTAATGAATTTTATTTTACAAGCATGTTCACGTTGATTAGAAATAATTTTGTTCAAGAAGAATTACGAGTTCATTTTGTAATGATGCCGTTTTTGTCTGATAACTCAGTTTGTGCATGTATGTACATATAAAGAACGTGATGATGATAAGTGGGAGTATTTGGTCGCCACACGTCATAACGGCCTGAGCGGCGGGGATGACGTCAGCTGCGTCATCGGCGTCGCGAGGACGGTTGTGACGGGGTGCCTACCAAATAGAGAGAATTTACGGCAAACAGTGTTGGCCCATATGAGACACTAACAAATGTTGTGGATTATAGATGAAAATCTTCTGTTGTAGTTTCTATCTGTTATTAATGTATTGAATTTGTGAATAGCTATATTTGTGAGCCGTGTCGCGGAGAAGGATATGAAATAGAGATTGTTATGTTTCCTGTAATTGGCAGCTGACCAGGTAGCGCAAAGGCGTGGTCTGTTCAATTGCCTCTTACTTGTGATAATGTAGTGAGCACAAATTTGATGAGTATTATGCTCAGTAGTAGTGAGCATTAATTGATTTCTGTAGTGCTCAGTAAGGAAACATGAATTTTGAGTATTATTGTGTCAAGCGCTGGGTGCTGATAATTTGATGCACAGTCAAGTTGAGTTCTGCTGTACGGTTATTTGTCGCATGCACTAATCAGCCTGTATGTCTGGTCGGCGCATGCGCAATAACGGTGTATGCATGAACATATTCTTACTTCTCCGGGAGGGGGATCATGATATAGCATGTATGTTTTGTGACTCGTTTCTAGTCCCGTTATCGTAATTTGCAGGCACAACAATGTGTGACCTGCTGCTCCCTGCTTCATAGCAGCAGGTACTGGTACGACGCTAGGCGTTAGGGTCCAGCAAGGGCGGACAGACCGCCGAAATCAGCGCCTACCAGGATAGAAGCAGAATCTTCTAAATCATTGTTCGTTGTAAACAAATGTGAGACCGTGGAAGAGGTCAACTTACCTGCAGGTTATTTGGACGATCACTAAACGTCTGATCAGCAAACGTGATCGCTAAACCTAGGATTATCAACTATGTTGATAGACTAGTTCTGCTAGTTCGCGAGAGGAATTTCACGCGAGTGGGGGATTCACCCTAAGTTATAAACTGGCCAGTCGCGTCTTGTGTTGTTTTTTTTTTTTGTTTTTGTTTTTCTTGTTGTTTTTGTTGTTTGCTTCTGTAGGTATTCACGTCACCCGTTCCGAGCACAGAACAGTGTTTTGCCTTCGGAGCGGACGTCGTGAGTTGGCTACAGAAGCAACAAATTGTGATGTTTTGTGTTAGTAAGTGTTGTATATAGATACTGTAAATAATTCATGTCATTTATTTAACATCTTTCTTGTGCCTTACCCCACAGCTGCCCGTACACCTGTCAGAGATCACGCTCGGTTGTCTTGTCAGCATGGGGGTTTGCGGGACGCCGTAAACCCACATGTAACAGTGTGTGTGTGTGTGTGTGAGTGTGTGTGTGTGTGTGTGTGTGTGTGTGAATTCGGGTTTAACGTCGCTTTCAACAATTTTTCAGTCATATCACGATGGTGTCTGGTTGCGGCAGGGGGCTCAATGCTCATTTGTGAGGCCGGCCTCAGTAGCTCAGTCTTATGTTTGTTTTGTTTGATTTGAGGTTTAACGTCCCAATCAACATTGTAAAGGTCATTTTGGAGACGTTGCTTCCAATTCTGTGGGACTTTTACCCGACTTTGAGATGAAATGACTTCTCAAGCCCTGTCGCCCATGGAAACCAATCGGATTTATAAGCATGGACGGACTGACTCGCACCGCATTGCCTTGGCAGGCTTAGGTCCTCTAAGCGGTTAACCAGTACTCATGTGCGGTCGGTTGCAGCTCTGCGTGGAAGCATCATGCAGCCCATCTATTTCTTCAAGCCCCGATGAGCAGGGGTGACTGGTGATCGGGATGTGGTTTCCATACCTATTAGTTTCTGGCTAATGTCCACTGTATTGGTTAACCACTTACGTATAAGCCTGTCCAGGAAGTGTGGATAGTTAAACTTATCAGATCAAATGACCTAAATAATGTTTGACTTGGCTGTAAAATCCAAGGCAAACAAAATAAAACAGTTTGTGAAATGAATAAATACCCAAGATCTATCGAGTAATGCATTCTTTACAGTTACATATGGGTGTAGGAAAATGATTTATTCAGGACCAAAAAAAAATATCAGGCGAAAATGACAGAATATTTACATGACAAAAAGTGTGCAGAACACAGTACTGTGTGTTTGTCAGGTTCCAATTTTGTGCCGTCTTGGTTGACCCTCTTGCAGGCATTTACCCAATGTTTAAATCGTACAGGATCAGCTTGAATCAGGTGAAATGTCATTTTCAGTGGATTCATCATGTTGTTATTCGTACATCCAACCGAACAACAACTTTAAGGCATCTTTTCTTAAAACGTTTTTTTTTTTTGTGAAACCAACAAAACAAGCGTGTTAACACAGTGCAATTTGTGTGCAACAAAGCGTACCAAGGTCAGTTGACTGCTTTTGTTGTCACCGTAATGGTTGGTTGCTATGCGCGATGAACATCCGAAGTAATCCGAATGAGCAAAGTGTCCGGATAACGAAAATCACGAAAAAGTCTGTGTTGAGATCAAGAAATTCTAAATTTAGCCACCCAATCAACTGAGGTAATGGCCAGAGGAATCGAGACAATTCATCGACAAGACAACTCATCGACACGGTTTTCGGAGACAATTCATCGACACAATTGAAGACAACTCATCGACCGGTGCATACATTTACCGGAAAGCACCAAAATACTGGAAAGAAAACCAAAATACCGGAAGGCACATATAAATACCAAAAAGCACTTATATATACTGGAAAACATTAGAAAATTATATTTAAATGCAATATATAACATTTCTGGAACAGCTATGGTTCCTCTCTGGTCTGTTGTTTCATGTTTTTGTGTCTTTCCCTTTGGTGTCTCTGATGGGAGCTGTGGGTTGATTGTATCGATTCCTGATCATTGCCTCCACTTCTATTTTGTGTACCGTTTCCTAATGTTTGGAAGCCCTGCCGGGTAGGAGCGATAAGTTTCACAGACTTTTACACTATGGTGAAAATTATGCATACTGGAGAGAGACCTTTTTTTCTTCAACCCAGCCGACACACAATGTTGAAACATCGCTGAATAAACGTCATTTCATTATCGTGAAGTTCGATTCAACGTTGTTTTGACGTTGTGTGCACACTGGGTAAATGTTTTAGGTTGTTTGTTCACTTGGTCAGTGTTTTACGTTATGCGGACCCATCAACAGACGATAAGAGCATTGTTGTACATATTGTAGTATTGTCTATTAGATTTGTGTTGCACCAGTGTGCAAAAGACTGTGAAATGAGGCGTGTACCGTTTCCTAATGGTGGGAAGCCCTGCCGGGTAGGGGTGATAAGTTTCACAGACTTTTACACTATGGTGAAAATTATGCATACTGGAGAGAGCCCTTTTTATATGCCCACTGGAAAAGTGCATCCGTCAACATCAATTATGTAATAGATATATCCATTGTTTTTGTGAAATATTGGTAAATATTTGTACTGATTGATATCTGTACAGGATAATTTGACGAGCCCGCCAGGGCGAGTCTAATTATCCTGTACAGATGTCAATCAGTACAAATATTTACCAATATTTCTCAAAAACAATTGGATATATCTGTTTTAATCCACAGCTTATTGTAACTTCCACCAAAGGTAATAGATAAAACCTATTAAAGCATATTTGTTTTATTTACTGTTAATTTCAATTTCTTTTATTTGACCTGATTTACCCCGTCTGGAAAATGGATTGTCCTGTCTGAAAGGACACTGTCAGCTTCTCTGCTTCATTAATATTCAATAAGATTTGATTGGTCTAAATCCAACTGACCACAGGTTATTTGATCATGCTTTTTTAACCTGATGTTTATCACTGGGACATTTTAATGCTGAACCTTCAAGTGAAAGAACTTACTTTGAACTCAGATGTGTGCTTTTGCTGCATGCAAATGTTTCATAAAATGTTTGGCACCAGTAAATGGGAGTGTATTTTGTGATAATTCAGGGATATTTTTTCTCCATAAAAAGGTATGTTGTGGGTACTCATTTGAATTGCCTCATCCCACAAAAACATGTTGTGGGTACTCGTTGGACTTGCCTAGATGAGGCGGATCTAGCGAATACCTACAATTTGATTTTATGGAGAATTGGAGAAACTTAATCAGAAGGAGCAGTCTGATCAGGGTCTGCACAGATTCGGCAAAAGCTATTTTAAATGTGGGTACCCATTCAAATAACCTCGGCGAGGCAATTTTAATGAATACCCACAATGTTAATTTTGTCATGCAGAGCAAGAAGCCCCTTCCCATTTTAAGATCAGAAGGAGCAGTCTGATCAGGGTCTGCACTGTTTGCCATTAAGTAAAGGCTATTTTAAATGTGGGTTCTCATTCAAATAACCTTGGCGAGGCTATTTGAATGAATACCCACAATGTTAATTTTGTCATGCAGAGCTAGAAGCCCCTTCCCACTTTAAGATCAGCAGGAGCAGTCTGATCAGGGTCTGCACTGTTTGCCATTAAGTAAAGGCTATTTTTAAATGTGGGTACTCATTCAAATAACCTTGGCGAGGCTGTTTGAATGAATACCCACAATGTTAATTTTGTCATGCAGAGCTAGAAGCCCCTTCCCATTTTAAGATCAGCAGGAGCAGTCTGATCAGGGTCTGCACTGTTTGCCATTAAGTAAAAACTATTTTAAATGTGGGTACTTATTCAAATACCTTGGCGAGCCTATTTGAATGAATACCCACAATGTTAATTTTGTCATGCAGAGCTGGAAGCCCCTTCCCACTTTAAGATCAGAAGGCAGTCTGATCAGGGTCTGCACGGTTTGCCATTAAGTAGAAACTATTTAAAATATGGGTACTCATTCAAATAACCTCAGCGAGGCTATATTAAGGAATACCCACAATGTTAATTTTGTCATGCAGAGCTAGAAGCCCCTTCCCATTTTAATTGTAGCTCAGCTGATTGGTCCATTCAAAACTGTACATGATATCAGTACATGAGATCAGTACATGATAACAATACATTTATTGAAATTTATTAGTACTGCCAACATCAAAGGAAAGTACTGGGAGCTGTGGATTAAGTTAAGTTAAACGATCCGTACATTGTTGTATGGTTTGTTTGTTCTATTTGAGGTTTATTGTCCCCGTTAACACCGTTTATGTCATTCTGGAGACGTTGCTTCCAAGTTTATATGCATGGACGGTCTGATTCGCACCACTTTGCCCTTCTAAGCGGTCGGTTTCTGCTCTGCGCGGAAGCACCATAAAGCCCAGTCTATTACTTCAAGAGCCCCAACGGGCGGGGCGATGTACAATTCTTGACATAATACTTCCTGAAAACAATTAATTGTATGTTTGTATGTTTGTATATATTGGTAAGTATGTTGTTCGTTCTTCCTGATTTTTATACTTTATTCAAAGAACTAGCTTTGCAACAAAATAAAACACTGGATAAAATCTGATTTTTTTTCTCTGTATTTCCAATATAATAAAGATGAATACTGCTTCTATAATGCATGTAACATCACTTTAACATGCCATTGTCATTGCATTGTACCTATACATTGTTTTCAACGGGTCTCGGTGGCCTAGTGGTTAGGAGCGCTGACTCTTTCTCAATAGGTCGCTCATCACTGTGGTTCGCGCCCCCGCACAGTTCACTTGTGGCAAGAGAGTCTCTAGGAGACAAGTTCTGTTTGGTTTTTCTCTGAGTTCCAATCGCTTAATAGGTGGTTCGCATCCCGCTTAAAAAACATGTGTGAAAGACAAGTTCTGCCTGATTTTCTCCTGGTTCTCCCATGTTGCCAACGCAAACGATCGGCTCGATATATGTGAAAATCTTGAAAGGGCTATATAGCTCCCACTACCCGCTAAACAGCTAAATCTTCATGTGAATTGTTGAACAAACGTGTTATACACCGTATTTAGTCAGAGACACTACCCCCGCTCTAGCAATGGAATCCCTGGTAAACCTTACATTTTCACTTGGTGGTAACCTCCGAATAGACACCCTATGTTGAACTAACGTCAAGACGACATTATTTAACCAATGTATTCTGAACAGTCTGGTTCAAGTTCTTTAAACTGCACACAACACTCTCAAACAGTTGCTGCAGTGTATGAAGATAGATATAGATAGCAGCGTGTAATTCTTCAAACTTGCATGTCATTCTGACAATACCCTAGGGGATTGGGGATAAATATTTAAGTCTTTTAGGTAAAATTATCAATATAAATCTAATACATAAGCCTAAATTTCATTTTTAACATGTTCCTCCTCAGAAAAAAACCCAAGTACAAAGTGCTTTTTGGTATTTATATGTGCTTTCCGGTATTTTGGTTTGTTTTCCGGTATTTTGGTGCTTTCCGGTAAATGTATGCACCCAAAACACCATTTGAAGACAAGTCACCGACACATTTGTAATCATAGGTAATTAAGGGTAATTATGGATAAGTGGTACATTGTATTTGATTGATCTGTGAATGACTAGCCTATACCTGTTTTACCTGTCAGTGAATCGTCTCCAGAATCGATTATTATTATCAAAATTCGAACAACAAAAATTTAGGGAAAAATGAAAACATACATGTAACTCACATAAACGAATATCCAGCTTCACTTTCCATCTTTTTTTTTTTCTTTTTTTTTTTTTTATGAAAGTTTTGAATAATATTTGACAAAGTTCCTTATACATTTTCTTTTATATCATGTTTTTAAAATAGAATGCGTAAGTCAATTTACGCCAGCCATCCTATGCGGTTAAAATGGTCTCTTAATTGTCATTAATAAGCCAAAATATTGAATTAATATATTTTAAATTCGTTATTTTGATCATAAACGTGATAATAGATCATTTTATTTTCAAAACATCTTCATTTATCAACTTGTGTATAATTTCAACATAATAATGTGTCGATGAGTTGTCTTCAAAAAGTGTCGATGAGTTGTCTTCAATTGTGTCGATGAATTGTCTCCAAAAATCGTGTCGATGAGTTGTCTTGTCGATGAATTGTCTTGTTTTCTGGCCAGATATGACCGAAGATAGATAGAAGATAAGCAAGCAAACCACTGAGTTGATAAGAAGAGTTAAAAATGATTTCTCCCACTGAAATAATATAAATTGATTTGACGACCCTTCCAGCTGTATGAAAATTGAATTTTTAACCCCCACAGCAACCATAATTTTTATATCGCCCCCACCCGAACCCCCCCCCCCCACCCCAACATCCATCCCCGCAAAATGGTAACTGGTCAACTCGTACCTAAGTCAACTCGTACCTGAGTCAACTCGTACCTGTTTTTGGTCAACTCGTACCCGTTCTTTGGTCAACTCGTACCCCCTAGTCAACTCGTACCTATTTTGGTCCACTCGTACCCCATGGGTAGGTGGGGTACTCTATTTTTTGCCGAACAATAGTTGAAATGGGTTATAACTTTCCCCGAGACATGTCCTGAGTTCACCGGAGGCCAGAGAGAAGTACTTTGGGTCCTTTTATTGTAACATGGTTTTCACAGCGCGGGGATTTATTATTTTTATTATCATTATTATTATTTTATTAGTATTATTCACTTTAAACCCATTCCGTCCCTGAAACCCACAAAGGGGTACCTTGTCAAACACTGCAGGCCCAGATCCGACGCCGAAGAACGCGGGGATATGCGATGGCGCGCCATCAACCTCTTCTAGTTATTATTATTTTTATTATTGTTATTATTATCATTATTATTATTTTATTATTATTCACTTTTAACCCATTCAGTATCAGAAACCCACAAAGGGATGCCTTGTCAAACACTGCAGGCCCAGATTAGACGCTGCAGGACGCGGCGTCGTATGATCAGGGCCTACGCTGTTTGAAAAAGTTTAGCCACTTCCCGAATAAATTTTGAAGAAAACACAACCTGACACCCCTAAATTTCGAAATATATAAGATGGCAAATTCCATTTGGGTAGTCAAACACTGAATGCCCAGATCAGACGCGTCGTCTGATCAGGGCGGACGCTGTTTGAAAAAGTTAAGCCACTTCCCGAATAAATTTTGAAGAAAACACAACCTGACACCCCTAAATTTCGAAATATATAAGATGGAAGATTCCATTTGGGTTAATTTGATTAACACCTTAAGTTAATCGTGTACCGATTAATGTGGGTGTAAAAAACGATTATCGGTACTAGTTTAATCTAATCGTCCTTCATTAAAGACTGTTTTTAATTGCTTTAATTTTACCGGCGAGCGGCTGTTTTTGTTCTGACAAAACTTAAAACTAAATCCCAGTTTTACTATTTATATATAAAAGTGGGGTTTAAGAGGGACAAATTCATATAGGCTTGCATTCGTGATGATTGTTTTTATTTAAGAGTTTCTTAGTTAAACGGTATAACAAATGTTTATAATTTAAGCAATAAAATTATATAAATAACTGAATTTATTTTTATTGTGCTACATGTACATCCCGCTGTGTTTATACTCGCCGACATGTAACCGGTTTTGTCCGTGCAAAGGGCACACCCCTAAACCTCACTTTATATAGAGAAACTCGGGTTAACGGGGGTATACATTATCTTTCTTTATTTATGCTCCAATACATAGGTTTCGGGTACTCGTTAGAGTCGTTCCAACTAAAGATCACAGCCTATGTTTGAAGTATAAATAAGAAAAAAAAACAAAAAAAAACACGGATTTTCGTAAGAAAAATTGCCATTTTTGAGATGTAAAAAACGCACTATATAGAGGTGTGTTATCGTAAAGTAACAGTAATAAGGAATGTGCAACATTTATGTTAGCTAACATTTATGTTTTGAGCATATATGAGAACAAATTATAATTGTATAACTACATTTATTTGCAAATGAGCATGAAATGTAAGTTCTACAATTATATTTTTTCGTTATTTTCATTTACATATGATGTTCGTCTTATGTTGAGCATGGTGTTATGTACCAATCACATCCCTCTGGAGCATAGATTGTTGGCACTCGTTAGAGCTGCCCCACAGGGATAGTTCTAACGAGCACCCATAAATTATGTTTGGCTAAAGGGATATGGGGGTCATACACATGAAAGGCGCCATTTTGGCGCCCGCGCGTTATGGCGTCATGCACACACTATGTATCGTCTTCATCGTCGGGAAAAGGATCAGGAGTCTGCATAGACCTTTATGGCCTGTTGACCTGTACAGTCAAACCTGTCTTAGTGGCCACCTCTATTAAGCAAGCAACCTGTCTTAAGCAAGCGGGCATTTAGTTCCCGAAAAAGGCAAATGCATTAAAATTCACCTGTATTAAGCAAGCACCTGTCTTAAGCAAGCACATTTTCATTATCCCCGAGGTGCTTGCTTAACACAGGTTGGACTGTATATATGTGTACTTAAGCCAAACTTACCCCAAAATAAATTTTATTTTTACTAAGGTACGAGTTGACTTAGGTACGAGTTGACTAAGGTACGAGTTGACCAAATTCGGGTACGAGTTGACTAAGGTACGCGTTGACTTGGGTACGAGTTTATCAGAAACCCGCAAAATTCGCCCAAACCGGCCCCCAAACCCTCCGGCTGGTACCTTAATTTTTGCTTCATTTTGTTTATTTTGTACTGCATGGGTTCATTAGAAGCTGTTTCGGGTCAACTCGCTTGTAGCAGCTTCCGGTAACAAAAAATGGAAACTTTTCCGACAGAGTTTTGGAGAAATGGGCCTCAACCAGGCGCTATATATAGTTTTCCTGGATCAAGTACAACCTGTCGACAAGAACCGGCAAAACGAACTTTGTAATTCAGTATTTTGCTGTATTTTATCGTTTTTTAATTCGAAATTCAATGATTGATTTGGGCATGACACTGCAGTTTCATGGAAAATCAGTTGGTGGGGTAGATGGTTGAGTTGAGGTTTAAACGTCCCCGTCAACACTGTAAAGGTCATTTTGGAGACGTTGCTTCCAATTTTGTGGGACTTTTACCCGACATTGAGATGTAATGACATCTCAAGCCCTGTCGCCCAATGAAACCAATAGGGTTTATTAGCATGGACGGTCCGCCTCGCACTGAACTCATGACCTTCCATACATTACCCTATGCTGCTTTCCTGTAAGGCCATGAGTACAAACCGCAAAAAACAGGAAATTCCATTAAGAAACAGGAAAAGGTCGGGTATAAAAGCCAATTTTTTTTTAATATTGTCATCGGATGTAAGTCACAGAACTGGTTCTGTGACATCTGTTCAAAATAAGCCCAAAAATATATAATATTATCCTTAAAATATCCCTGAAGCAGTAGGTAATGTATTTTATCCATCCACCATATTTGGTTTCACTTCGGGATGTTTAGATTCTTGCCGAAACCAGTGACTTCACTGTTCATGGAAAAACTGATCTGAATAGAACAACATCAAACATAGCCTTGGGTGTAATGTATTTTTAATAGCCTGTATGTGGGACCAGGACTGGGGACAGGATAGGGAAGAAGTCCTACCTGGGTAAATGTTTGAGAATCTCTTGGCAATACGCTGGTCTTGTCACTTCAAGAGGCCTGGCTAGACTGAAGAGCGTGGTCTCTTCTGCATGCTTTTCTCACCTCCCAGGTACCATGGAATACCATAAGTGGGTAAAACCCATCACCTTCTGGGTCAGCGTTTCTGGGTAGCTCACGACACAACAGGTGCATTGTGTGCTGCCAGGGATTTTTTTTTTAAAAGGACGAAACAGAGGTTTTAAGCATTTTGTCACTCATGTGAAATTAGAAGCTGTAGTGGTTTCGACTATATCACATAGTTTTTGCTTTGTCTGCGTAGTTGAAAAAGGAAAGGCAATTTCTTCATGGAAAGAATCAAGCAAGGGGGCACCCTATCCAACTCTACCCTATACCCTATCCACCCTACCCTATACAAACCCTCCTCATACCCTCCCCCTAGCCTCTACCCACCCCTATCAGACCCCCCTACTTCACCACCCTACTCCTACCCTACCATACCTGCTACTCCTTCCCCAACCATACCCCCACCCATTAACCCTACACCTACCTCACCCTTACCCATACCCCAGCCCCTACCTCTATCCATACCCCAGCCCTTACCCATTACCTACCCCTATCCATTCCCATACCATACCCCAGATAGACAGTCTTTAAATTTAAAGACAGTCTTTAAATAAAACAACTTTCTTAGACCCGTTGAAGCCGACCAGTACCGACTTCCACTGCCCTCCTCCCTACTTTATTTAACAGGAGTGCAGCTTGTCGTCTGTAGCATTGACTCATCGTTGAGTCCTCTGGATCCTTTGGCTTGCCACCAAAATCTTTGAAAAAATACCCCATTGTCGTGATATCTAGCCATTGCTCACCCTCCACCCCATCGCTGGGAAAGAGGATGTTTCTTAGTCCTAAACGGGAACAAGCCTCATCTTGCATGAATCCTTGGTCTTTTTTTCACCTGTCTTGTGCAGGATTTGTATTCTGTAGTTTTTATGACCAACAGACTTCCAATGGCAAACATCAACCACCTGTTTTCCAGTGATCATTGTCTTCCTATGGTAGTCTTGTTCATCGTTTGTGACATCCACTCCTCCATAGATACTCCATGAATCTGTAGATTTTAGGCTCCCCTCAATTGCCTGTTGCGACTGCCGATATTCTTGACGGTAGGTAGCAGTACCGCTGCCTTTTCTGATGTCCTCAGATCCAAGCACTTGCCAGGTGTCAAATCTGAATCCTTCACCTCATTTTCAATGCCAGTGGTAATGCGCGTCAAACATATCTGCGTACAGGGATAGCACACAGCCCATAGGGTCTTTTCGCCTAGTAAATCCCCAAAGATCCTGTAGCACCAGTAAGATTGAGAAGTCACCTGCTCACTGCATTTTTAAACTGCTACCACCTGGAAGCAAGTCTGGTATTTAGAAAGCAACTAAAAGCTCGGTCCACAAGTGATAAAACCCGGCACCTCCCAGTATTTATTTTCTTTATGATGCATCAAAAGAATAGCCAAATAGAAATTTACGTCATATCTAATAATTTAGTCATGCATAATAAAAGTTCAGTCACAAAGAATCTTTCAAGTTTGCGAATAAGTTATCGCTTTTAGATTCAACAATGAAAGCTGAACAAACCATATGTTTTTGAAAAGCGCAAAGTTTATCTCTTTCTGGAATGGAACCCAGACAGGGGCTTGCATCAGTGGTTCATCTCCAATGTCTTTGGAACAATTCAATCCTAAAATGCACAGAATTATGCCTAAATACCACCAATACTCATTTTTATGGCTATTTTCACACTTCGTCCACTGAGCGCAATACTATGGTAACTCCATTTTGACAAACTTTACAGGAGAGGAAAAAAACTGTACCAATTTATTTTGACAAGGAAAACAATAACACCAGTCATGTGGGTTGAAGCTCTTGGGGTTTATAAAGACCATCAATGAAGTATTTTAAAACAGTTTATACTGAAAGAAGAAATATTTGGGAAAATGTGTACTTACAACAATATTGCGTTGAAACAACTGAGCGTAATACTATGGTAACTGCACTTACCATAGTATTGCGCTGACACATATGACAGGTTATATAAGAGCAACATGAGTGCAATACTATGGTAAGTGCACTTACCATAGTATTGCGCTACAGAAACAAGTCTTTATGGTATTTCACTGAGTGCAAGACTATGGTAACTTAATTAATTACGCAGCTTTTACCATTAAAATGTTGTGTAGATTAATGTATTAAGACAGTAGCTTTCCTTGATATGTTATTTTACTAATTTAGACGAAATATATACAGATGCTTTACACTTTCAGTTCATACACACACATGGCAGCTTCTTTATATTCCAAGATGTGAAGGCCAAATTATTCAGTGTGTTGACATTACTTGTATAATAGTACATGAACATTTATTGCTCTAACCACAGACATAGCAGATTTGAAAATGTACTTGACTGGTCCTAAGTTTTGGTACTACACCCCAACCCCTTTATAGCACTATTGTTGGTGTCCAATGCAGAAACCGTGTTAGTGAAATAACCATGTTATGTCAACACAAAAATTTTCTATATAATCTATACATTTTTGGGATGTATCTGGAAACCATATCATATCCAAAACCGTGTTATAATGAACTGTGTTATAACGAGGTTGTGGTGTACTTTTAGCTCTGCTCATAACTTTCAGGTCAGCACATTGTTTTAAAGTTAACCATTTCGTTATAGAGCTCATTCCTGGAATAGTTTTGTTTTATCCACATGATCTGCCTGAAGATTTAAACTATCTACTAGCATCAATCTCAAACAAAAACATGTATGTCACAAGACAACATAGCTAATCTGCTTTGCCCTATACCAGGGATACAACTAGAGAGAAAATTGAGAGATTTTCATAAATAATAAAATCTCCTTATATGCTCAAACTTCTTTTCAACTGAGGAAGACATCAAAACACAATATCATTGAACATTATAGAAAACAAACTCCAACCCTTAACTGTTCTTTAATAAATTTGAAAGTACATTATTGTCTCTCTAAATTACTAGGCCAATTATCCCTGTTATAATTTATGTTTAAAATCAGAGATCTCAACCACTTTTGCATGGTTAGGAATAAGCTAATTGCTAAATAAATCTTAAGTTACACTATTGGACCTCTGTGGCTTAGCAGATAACTGGTAAGAAGTCCAGTAATACAGTACCAACATATAACGACAAAACTCCATATAACAAAAATTTCGATTGAATGCATTCTAAGCACAAAATCATCATTGGTTGTGATCGGCATTGGCTTACTTAGTGTTGGAAAAGCCAACATAGGATCCATACATGTACAATTACTTGTAATCTAATACTCCATGAAAACAAATGTTACAGATATTTTTTGCTTGGAGTAATGAAGGGGAAAGGCCAATTTGTTACCTAGCTGGAATTCATTGTACCAGTAACAGCATTTTCTTTATAACAGCACAATATTAGAGAACAAACAAGGGCCTTCTGTATGATATTTATTGTTTTATAATTGAAACAAAATTTACCTGTGATGTATGGACCCTTGGGTATGGACATGTATCAACAACTTCAAACTAAAGCTGTAGGTTCATTATGAGTGTAATGAATTTTTGGGTTACACTGAAACTGTATGGCCTCTGATTGGTTATAAGAAGTTGCAGGATTGATCCCCACTGGGTTTAGCAACATTCATAGAGATTGATTATGGAATCTTTTTTTCAATCATTCTATCCCCTCTAAGTATTCAAGAAGGGAAGCTGATTATCACTTATGTATGAGGAAACCCTGGAAAAGTTTGGTTAGGTAAACTGACCTTTTGGGCACCCATCAGGGCATGGAGATTGGGCTATACATGGTGCTTTTACATGGCTGAACCTACCGCACATTAGTACATGTGTACCGTTTAGGGGATCTAAGCCTGCCTAGGCAAAGTGGTTCAAGTCAGACATTTGATGCATATAAACACTATTGGTTTCATTGTGTGGGAGGGAGCGAGATGTCATTTCATCTCAGTGTCGGGTAAAAGTCCTACAAAATTGGAAGCACCATCTTTAAAAATGATCTATATAGTGTTGAGGGGGATGTTTAACCTCAACAAATAAATCAACTTGACTTATATTTAAATAGAAGTGACTTGGTCATTTTAATTCCACATGAAAGCTACATCTCATCTATGGTCCAACTGTCAGTCACTTTACAGGTTCTTCATTTCAAGATTTTGTTATGGCCAACTTCTTTGTGGATAAATATCATTTTACTGAAATTTGACTGTCACTATAATCATGTATGATTTGTAAACATTAGCAAAAATAAGTTCCATGCACATTTCATGATTATGTTTTGATAATCATATGAAAGTTCTAAATTGTTCTTGAGAGGTTTGTGATTCAATATGATTTTGCAAATGCTACCAGTTATATCATGATACATGCTGCCATTGTTGGTGTGATTAATTTTATCAATTAACCAAAGTTACATAAACTTGTACAAGCAAAATTACATGACTATAAATGACCCTACATGCAGCTATTGTCTCTACGATATTAACATTGTGCCATGCTGTTCTTGTTGTTGTGACATCAGAGGACTTTGTATAATGGAATAGTAGAAAACATAATAGACCCATACCATATGCAGCAAAACATAATAGACCCAGATCATATGCAGCAGAATATGACATCTGATCAGGCCCTGAAATGTTTGCTTTAAGTACAAGAACTCAAGAGTTAGAATCAGTAAAAGTTCCTTCTATGGGTAATTTTCCATCTTAGACTTAGAGAAAATCAGTACCATGAGTGCTTTGATTTTTGCGATTCAGAGAACTGTTCTTAGAAATGACTTTGCTGTTTATAAGGGTTTTTTGGTACAAACAACAATTTGTACTTGTCAAATGGCAAGTTAATAGTGAAGTTCACCTGTTCGAACAATAAATTACCCAGAAAAAGAAAGTGTCATTAACTTCAAGGAAAGCCTTCAAATTCTCACATTTAAACATGGAATATTCTACCGATGAAAACAAAGTCACCCAACTTTTACCAAGATAAAGGACATTTGGTCTGCTTGCAAAAACATGTGAAAGGCACTGTATCAAATCTGCGTGTAGCTACAACTTAGCGCATCTGATATAATACTATATTGTCGACAACTGAACTGTCCTGTCTGCAACTACAGTAGGTATTATGCAAGTCAGACAAGTTCAGTGTTGTCTTTTTTGGTACATTTCAATTTCTTCTGTAAAGAGCAATGTGTGTGTTTGAATTTTACATCCCACCTACAGCTTAGGTCATACAGAGTCTGGATGTCTTGATTAAAAGGCACATACTTCAGTAAAGAGAAGACTGGGATCAAGCTCATGACTCCTGGTTTAAGAGGTGGAATAGCCACAACATCTGTGAAAATTTTTATTCTGAGTGCAATTTTCTGTGGTTCTGATAACCGGCCTTTTTCTTCTGCTTTACAAGGAAGGATGAGCTTACAGGGTCAGACACACAATATAGAATTTCTTGGTTTGTCTGCTGCAGGCATTGGATAACACTCTAGACATACCTAGGTTGGTACCACAGTATTCACTGGCTAAGCAGTGTTAAAGTTTGCATTTTACCTTGGCCTTCTAGCTGAGGTGTTTAGCTAGAAAAGTTTTCCTGACTTGATTGTGCAATTCTAAATCATGTCATTCCACCTGTCTAATATGAACCATCTGACTACATGTAAACTGTCACTTTATGAACACTAAAATGTTTCAAAGAATGGTAATATGGATAATTCCAAAAGACAGAGTTTGTTAAGTATAATAGCACTTATTTTTCATGATAGGATTTATACTAAGCCATGTTAGGAGTATTTTGTTGAGAATATTTATTGTGGTGTGTCCTTGCTACTCATGCTTTGGTTTAGTAAGCTTTGTATACTAGTGGACCAGCCTAATAAGACTAGAAGCTCTGCTATGACTATAGTCCAAAACTCATGAGGTAGCTAAACTGCTAAGCAGGTCTCAGTCTGTCCAGGCCAAGTGGTGCCTATCACATAAAACTCTAATAATTTGTCTGGGCCATAGAGCATGAGATGATGTTTCATCTTGATGATGGGCATAAGTCCCACAAAATCAAAAGCAATATCTCGAAATGACATGACACCTACAAGGCCCTTTTTAAGATCCTTTCCCATTTCTATAAATTACAAAGACCACATGTAGCTCAAAAACCACCTGAACATGAGTCTTCTCTGGACTTAATCAAAACTCTGCACTGGACCCAACATGGCTACTTCTGTCAGGCCCTTTCTATATGGACTTATACAAATTAAATGATGGTCAATTAATTTAAAAATAATTTTGTACCATAATGACCCTAAGTATTGGATCTGACAGATTGGCCTAAGCAAACTGTGCGGACCCAGATCTAGATCAGACTGCTCTTGATCAGGATCTACACTGTTCTGCAACTTTGGGACTTCTTGCTGGGTCATGACACAAATTTGTTTACCTTTTCGGAGAATTCAGCAAGTCCTAAATGTGTCCATTTTTTACCATACTTAATTTACCACAACTTGGTCATTGTGTTCCCAGACAGCCAGACTCTTAACTTGTTAAAGTGGGGAATGAATGTTTACAGTAACCCTTTGAAACCTGATCTTCAATTTTGATGTGCACCCTTGGTTTGCAAACTGGTTCATGTATTTAGCATGTGTCACCAAAACAGTTTAGCAGATAGTATAGATAATGATGAGACATCTCACCTGAATCTACACTAGTTGCATGTTTTTCATACTGAGTTTCGTGGTGCTTAATTTGTGTAAGGTCTGCACGTGTTGGAGTTTTATGTTCCACCAACAGCTAAGATGATACAGCAGATGGGGCCTCATTTTAAGGACTCATCTGAAAGTTTGTGGTAGCCTGGAATCCCTGGTTTATGAGGCTATTAAGCTTGCCCCTGATGCTATTTTGTATTTGGTGTCCAGATTGGTGGGACAGAATCTGTATGTAACCACTTTTTTGTTGTTATTGTTTTAATTTGACATTTAATACCAAACACTTTTGTTTTAGTAGTTGCATTAATGGAATCCATGGGTCAGAGACTCCCAAACTTGGTATGGGGCTTCCAGGCATGATCCTGAGTTTGTAAACAATGCATACATTCATTTATAAAGCAGATTGAGAAAAGACTGTTAATTTATTGATTTTAAAATTCAGGTGGAATTACCATAAAAAGCCACAAAACTTGACACCTTGAGGACTCACTGTAATTCTATTTAATCGTCATGATCATCATCAGCAGATTTTGACTAATATTAATAATTCATGATTGATACTGACAAATTTCTTTCATAATCCTGCAAAGAGTACAAAAGGTGCAAACAGAATTGCAAACAGTGTTGACCCTGATCAGACTGCTTCTTCAGTCTGATCTGGGTCTGAATTTTTTTCTAAGACCTTTCTGTCCCACCATAAGGATAATTATGGTAATATAAAGATACTAATGGTAAAGAGAATTAAGTACTTTTAAATTTTACTAAATTTCTTTTATAATAGAAATGCAGATGTGTTTTATGCAAAAGTTCCATAATAGTCATTTGCTGACAAAGTGTCTAGCTTTGAACCCCAAAAGGTTGGGTTGTTTGCTTAGAAAGGTTATGTTGGCTGACCACCCAGCTATATGCATTTTAACCCTTATCCTGCTGAATATTCAATATAGCCCTACCCTTTTCTGACCTTGAACCAGTCAGATTACTTCATGTTCCTTATTCCTACAAATTCACAAACTGAATGCCACAAACAGTGTAGATCTTGATCAGATCTGGGTTTGCAATGGTAGGGGTTGTCATGAACAGCAGGATAAAGGTAAAAAGTCATGATTCATCCAATCACTTTGCTGCATTTACCTATACCTGACAACTTTTTGTTTGTTTAATTTGAAATAAAACATCCCCATCAACACTACAAAAGGCTATTTTGGAGACCTTGCTTTCAATTATGTGGGACTTTTTTTACCCAACATTGAGATGAAAGACATCTCAAGCCCTGTCACGATATGATATTAATAGGGCTTATATGCATGGATTGTCCCACTTGCAGGCCATTTTCTGGATGGGCTTATACCTTCTAAGCAGTTTACCATTACTCACGTGTAGGCAGTATCAGCTCTGCGTGGAAGCACCATACAGCCCAGTCTATGTGTTCAAGCCCTAATAGGTGGACGCCTATAACTTTTGGATATGGGAACATGTTAAGAGCTTGAGATAAACTGACTCCGAAAGACCTTTAACGAATATACTATATACCGTGGAAATGGTTTGAATGTTGCATTTTAAAACTGAGAAATCATTCCTGGTATTATACTTCTAAAAAAGGAGTAATTCAGGGGTTTTCTCCATGCTCATGTCAACTAGTCTTTGCAGAGACAACTTGTATCTAATGCTTACTGACTGGGAACAACATTTGTGCAACCTAAACCCCATAAAAAGTACAATAATAACTTAATAAAACTGAGTTACCGTAGTTTTGCGCTCAGTTATTTGACATTAAGCAGTGTGAACATGTGAGCGCAATACTGTTGTAAGTAGAGTTACCATAGTCTTGCACTCAGTTTCTCCACACTGCGCATTGTAAGTGTAGTGAGCGCAATACAGTGGTAAGTACAGTTACCATAGTATTGCGCTCAGCTATAAAAGTGCCAAAAAAGTTTAAATTCATTTATTTTCAAAAGTATGCAGCCTTCTGTTCTGATATTTTGTGTGGACATGTATGAATGGTAGGCAAACACTTTAAGCCAAAAAAACATTTTTTGACAAAAATGAAGTTACCATAGTATTGCGCTCGGGTGACGACTTACACCCCCGATTTAAAGTAAAAAATGGCATTTTACCAACTGTTTGCTGTGACTACCAGGATCCGAACTCCTGATCCCATGCGTAGATTGGAATGGCCACATAGGTCGTGCACACACATGCATACATGCACACACATACTCATGCATGCATGCGTTCAAACATAAATTGTTCAACTTAGGCCCCTATAGAAGAGCTTTGTTGCCTTCTGGCAACTCTTGATGAAGAGTTTCACTCTACTTACCCTACCAATAAGCAGGGTTAAAGAAGACTTAACTGGTTCCCAGCTCATTGTTGTGTTGCAATAAAAATATGGCACCAGTACATACTGCTATTTTAAGAATAAAATGAAATGCCCCCCCCCCCCCCCCACACACACACACACCAACACACACACAACCCCTTGTCACCATGATTCATTGATAGACTGACCCTGTGGACACAAAACCTCTTGTCACCCCCAACCCCCAGCAAACCCCTTGTCATAGCCTCCGTCCTCCCTGCACAACCCCTTGCCACCATGATTCATTGGTAATTAGACTGAGCCTGTTCACACAAAACCTGTTGTCCCCTCACAACCCTTGTCACCATCAGTCATTGATAATTAAACTCATCCTGTTCACACATTCACACTCAACCTCTTGTTACCCCCTCACCCCCCCCCCCCCAACCACACACAACCCCTTGTCTCCATGAGTCATTGATGGTTAAACTGAGCATGTCCATCTCCTGGTACGCAAGGACCTGACCCACGTTGTCAGAGGGATCATCTCCCCCTCCCTGCCATTTCAGTTGTGCAATAAGGATCAGGTGAGGGATGGCCCTCATGTTTGAGTGACTATAGAATCTGTTCGGCTCTTCATATTAGGACTTGGTCAGGAAAAAGGGCACTTTCAACGCGGGAAAATGTGTAAAAAAGGGCACTTTAAATACGCACAACATTCGCCTTGGTCACAATCAAGTGTGCAAAAGTGGTGTCACGGTGGGTGAAAAATGAACATTCTTTAAACACAAAATAGCACTGTTTTCCTGAACAAGTAGTGTCCAAAGTTTAAGAAAATGATAATGATCTCCTTTAACATGTATATCTCTTTTATAAAATTCTTGAATAGTAGTGTTTTTATCATCTATCATTAAAAACTGACTTCTATCCATTTTTACAAAATGCTAAATTCAGGGAGCATTGTATCTGCTTACATGCTCTTTTTTACATTAGAAATATACATTGATACCAGATAAAAGTTTATTGAAAATTTTAGGCTGCTTGATTCACTGGTTTTGTTTTTATGCCATTTTGAGTGGAAAATACACCCTTAATTTTAAGACCAAGGGTACTTTCAGATTATACTGTTTGCATTATGGCTTACAAAACCAATATTCAGTAACATTCCATGAAAATTCATGAAATATCCTTTCCGAAAATATCAAGTACGTCCATATACTACCAACCATTCAAACATAATAGATATTTGAATATTGGCCATTTATATATAAAAAAGTGTCTACGGACGTGACAAATTGAATACAGCCAAAAAAATGGATAATGTTGAAATGAAGTAGTTGTTTTTTACCATATGTATGTAAAAAGTAACTTTGAAAAAGAATACTTGTCAAAAATCAAAGGCATTTTGAGCAAAATGCGAAGTGGTATCAGTTGTTACAAAATTCTGGGTTTTTTTTTTTTTAATTATCTAAGAAAGAAGCCTAAAAGGACATTAAAACTAACCAGACTAATGTATTCTTGTGTGTTATCTATTGGTGCAAATCCATAAAATAATGCCCAGTACATGTACAATTCCGATGTTGGTTATCCTTGCACAAAACAGAAGGCAGGTCATACTGGAAAATCTGTCGCGTTTGTAGACGCCGATTATTTACATCTCCAACAACAGGAAATAAACAAGTAAGGCAGGGTATGATGTGCCATTGACTGAAAAAGAAAATATAAACATATAGTCAGAAAATCAGATTCTTTTTTAGAAGATATAGCCATGTGATTGTGTGTAGCCAAATGTCGCATCCGTAGACACTTGTCGCGTCCGTAGACATATGTACCCATAAGCTAACCGTGTATAAATCCAGTTTGGATGTTTGAAATATTTATTAGAATTGCTTTAATTTCTTAATTAAGAAAATTATTTTCAATTTTTCATGCAGAAATAATATTCTTCGTGCCAAGTTTTAATGTGTGTAAGTAAGGGGCAATATGTTGCAATGGGTGCCCCTTAAACTTTAAACCATTATAAATTGGATTAATTCAAATTTTGAAAAAAAGAGGATTAAAAGGTAGCTAGCCTCTTGTCAGACTTGCTTATTGAAGGAGTATACAATTTTTTTACAAAGGAAAAAGGCTGAGTATGGCCATTTTGATTCTGTCGAACATTTCTATCATTGTCGTCCTTCAGGCTTGTACTCTATTTCATCAATTTCCTATCCATCCATATATTGGTTATATCCTCATGGTAATAGCATTTCCAAAACTGCTCTCTTGGGTTTTTTCAACAATTGTATATTTAGTCAAAAGTCCATGTCATTTACAACAGCTTGAAGTTTAAGACAGAAGTAATACTCTCTAGTTATCCCCAGTGTCAGGGATATTGTGGTCCCAGATGGTTTCCGTCTGTCTGTCTGTCCACCTGTGGGTTATACTATTTCTTCCTAGGTCACTGTAGCTAAAGGTAAAAAACAGTTTATGAATTAAATTTAGTGAGTGCCTTAATTACATGAATGGGGCATGCAAGAATACATACATTTTTTGTCTTGCCCTCATGTGCCCTGTGGAGGGACATAAGATCAAATATCCCTAATTTTTCAATTGCAAAATCTGTTTTGCAGATTCTGGTGTCAATCTTTGGACATAAATTGTCAATTTGCCAAGTTAGATTTGAAACAAATTGTGACTGGAATTTTGGAGGAAATCCCTGAATTATACCCCTGGCAATTGATTTTGTGGGGAGGGTGGAGTAACTGGAGTTTGTGGGGATGCTTGGGTGAAAATATTATGTAAAGTTTAGTGCATAGCCCTACAATAAAAAGTGAACTGGGGGATAATCGAATATGATGAGTAAAACAGGTTTCCTTGTAAAGGTTAGACCTTATTTCAAGATGGGCCAAAAGATCAGATTCTACCCATGAGAAAATGAATTTCATGTCATAAAATGGGCATATAAAACTTTGCCTGTTTTCTTCTATTGAGATATGACACTATGAAACCCACTACATGTAGGTCTAATCTCAGTTCTTGCCCTTAGTGATGGGAATGGGTTTAATAACTGACCTGGGGGAATAATAAATGTTTTTAAAAGGTTTTGTGACCTTTAAAATTTGAAGATATCATGAGATGAGTAAAATAAGTGGAAGCATTGGGATTTGCAATGCATGCCATCATCTGCAAGGTCTAGGTATATTTTGTGTCGCGTCCGTAGACACTGTCTTTTTAAGCTTATTCGAGGCATTACTGGAAAATTGTATGAAATTCCAGCTTTGGTTGTGGTAATTCTTAATCAACAGACAGCATCATTTGATTCCAGAATTAACTGTTTTTGCATAGAGGTATTTGCTGGATTACAATTTTTGTAATTTATGGCATGAATATGAATTCTAGTATGAAAAAGAGTTACATTTTTTAGCTTGCTTATTGTAACACTTGCTCTTTAATTGTTATTTTAGGCACACAAAACTGGATTTATAGATGATTTAGCATCTTGATACATGTGTCTACGGATGCGACAGGTGTCTACGGACGCGACATTTGGCTATATATATGGCTATATTTCTCTTCTTACCATATGTATATATTTTCTCCCCAAGTAATTGTACATCATACCCTGCCTAACTTGTTTATTTTGACTGTTGTTGGCTGTGTAAATAACAGGCGTCTACGGACGGGACAGATTTTTGGGTATTTTAACCCTGCCACACTTATGTCTCAATTTTTGTGAGGAAAACCAATGGTGTACTCCTAGAAGTTCTGGAAATAATTAAATGGGTTTAAACCTTTAGATAAAACTCAAAACCATAATATTTGAATTAGTTTTTATATTCTTTTAAGCTTCATTTTTGAATAGCTTGATAAAACAGTGAATATTATAACGATTGACACCATTTGGAGTTTTCATCATAACTTTGTTAATATTTGGTCTTTTTACTTCAAATAACCTGCAAAATAAAGAAGAGAACACCTACATTAGAATGGATGAAAACAATTAGTTGATTAAAGACTCTTTCAGTTTATGATTTGCATCTGAAAAGGCATTACTTTTAAAATGAGACTGCATAACGTGCATTTTTGGTCCTTTTGGGTTTGCTTATGAATAAAATATGCTTTAATTACCAATGTAAACATTTATTTGTTCAATATCATTTATTGGTCTGTGATTTGGAAAAGAAATATGTGCAAATTGGTCATATTTTCACACTATTCTTGGTCTCCCCCCGCCCATAGGGGCTTGAAGAAATATATGGGCTGCACGATGCTTCCACGCAGAGCTGAATACAGCCCGCACACTAGTACTGGTAAACCGCGCAGAGATTCTAAGCCTGTCCAGGAACCGCGGTGCGAGGCGGACCGTCCATGCAAATAAACCCTATTGGTTTCATTGGGCGACAGGGCTTGAAATGTTATTTCATCTCAATGTCGGGTAAAAGTCCCACAAAATTGGAAGCAACGTCTCCAAAATGACCTTTACAGTGTTGACGGGGACGTTAAACCTGAAATCAAACAAACAAAACAAACACACTACTCTTGGCATATAACATAATTTATTTTGAAATGCGCACTTGATTGTGACTAAGGCGATTGTAAAAATGGCACATGCAGAACCTTGCTAATTTGCCCCTGCCCATCAGGGCTTGCAGAAATAAATTGTGCTGCATGATGTTTCCATGCAGAGCTGAAACTGACCACGCATGAGTACTGATAAACCACTTAGAAGGTCTAAGTCTGCAAAGGCAGTGGTGTGGCATATAAACCCTATTGGTTTTTGTGGGCGGCAGGGATTGAGATGTCATTTCATCTCAATGTCTGGTAAAAGTCCCATAAAATTTGAGGCAACATCTCCAAAATGACCTATATAGTGTTGACAGGGACAGTAAACCTCAAACAAACAATCTTGCTAAAAGGACACATCTCTCAACTTGAAATAAAAGATCTTCCTTTTACCCTTTGTCTTCAATGCTAAATTACAATGTATACTACACCTGTGGACCCAAATCCGTTCAAACGTTGATGTGCTTCTGATGTTCCATTCAATATTTCCTTACATCCTGTCAGTCAACTGCCAGACAGGAATAAATTCAAAACACAAAGTATTGTACATTTCATTCTAGACACTGCACTGTCCAATCAGAATACATCTCGAATGTCAGTCAGGTCTAAAAATGGAAAAAAGTGCTTGCCACAATAAGACCTATCAATGTATATTGCTTGATCCAGTTTTAGACTACTTTGATAAATGACATTTGCTTGTCAAACTAACTTGATGCAAGGAGATTCATTGAAATGTACATGTACTCCATCGGAGTTTGAACGCTTTTGTGTCCACAGGTGTAACTTGATAAAAATGATAAATATCTGCTGTAAGAATTTTGTTTTTCTTTCCACAGGTACCCTACAGTGACTGGCACATCAGTTCTTGGTTTGAAATGCACAGATGGTGTAGTGATAGCTGCTGACAAACTGGGCTCATATGGCTCCATGGCTAGATTTAGGTAATTTCTATCCTAGAAACTGACAAGGTTACGAAAACATGCCTACCGGAGTACCGGTATACAAATTATGCATTGTAAATTTTACCTTCGAAAATAAAAAAACTACAATTTATTAGCGCAATCTTACCATAGTAATGATTAGACTACTACCCATTTCCATGTTAATTGCAAAGGAAATTTTGAGATCGAATCAGGCTTGGTCCCGGACCGAAGATACCGGTCTTTATACCCCTACTCCGGTACCGGATAATATATCCACCGGAAGTTGCGCAGTACGTCATTTCTTCAAATTTCCTTGAAAGTGCAAGGCTGATGAATTGCACGTTGAGAGAAAAATCGATCATCATCGGTGCGTGGAAACGTGGATGTTCTCTGTATCCTTGCTTATTAATTGCTTAGGACGATTTGTAAAATCATTCTGCATTATTTATGGAATATTTGTCTCGTACAGCATTTCATTTTGACTTAGGAAAATATGTCAAAATTTTGCTTCGGAGAATTGCCTTCTGTTAGTTGAGATATTTATGTCAAATCAACTTCGAGGTTGTTGCGGACATCTAAAAGCTTTGTGGGATATTCATCCTAGATGTTTATCTTGTTCTGGTTGTTCAAGGTTTTCAACTTGTGAGTTTTGTAAACTTTGGACTTCAACCAATTGGGACATCGCTGAATAGCGCCGATCATATCGGAAACGCGTTATTTCTCAACTTTCTTCTTCTGTTTTCAGTACTGAAGAGATGAACCACAAGAAGGCTCACTCACGAGACAAGAAGAAGCGGACAGCTCAGCCTTCCACCGGGCAACCGGGTAGGAAGACTGGTAAAGCTGAAGAACTTTTTGGAGACCATTCTTCATCGTTGGAAAATGACTCTCCTCGTCCCTCTTTAGTCAGAGCTGCGGCTTTGTCTCTAAGAGATGCGACCACGACCAGGGCTCCGGCCCTGTCTATTGGAGATGCCAGAGAATCCAGTGCCACGCATCCGGGTACAATCTCTGGGGCTGTTGAACCTCCGGGTTCCTCTGGTTGCGGTGATCGATCCCGGTCGATCATTAGACCCAACCGGGCTTCAGCCAATTCTCATAGTGACCTGTCATCTATGGGAATACCGGGTCCCGGTGATCAAACTGTCAATGACAGTCATCACCGGGTTTCCATCGGCCCACCGGGTCCAACCGGAATACCGGGTCAGGCCGAACATTCAGGACCAAGTTCTGTTCAACCACACACCGTCCAACCCGGTGCTAGGTTTGAAATAGAAAATCCCGGTCCCGATACTAGAATCCCGGTAATCGCCGATTTCCCGGTGACCGGTCAACCAGTCACCGGGAACCGGGATGTTTCTGAACAAGAGAAACAAGTAGTTGCAGGGCATCACTTGCCCGGTCAACTTAACCCGGAAATAACTACCGGTCATTTGAATACTAACGAGTATTCTGCACCGGGTTATAGACAACATTCTTTGTCTAGAAGTCATACTTCTAGACATAATGTTTCTAAACACAAGAGAAGAAAATACTCCAGGAGGAGCTCATCTTCTTCCAGTGTGTCTTCTAGGAGGTCTAGACGGCGTCATTCTAGAAAGAAGAAACATCATCGTCGACGTTCTCTTTCTTCTTCTTCTTCGTCTTCTGACTCGTCTGTTTCACGAAACAGTCGAAGTCGCAATAGAAGACAGACGTTGAGTGTAACCTATTCCGTTCACCACGATCAGGAACAGGTTAGAAACACATTTTTGCCGGCAACTGCTTCAAATGAACAGTTTATTCACACTGCCTACAATTTTATTCCTATTGTACAACAGTCCGGATCGCTTCCGCCTGATCATACACAGCAAGCTTTATCTATAGAAGCGGCTAATTCGGTCGCTTCCTACATGGAGAATAACCCTGATCCGACAGTTGCTCCTTCTCCTGACAGAGTTGACGAAGATCCAGAGGATCTTCATGAAACTTGGTCGTTCGATAAAGCTATTAATGAGGTTTTTCGACTCTTACCATCAGATATGTGTCCACGAGAATCGGAGGACAATATCCCGGTGAAACCTCTTTCAGGGATTGAACGACTTTCTGGGGTTAATACAACCTCCAGATTAAGTATGCTTCCACAATCTCTAGCAGTCAAAGAGACTCTCAAAACTTTTCAAACAGAGTTTGAAAAGAAGTCGAACGTTGCACAATGGTCAGCGCCGACTTCTTTTATGACATCTATTGCTCCTATGAAATACTATAAGAGCCATAGTCCGGACTTTCCTCCAACAGATCCAAAGTTGGATAGGGACGCCGGTAAACTCTCTCTTTCTTCTCCCATTAACTTCAGTCTAAACACGACTCGGTTAGAATCATGGGAGAAACGATGCAGAGAGTTAGTCTCTATTGCTTCCCATGCAGACTTGTTCTCATCGGCAGCTTTCCAGAATTTACGTCAAGAGACGTTAAATCCTCAGGCATTACAACGCCTTCTCGAAGCTGTCGGCAAGACAACAAGGCATTCTATTGCTTTGGCCATGTCACTTGCGACAGAGATGCTAGTTTCACGCCGCGATGCAGTATTATCCACATCGCCAGTCTTACTAGACCATTCAAAGACAAAGCTTCGTGCAGCGCCTTTGAATAGTACGAGTCTATTTGGCGATCGTATCGTCGAGGTGGCTCAATCAGACTTAACTGATCAACAGCATAGATTAATGGCCGGTGTTTCATCGAAAAAACCATCCATTAAAAACCAAGGACCAGCAATGACTGCTAGTTCTTCGAAACAGTCGAAGAACAGGAATCAGCGGAGTAAGAAACGTCAGTTCAGTGCCTCTAATGACACTCCAAGACCTGACACAAACTCCAGCAAGGCTCCTTTTGGTCAGAAGAAAGGCCCTGTGAAGACCCCTTTCCCCTCTCGGAAAGGGGCCTCTAAAGGTCGGAAAAAATAGTCTCCACACCCTTTCCACTGCCACAACTTCCGTTACCGGGAGTTCCAGTAGGAGGGAGACTGGCCCACTTTGTCCAACCTTGGTCAATGATCACAGAGGACAAGTGGGCCCTCTCTGTCGTTTCAGCCGGATATTTAATCCCGTTCGACAAGTCTCCCCCTCTGTCTCGCGCACCGATTTGTATCAGTCGCAAGACATCAACTCTTTGGCAAGAAGTTCAGAACTTACTTTCCAAACAGGCAGTGGAAAGGGTAAAAGACTGGGACAGTCCAGGCTTTTACAGCCGGATTTTCCTGGTCCCAAAAAAGACAGGAAAGTTACGTTTAGTAATAGACTTGTCCCACTTGAACGAGTTTATTCACCTGGACTCGTTCAAGATGGAAACGACAGCATCCATCAGGAATGCTATTCAGCCACACGACTGGACAGCATCCATAGATCTTACGGATGCTTACCTACATATTCCGATACACACAGCTTCTCGGAAATATCTCCGTTTTGCTGTAGGGGATCAGTTATTTCAGTTTCGAGCTCTGCCGTTCGGCCTGAATACTGCCCCTCTAGTTTTCACGAGGCTGATGAATGTAATTACGGCGTATTTACATCGTCAGAATCTCTCATTGTTCCCTTATCTAGACGATTGGTTGATAAGGAATGCAGAGTACCTCTCCACTCTCCACGATGTTCAGTCGTGTCTGAGAGTGATTATCTCGGTAGGTCTGATTCCCAATTGGAAGAAATCAGACCTAATACCATCACAGAGTTTCATTTTTATCGGAATGGAGTTTCTCACTGCTCAGAATATAGTCAGATTACCTCGGGAACGGCTTGATTCACTAATCGAGACCGTTTCTCTTTTTCGGCAGAGAAACCAGTGCTCTGCACGAGAGTTTCTCTCCCTTCTGGGCAAGCTCAGTGCGGCGTCAGATCTAGTAACCTTGGGTCGACTTCATCTACGCCCTCTCCAGATGTCTCTTCTAACAATTTGGAGGCCTCATATTTGTTCGCTAGAGGACAAAATATGTGTAACGGACAACATCCGTTCTCAACTCCAATGGTGGTTGAATCGGAACCTCCTTCTTCAAGGAGTCCCCTTCAATCTTCCAGACCCCACTCAATTCCTGTACACAGATGCGAGTACTGTGGGCTGGGGAGCTCATCTGGAGCCAGTGGGACACACGTGTCATGGTGTTTGGTTGGAAGAACAATCTGTTCTTCACGTCAATATTCTAGAAATGCTAGCCATAGAACTTGCGTTAATTCAGTGCAGCAATTTCATTCACCATTCCTGTGTCCTCATCTCTACAGACAACTCAACGGTAGTTGCCTATCTAAAGAAACAGGGGGGACGCATTCTCCGAATCTATGCGTAATAGTATGGAGAATCCTCCTCTGGTGTCAAACTCAGCATGTTCAGCTTCGAGTTCGTCACATTCCAGGGAAGTCCAACGTATTGGCAGACCTTTTGTCGAGGCCGAACAAGCCAATACAGACAGAATGGTCTCTGAAGCTCTCGATAGCTCAGAGATTATTCGAACAGATGGGATATCCATCGGTAGATTTGTTCGCCACACGGCTGAACAACAAACTACCCCTCTATGTATCCCCTGTACCGGACACAAGAGCGTTTGCCATCGACGCAATGTCCCTGGATTGGAACAGTCTACACGCATATGCGTTTCCACCGTTTCCAATGATTCCTCCCATTTTGCACAAGATTCGAACATCATGTTGCAAAATTCTGTTGATCGCACCTTTGTGGCCACAAAGGTCGTGGTTCACAGATCTGATTCAGCTCCTGGGTCACTTCCAGTTCAACTTCCGCAGTCGCCAGACTTACTGTCACAGACAAACGGAAGGTTTCTGCACCAGAACGTCTTAATGCTGAATCTTCACGCATGGGAGTTATCCAGCAATCGGTCAGAGCAAACAATTTTTCGGCAGAAGTTGCCAAAATGGTTGCCACTTCTGGAAGACCGGGCACGAACAAGATTTATGACGCCAAGTGGTCAATCTTCGTTCGTTGGTGCCATAGACGGAAAATCAATCCGATCGAGGCCCCTATAAATTCCATAGCAGATTTTCTTTTATACTTATTTCAGGCTCGAAATTGCCAAATAAGCACAATAAAAGGATATAGATCTGCCATCTCTAATACTCTTAGATTTGTTTCCGGTAGAACAGTGGGATCTCACCCGGTTCTATCAGAGTTAATAAGATCTATGGAGCTTCGTCGCCCCGTATACAGGTCTTTAACTCCTCGGTGGAATTTATCTTGGGTTCTAATATGCTTAGGAAAGCACCCATTTGAACCTCTTCATAAAGCGTCCATGCTTCATGTTACCATGAAAACTGTTTTTCTCTTGGCTTTTGCTACGTCAAAACGCCGGTGCGAAATTCACGCTTTATCTGCTAGCGAAGACAATATCCGTTTTAATAAAACTGACGGCTCCGTGTCGCTTCAGTTCGTAACGGGTTTTTTAGCTAAAACTCAGCTTCCTTCGGTTAGCCCGGATCCTATTGTGATCCCGTGTTTGTCGAAAACCTTGAACAATCAGAATCCCGATAGACTTCTATGCCCGGTTAGAGCATTTAAGTTCTATATCAGAATGACTAAGCCTTTCCGCAGAGGTCGGGACAGACTTTTTCTTTCTGTTAGGGGTAATCGTGATGTTTCAAAAGCAACAATTTCCAGGTGGATTGTAGCTACGGTTAAGCTAGCATACTCGAAATTGACTAGCAGAGACATTTCTCTTATGCACATTAAAGCTCACGACCTTCGAGCTTTTTCATCGTCCTGGGCATACTTAAGTAAGGCATGCTTGGATGACATCTTACGTGCGGCTGTGTGGAATCGTCCGACTACATTCTCACGATTCTACTTGAGAGATATGTCCAGGCAGAGCCAGGCTTTAAACTCTTTGGGCCAAGTTGTTGCTGCCCAAAAAGTGGTGGGGGGGGCGACCCTCCTCCCATCAGGAATAGGAAGAAAAGCTGGCTCTATTATCCCTATACCGATGATATGGAGGTAATTGCCTGAACTAACCCTGGTTTTTACTAACCTAGTTTAAGGTAACCCTTATTGGGTTAACCTGAATCTATATAGGGTTAAGTTTGTAATTATGCTAGTCTATTGTTTTGGAAGATGCTTTCTTAATTTATGATGGCATATATATTTTAGAATATCTTCCAAACATATATATCGAATCAGGTGGTCTCTTTTATATTATGACCTCCCACCTACACTTTATTCTACGTGTAGTCTAATCATTACTATGGTAAGATTGCGCTAATAAAATGAAGTTTTTCTTGTAAAACTTATTTTAGTTAGCAATACTTACCATAGTAATGATAAGAGGCCCACCTCCCGCCCCGCTTTATACTGTGCTGAAATTTAAAGAATTGACGTACTGCGCAACTTCCGGTGGATATATTATCCGGTACCGGAGTAGGGGTATAAAGACCGGTATCTTCGGTCCGGGACCAAGCCTGATTCAATCTCAAAATTTCCTTTGCAATTGAAATGGGTAGTAGTCTAATCATTACTATGGTAAGTATTGCTAACTAAAATAAGTTTTACAAGAAAAACTTCATTTTTCAGATAAAAAATTGTGATTATTTTTCTTATTTCTGCTCAAAATATTGATTGTGGGTACATGTTAGAACTGCCTCATGGAGGCGGTTCTAATGAGTACCCACAATCTATATTTTAGACCATAAATAAGAAAAGGTTTACCTCTGTAAACCCCAGTTTTACTTTATAAAAGTTGGGTTCAAAAAGTCTCCCTGTCCTACATCATGTAGTAGTTTATATTTTCTTGTCCTTTGGGATCATTGATTCAATTGTGCAATTTTGAAAATATTTGAGGGTCACTGATGAGGCCTAATTGGCTGAAACTAGCTAGTCTGGCCCAGAAAACTTGTACACTCCATATTTTCCAGTTCTGTGGTGTATTCCTTGCTTCCAAAGGATAACCTTTTCTAGAACATTTTCAAGGGGGTAAGAATTATCGTGTTTTCGTGATGAGGTGGGTATTTTGTGATAATTGAATGAATTTTTTTGTCAATTCTCCATAAAAACCTAGAAAATGTAGAAATAAGGGAAACTATCCTTTTGTACTGGAAATCCCAATATGGGTACCTGACAAACAGTCCAGGCCCAGATCAGACACCACAGAATGCGGGGTCTGATCAGGGCCTACACAGCAAAAAGTTCAGCAATTTTCCAAATAAATTATTAAAGAAAACACAACCTGTCATCAGTAAGTTTCGAAATGGACTCCTGCCATATGTTAGGTGGAAGATTCCATTGGGTTCAAAAAGGGTTAATTATGACCAAATACACCACATCCTCTTTATAGCACTATTGATGGGGTCCAATGCAGAAACCGTGTTAGTTAAACAACCGTGTTATATCCAAACAAAAATGTATAGATTATATAGAAAAATGACCATTTATGGTCATATTTAGCTCGTCTGTTTTTTGAAAAAAAAACTTTCGAGCTATTGTCATCACTCCGGCGTCTGCGTTGTCGTTGTTCAAAAAAAACTTAACCTTGGCTATAACTTAAAAAGTATTAGACCTAGCCTCATGAAACTTCATACACACACTCATCATCACAAGAGCTACATTTTGACCAAGGACCATAACAACATTGTTGATTTTGGCTGAATTATCTCCCCTTTTCCAATTTTTTTCTGAAACACATTTTTAGCTCTCATTTTAATACTATTCACAACAGAGCCTTCAAACTTCACATGAATGTTCCTTGGGACAAGACCTTTTCAGTGATACCACACTTTTTGATCTGTGACCTTGACCTTTGAACTTTGACCTATTTTTCGAAAATTTAACCGAAAACCTTAACCTTGACCATATTTCCAAAAGTATTTGGCCTACCTTCATGAAACTTCATACACATACTCACCATCACAAGAGCTACATTCCCTACAAGTTTACTAACTCCATCTTGCAATTTGATTGCACTTGTTTGACTTAGAACTTTGGTTTTCTAAAAGAAACTGCAGAAGAGCGTTGGCACCCGCATGCGGTGCTCTTGTTCTATATAATCTATACATTTCTGGGATCCATTTTGAAACCGTGTTATAACGAACCATGTTATAATGGGGTTGTGGTGTACTGATCTTATCTGTTGCTATATACATCCAAAGCAGCTGGCCTCTGTAGCTCAGTCAGATGCCCGTCTGACTGGTGATAAGGAGGACGCGATATGGCTACCTGCCGGGGTCGGCAGCATTCTTTCATGGAGATTGATCATGAAATCTTTTCCACGGTCATTCTCTCCCTTCCGCTGATTCAAGAAGACAGTTTTCAGTTTCTGGCGAAAGAATGTGCACTGTACTGGTTAACCACTTTCTTATAAGCCTGCCCAGGAAAAGTGTGGATAGGTAAACTAACCTGCTCAGGAATGACATAAATAGTACATGTATCAAGGGGCCGTTAAACTCCAATACAAACAAATTCGTACATCCAAAGCTCTTTATTGTCAGGTGTAGCAGGTGTGACAATAAAGAGCTTTGGATGTATTTGTTTGTATTGGAGTTTAACGGCCCACTCAACACCTGCTTTAAGCATGGTGTGATATAGGCATCTGATTCCCATCCATTGTTTCATCCATTGTCAATCTGGCAACATTTCTCACTTCCGGCAGAATTCTTGTACCATATCCAAAGGATCGAAATGGCTAAATAAACATGTTTTGTTTTGTTTGTTTGTTTGATTTGAGGCTTAACGTCCCCTTCAACACTGTATAGGTCATTTTGGAGATGTTGCTTCCAATTTTGAGGGACTTTCACCTGACATAGAGATGAAATGACATCTCATGCCCTGTCGCCCAATGTAACCAATAGGGTTTATAAGCATGGACAGTCCAACTCGCATCGCTTTACCTGGGCAGGCTTAGATCCTCAAAGCGGTTTACCAATACTCATGTGTGGTCGGATTTCAGCTCTGCGTGGAAGCATCATGCAGCCCATCTATTTTTCAAGCCCCGATTGGTGGGGGCCGAAATAAACATGTTCAATGATTTTATTTCGCTTATTTTACAGCCTAATAGAGTCATTTTTCAATTTTGCAGAAATGTCATGTTCTCCACAACCTCTTTATAACACTATTAATGGGCTCCAAAGCACAAACCGTATTAGTTAAACAACCATGTTATATCCAAACAAAAATGTGTAGATTATTTAGAAAAAATGGTCATTTTTCTATATAATCTACACATTTTTGGGTCCATCTTGAAACCATGTTATAATGAACCATGTTATGACGATTTTGTGGTGTATTATCCAATTTATAGATATTCTTCCAAATCATGACACATAAAGTAGTAAAGTATTTGGTGATAATTGAATGGTACGTAACTTTATGTCAGTTCAACCAGCGGGCCTCGGTAGCTCAGTTGGATGCGCGTCTTACTGATGATCTGGAAGATGCGGGTTCAATACCTGCCCGGGTCGGCAACATTCTTTCATGGAGATTGATGATCATGAAATCTTTTCTCTCACTTCCGCTGATTCAAAAAGGGCAGTTGTCAGTTTCTGGCGAAAGAATGTGAACCGCTTACGTATAAGCCTGTCCAGGAAAGTGTGGATAGGTAAACTGACCGGCTCAAAAATGACCTAGTAAATAGTGTTGGCTGGGCTGTTAAACTCCAATAAAAACAAACAAACAGATTGTCAGTTCAACGTATGATGTGGATATTCATTAGAACTAGCTCAGATGGCCCTCAGCCACCAGGGCTTGAAGAAATAGATGGGCTGCATGATGCTTTCATGCAGAGCTGAATCGCACCTGCACACAAGTACTGGTAAACCGCTTAGAGGATCTAAGCCTGCCCAGGCAAAGTGGTGTGCACGAGTCGGACCACCCATGCTTATAAACCGTATTGGTTTCATTAGGCGACAGGGCTTGAGATGTCATTTCATCTCAATGTCGGGTAAAAGTCCCACAAAGTTGGAAGCAACGTCTCCAAAATGACATTTACAGTGTTGACAGGGACGTTAAACCTGAAATCAAACAAACAAACTAGCTCAGTAAGTCGGTTCGAGTGAATAATCACAACACAGGTTTACATCGAGAAATAAGGAAAGTTATCTTTCACCAAATACCCATGTTATCTGTTTGTATGGAATTTGTTGGGATTTATTCCTTAACTCAACAGCCTAAGGTGTATACATGTATGCATAATCATTTGCAGTACAAACATTGACGACCACTGAATAATTAACACAGTTGTGCCAAATTTCCAAAAAGTGATCATTGAAAATTAACTTATTGCTGATATTAACCCTTTTTGCACCAAATGGAATCTTCCTCCTTTTATATAGCAGGAGCCCATTTCAAAATTTAGAGGTGTCAGGTTGTGTTTTCTTAAAAAACTGTTTGGAAAATGGCTTAACTTTTTTCTAAACAGTGTAGGCCCTGATCAGAGGCCGCACACGGCGTCTGATCTGGGCCTGCACTGTTTGCCATGCTAACAGTTTTGGGGTTTCTGGTACTAAAAGGGTTAAGATTGTTAAACAATGAAATTGTTGGGAAGTTAGATCAACTGGTAGACGTCAAAGTTTGGGGATGACATTTTTAAGGCACGTTCAGTGTGATGTCACTGATGATGTCATTGGTCGGACGACAAATCGATTTGATGTCAAAATTTCTTTAGCCCTGACAGGTACACAACTCTAATGGCCACTACAAACTTTATTATTTTAACCTTTACCACTCTCTACGTGAAATTCAGCAGACGACAAATTGTTGAAATTTTTCTTATTTTTCCCAGAAAACAGGACTTGACATCTCATGCAAATTGTCTCCTATCCCAGAAAACAGGACTTGACATCTCATGCAAATTGTCTACATAGGAGACAATTTGCATGAGATGTCAAATCCTGTTTTCTGGGAAAATTAGAAAAGTATTTAGAAATGTCGTCTGCTGAAAAATTTCCCAGCATTCAGAGCGTTAAGCTAAGAATGCTTTGAACAACTGGGCCTTGATCCCTCGTCCAAACAATATTTATCTCTGTCTGAGAAATTGTTAATACATGTACATATTTTTCATGAATTCATACAGTCATGTATGTTTTCTTTTTCTTTTTTTTTCAGGGATTTATCACGAATGATGAAAGTAAATGATACAACAATTGTAGGAGCCAGTGGGGACTATGCTGATTATCAGTTTCTATCAGAAATAATTGAGCAGAGAGTGTGAGTTCCTTTTTTGTTGTGCCTTCTTTATGTATATAGCATAAGAGTTGGAGTATAGGAGTCAGTTTTTGTCGCTTCTGCTTTAAGCATGGCACAACAAAGGAGTTTAACTTTCCGTCCGTTTGTCAAGCTGTCAACATTAGCGACCACCCTAACTTTCACCCCTAATGTAAGAGCCCCCCCCCCCCCCCCCCCCCCCATAGGCACTATATATATCCTTCGGCGGAATTCTTGTCTATGGATTTGTCACATCGTGTTAATAATCGACCTTATTTATAGAGGGTAACACATTTAGTAAACTAGTACTAATCTTCCATGTGGCCCTCTTTTCCTGGGTAGAACCAGTACTAAGCAATGTGGATAAAGTCTCTTGCTCAAGGAAACAATACTTGCCGCTCGTGGGATTCGAACCCGGTACCTCTCGATCCCGAGGCCGATACTTTACCACTGCACCACAGCGCTCCACCAATTAACAGTTTTGTGTAATGTGTAAACCGAAATTGGGGTTACTATTATTTCTTTTTTCAATAAGGCGGTTCTAACCAGCATCCACAACCAGTTATCTATGTTTGGAGTATAAATAAGAATAAATATGAGTCAGTGCACAACAAAAGATCTGGACGACCAGCTAAGACTCGGATCAGCCTGCGTATCCACGCAGTCTGATCACAGTCTTTGCTGTTTGCATGAGCCTTCTATAGCAGTTGTGCTGTTCATTGAGCAACAAGAAAATGCTCTGACCAGGCTTACCTGAGGGCAGGGATAATGACTAACATTTTTTTTCACAGGGGCCAGCTGGGCCCCTAACATTTAAAACTTTGGGGCCCAGCCAAAATGTTAGGGGCCCAGGACTAAAATTTTGAAAACAATAAAAAACATTGTTTGATCCTGGATTGTCCGGCCCTGATAGCTCAGTTGGATGTGCCTCGAACTGGTGATCAGGAGCATGCAGGTTGGATTCCTGCCTGGGTCGGCAACATTCTTTCGTGGAGATTTATTTACAGTCATTCTCTTTTTTCTGCTGGTTAAAGAAGGGCAGTTGTTTGTTTCTGGCGAAAGAATGTGCACAGTACTGTTTAACTGCTTACGGATAGTTTCCCAGGAAAAGTGTGAATAGGTAAACTGACGGTGACCGGCTCAAAAATGAGCTTAACAGTTTTGACGTGGCCGTTAAACCCCAATACAAAGAAACAAATCAGTTATGGATTCAGGGTTTTGGGGACCTTGAGCCCACAGACCTTGTAAAAGAGGATCATTTAGAAAATACAGGGGCGGAGGCCTTAGATAGTCCTCTTCACTGGGTTGATGCAGGATAGATAGAGATGGATGGGTGGGTGGATGGTGGATAGATAGACGGACGGATGGATAGATGGATAGATAGATAGATAGATAGATAGATAGATAGATAGATAGATAGATAGATAGATAGATAGATAGATAGATAGATAGATAGATAGATAGAATAAAAGCCAGATTCCTGTATGATAGTAATGGAGACAAACAAGACATTACAAAGAAAAAAAAGAAAATATTTTTTTTACCTTAGCCAGCGAAGGGGAGAAAGTCTTTTATTGTTATATTATTAATGTTTGGCAATTAAAATTATTCCTAGCAGATAAAAACTCTAAAATAAATACTGCTAACTGCGATATTTTGCGGTATTTTGTCCCGGTATTTAGCGTAAGCCACGCTCCGTGTACGGCGTTAACGGCATACACGAATCAAGTAGTGATTTGAATAAACAAATATGGCGGCTACCTCGATGATTTCTGCATAAAAAAGGATATTTACAAGTGAAAGAAAACAAAACAAAACATTTCTAGATTAATTTCAATTGTGCAACAGACAGTTTAAGGTGAATTCATTAATTTGCACAAGAATGCCAAAAATTGTGAGATCTAAACACATTTTTAGGGGCCCAACGGAATTTTCACTCGCATTGGGCGACTGGGCGAGTGCTAATCCTTTTCCCTGTGAGGGGCCGGCTGAAATGAGTCTTCGACCACAGCATAGGTCTTATTGTATTTTTTTTCATGCACCGGCTCATATTACAAATTATCGACAGAAAAAAATCATCTTCTCGGAGATAAGAAGAATACATCAACTCACATAGACAAGTCTGTTTCTCAAGAACTAAATTCGCAGCCGAATTAGTTATGTAGAAGCATTCAGTTTATGAATTTGTAGCAATAAATTACATTATGTAATTTGATTGGTTGATAGACAGAAATGGGTGTGGCTTAAATGAATATTCAGCAAGATAAGGGTTAATAATGTTGACTGTGCCATTAACCTTTATCCTGCTGAATATTTTAATTAGCCACACCCATTTACGATTATCAGCCAATCAGATTACACGAATTATGTTTTCTTTCAAATTCACAAACTGAACGGCAAACAGTGTAGATCCTGATCAGATGGCTTCTTCAGAAGCCATCTGATCTGGATCTACACTGTTTGCAATGGTAGGGGTTGTTGTGGACAGCAGGATAAGGGTTAAACTCCAAATGAAATAAATAACAATTCTGCATTTTGCCAACTGTATGATTCTAAGTTAGGTATCTGAAGAAGCCATCTGATCAGGATCTACACTGTTTGGCATTCAGTTTATCAATTTGTTGCGGTAAATTACATCAAGTAATTTGATTGGTTGATAGAAAGAAATGGGTGTGGCTTAAATGAATATTCAGCAAGATAAGGGTTAATATCCCCGTCAACACAGCACTGTATGGGTCATTTTGGAGACAATGCATTCAATTTTGTGGGACTTTTACCTGACATTGAGATGAAATGACATCTCAAGCCCTGTCGCCCAGTGAAACCAATAGGGTTTAAAAGCATGGATACTCCGACTCGCACCGCATTTCCTGGACAGGCTTAGATCCTCTGAGCGGTTTACCAGTACTAGTGTGCGGTCGGTTTTAGCTCTACGTGGAAGTATCATGCAGCCCATCTACATGTATTTCTTCAAGCCCCAATATAACAACATATTTTAATTTTCAAAACTCTGACAAAAGTAATTTCAGAATCAATCTGTTATTTTTACAGTTTGTGGGCCTTTAAAATCAGAATACAATTCTGCAAAAATGTCATTTTGTGAAAAAAGTGTAGTTAATGCAGTTTTGCGGGCAGCCCTCGATTTATCATTTCGTATGTCATTTCCAGTATAGAAGAGGAATGCTTAGACGATGGGTTTGGTTACACTCCAAAAAGTTTATTCTCCTGGTTGTCACGGGTGATGTACAACAGAAGATCAAATATAAATCCCCTCTGGAACACTTACGTTGTGGCTGGGATGCAGGATGGAGAGCCGTATGTATCAATGTCTTTTGTTTGGTTACGTGAACTTTGCAATTTGCAACCAGGGGCCACTTGTTCAAAACTAATGACATCGTTAGTTAACATTTAGTTTAAACTTTGATCATTTAATATGCCAAATATGCTAATACTTTTGCTGGAAAAATGTGAGCAGCTTTTGCAAATGCAAAAGCTGCTCACATTTTTTTTCAGCAAAAATAACAAAATTTTGAATATTGAACTTGGAAGAACAGTTAACAATATGACCACTGAGCTCATTAAGCTAACAATGCTTTGAACAACTGGACCCAGTTGGAAGAACAGTTAACAGTTTGACCACTAATGAGCTCGTTAAGCTTACAAGACTTTGAACAGCTGGCCCCAGTTGTTCAAAGCCTCATTAGCTTAATGAGCTCATTAGTTGTCATATTGTCAGTACAACATCTAAAATTTTGGTATTTTTGCAAAAAAAAATGTGCCTAGCTTTGCAAAAGCTACTCACATTTTTTTCAGCAAAATAGTTGTCAACCTTAAAGACGACGCATATGAGGTCATAATCAACCAGTGCATTTATCCAAAACTCGATTATTTTCGATTTTGGGTTGGAACACCAGGGTCAGAACATAAATTTCTGTCCCAGGGTAAAATCACGAATTTCCTTTTCTGGTGTGCAAGAAGGAAGATTCCATCTGGTACAAAAAGGGTTAATGCACTTGTTGGTCAGTGGATAAGGCATTTACCTTCTAAAACAAGGATCTCGTACAGGTGATTATTGGTTGTTGATGTTTCATTTAACCTTTACCACTCTCTGGGCTAATTCAGCAGACGACAACTTTTCTTAATTTTCCCAGAAAACAGGACTTGACATCTGCAACATTCTAGCTTAAAAAGCCTAGATGGAGCTGTTTTCTTGCAAAAATAAGAAAAAAATATTTCTGTGCCATCTGCTGAAAAAAGTACCCACTTGGTAGAGCGCTAAGACGGATGAGTACATAATAGATCATACTGTACAGCAACAGATACGGTGGGTATTCAGTGATAACTGACAAATAATTTTCCTTATTTTATCATATATTGTGCGTCTGAGAATGTAATAACGTCATGTGATAAATTCGGTAATCCACTCCCGCCCATCGGGGCTTGAAGAAATAGATGGGCTGCATGACGCTTCCATGCAGAGCTGACGAGTACTAATAAACCGTAAAGCGGTGCGAGTCGGACTGTCCGTGCTTATAAATCCTATTGGTTTCATTGGATGGCAGGGCTTGAGATGTCATTTCATCTCATTGTCAGATAAAAGTCCCACGAAAATGGAAGCGACGTCTCCAAAATGACCTTTAAAATGTTATTGGGGACGTTAAACTTCAAATGAAACAAACAAATAAACATATAATCCTGCCCAGGAAAAATGTGGCTAGGTAAACTGACCGGCTTAACAATGACCCAAAATAGTATTGACTGGGCCCTTAAACTCCAATACAAACAAACAAAAACAAACATGATTGGGCCTTGTTCAGGGAAATTATTTTTGAGCATGTGTCCCAAGTTAACAGCCAGATCCATCTGCACATCTGTTAAACCTCAAATCAAACAAACAAAACTAGTGGATTAACAATATCATGGACTTTATTGGTCATTACTGCGGTTTCAACATTGACAGGCCTTCCAAGACGGAAGTCATCCTCAAGGCTCTGTCTGCCGCGCTTAAATTCCACCACCCACCTTTTCACTGTAGCATATGATGGGACATCTTTCCCTAGTGTTGCTACCATATCATTTTGTATATCCTTGGGTGTTAAACCTTTTTTATGCAAATATTGGATCGCTGCTCTTTCCCTGATTTTGTTCATTTTGCAAAAGTTGCTTGTCCTGTTTACTTTAGAGTCCTACCTTGTCGATACAAACTGACCGAATGAGACCAGTCCTTGGGTACACGGCCCTATATATTCAGAGAATAGTAGGACTTAAAAAGAACATACCTGCATACCTCCTTCAATAAGACGCTCACAACATATCAATCAGCCTTCGTAATATCTTCATTGAAAATATTCACTATTTTCTGCACACAATGGTTGATTTAACCCTTGTCCTGCTGAGCCCCGATATGCCTTACCTTTTAAACAATGTAGATCCAGCTCAGATGGCTTCTGAAGAAGCCATCTGATCAGGATCGTCATTGTCATTCAGATTCTGAATTTGTTGCAATAATTTGCATCAAGTAATCTGATTGGTTGATAATAGGAAGTGGGTGTGGCAGATTAAAATAGTCAGTAGGACAAGGGTTAAAACTTGTTATACAAAAAACAGTATCTCACTCTCATAATTACCAGTAATCATACCATTTGGCAAAAGTGTATCATAAGTAACCAGGGTACCAAACTGATATTTGCTTGCAGTTGGACAAGGCCAGCAATCCTTGCATTAACCCTAATCTTGCTGTTCACGACAAGCCCTATCTTTGCAAACAGTGTAGATCCAGATCAGATGGCTTCTGAAGAAGCCATCTGATCAGGATCTACACTGTTTGGCATTCAGTGTATGAATTTGTAGCAATAAATTACATCTGAAGAAGCCATCTGATCAGGATCTACGCTGTTTGGCATTCAGTGTATGAATTTGTAGCAATAAATTACATCTGAAGAAGCCATCTGATCAGGATCTACACTGTTTGGCATTCAGTGTATGAATTTGTAGCAATAAATTACATCTGAAGAAGCCATCTGATCAGGATCTACACTGTTGGGCATTCAGTGTACGAATTTGTAGCAATCAATTACATCATGTAATTTGATTGGTTGATAGACAGAAATGGGTGTGGCTTAAATGAATATTCAGCAAGATAAGGGTTAGGTAAGAGGGGACTGTTTATTTCTTCACTTTCATTGTGTTCTTTCTCCTCCCTTCTCTTGCTGAATATTCAGTTTAGCCACACCCATTTCTGACTTTAAACCAATCAGATTACTTGATGTAATTTTTTCCTACAAATTCATAAATTGAATGTCAAACAGTGTAGATCCTGATCAGATGGCTTCTTCAGAAGCCATCTGATCTGGGTCTGCACTGTTTGAAAAGAAAAGGGTTGTCGTGAACAGCAGGATAAGAGTTAAGAAATAGATCAGCTCTAAGTGTGATTTGTTGAATAATAAATCAAAGTTTCGAGGTCAGTTGTAAAGTAGATCAAATCACGAGCGCATAGCGCACGTGATTTGTCTACTTACAACTGACCAACAAACTTTGATTTATTACTCAACAAATCACAGTTAGAGTTGATCTATTTCTTAAGCAGAGGAGACTCAACAAAGTCACAAACTAGAGCTGATCTATTTCGATTCTAACAGGCTGAAAATCGGCAATAATGCTGTTGTTTCCTTCAAAATTTCACAACTTTTCACCATTGTTGGAAGAAATCCCGCTAAAATTATTGACTGAAACACATGCATTTATATCTTTTTCTAACGTTTCAGATGCGAGAAAATGGCGTTACACAGTCTAACGTCAAGGAAATTGATTAGTGAGGTCTTAAATTGGCAGTTTTGAATGACGTCACTCGTCACGCTCTTCCTTGTCCTGATTTGTTGCAGAATGAAACACAGTTATTTTCCATTGTCTATATAGGCGCGCTGTGTTAGAATATCTCTTATTCCCTCAAAACAACACACAAAGGTTGACGTGCTGTTAAAACCCCAACACATCAATCATTATGAATTTTTTAAAACTCTTTAACCCATTGTATACTAGTGGAATCTTCCATTGCTATATGTTTGACAAGCCCATTTGCCATATAAGGGATGTCAGGACTACTGTTTCGTTTTGTTTTTATTCCATTTTTGACAGAAAATTCTGTTAGCAAATAGTGCAAGAGTCTGATCTGGTCTTGCGCTGTTTGCCAAGGCACCCCTTTAGGGGTTTCCCGCATACAATGGATTAAAAGCTTCTCAAGAACTTCCTACGAAATGGCCTCTTGTGAGATTGTCTATTATCATTTTCAGGTTTTTAGGCTATGTAGACAAGATAGGCGTGGCTTATGAAGCCCCATCTGTGTCCTCAGGTTATGGAGCCTATATAGCTCAGGTAGGCATGCACCTTTTATCTTTCACGTTTCGGTCAACTGTAAGACACAGCTGAAGATCTTTCCCCCAGGTTATAAAACTTTTTTTTCATGCTCAACTCACTTAAGCATGTAATTTGTCCTGCTCATTAATTTTAAAATGCGAACAATTGTAGGCATTTTAAAATTTATGAGCAGATCAAACGATGTTCTCTGCTGATCTGAATACTAAAACTGTTATGTACATTTGTATTTTAAAGTTTATGACCATGACAGATTTCAGACTCTAGTGAGTTGTGCATGAAAAAGTTTTATAAGCTTGGGGCCAGGTGTTTGATTTTAGAGGGGGATGCTGTTACTCATGTTTTCCACAACCTCTTATCATCTGCGACTTTGTTCACAGATGACATGATGGTATATTATTGCGGACAATTGAATGCAGGGCTGGAATTTGGAAAAAGCCTCTCATCCACTCATCATGGCAAGTGTCTCATGCTTTGGGACAAGTAAAAGGAAATTCTAGTAAATTTGAAATTACTAAAATCTACATGACCGTGGTATTGCAAGATGTGTGAAATTTCGAAGAATTTTGAAGCCCAGAGTGGTGTGAAATAATTACACATAAATGTCTTCATTTGGTTTTACGCAGCTCACTGACGTCATCGCGTAACTTCGCTTTTCATTGGCTGGCATTTGGTTGTACGCAGCTCACAGCGCTAGCCGTTTTGTGCACAATAGTAGAGTTTTTAACAAAACAACCGAATAAGTGCATTAGAATGGGGATAACTGTATTGCAAAATTGTGATTTGGGGAGGTAAATCGTCTGTTTTACGATAGCAGATTACGTTTTACGGCTCTGCTAACGTGTCACCGTAAAATGAAATTTTCAACCGTAAAACCTCGGATTTACCTCCCCAAATCACAATTTTGAATACAGTTATCCCCTAAATTTAACCCTTGTCCTGCTGAATAAATTAATTTAGCCACACACATTATTCACTATCAGTCAATCAAATTACTTGATATAATTGTTCATTTCACAAACTGCATGACAAACAGTGTAGACCCTGATCAAATGGCTTCTTAAGGAGCCATCTGATCTTGATCTACACTTTTTGCAAAGGTATGGGTTGTCGTGAACAGCAGGACAAGGGTTCAGTGGATAAGGTCACATCATAAAAATATATTATCATATTTAGTTGTTACTTGTGCACAGTTGGCCCCCACCCATCGCAGCTTGAAGAAATAGATGGGCTGCATGATGCTTCCACGCAGAGCTGAAACTGACCGCACACTAATACTGGTAAACCACTTAGAGGATCTATCCCTGTCCAGGCAAAGCGATGCAAGTCAGACCTTCCATGCTTATAAACCCTATTGTTTTCATTGGGTTACAGGGCTTCAGATGTCATTTCATCTCAGTGTCGGGTAAAAGTCCCACAAATTTGGAAGCAACGTCTCCAAAATGACCTATACAGTGTTGACGGGAACGTTAAACCTCAAATCAAACAAACAAAAACTGGTGCACAATGTCATGAAGCCACCCTTGACAATTCTATGTTTTCTTTTGAAACTCTTATGAACTTCTCCAGCATTAAAATCTGATCTTAAATCATTATATAATAAACAGAATCTTAAACTTGTGGTTATTTCATGTGAAATTTATGAAACATGCTTATGGTCATATGAATTGACCTTGAGTGTAAAATCCTCTATTTCTATTACAGCCATTAATGCGGGCGGCTGCAGAGAAGATGCCTGCAATGACAGTAAAGCAAGGTGCAGAAGTGATAGATAATTGTATGAAAGTTCTATTTTACAGGGATGCTAGATCTTTAAACAAGGTACATATCAAAATTCCTCATAAACTGGACAGAAATACCGTAATGGTCCTAAGTATCGGGACAGAATGCCTAAGCAAACAGTGCAGACCTAGATCAAAGACCCAGATAAGACTGCTCCACAGTCTGATCAGGGTCTACACTTTTGCCATTCTGTCCGCACTTTTTGGACTCCTTGCTGGATCCTGAAACAAATTTGTTAAAATTTTAGGAGAATTATAGTAGTCGCAGATAAGATTGACGGACCGTTTGCACCTGCCTTTAGAATGTTCTATTAACAAAAAGGTAAACCAAGTCACCCGATTGTGTAAATTGAACTGTAACACAAATAAAGCTGAAGAAGACATCTGATCAGGATCGACACTGTTTGTTATTCAGTTTGTGAAATTGAATTACAACTTTGTATCATATAATTTGATTGGCTGATAGTCAGAAATGGGTGTAGCTAATTAAATTATTCATCAGGATAAGGCCTAAGCAGGTTGAATTGAGTCTTTTCTGAGCGCATAAGCACAAGTATAAGAAGCATCCATGATGTAGTGGTTATGCTACTTGCCTCAAAAGCCAAGGTCCCATCTCTGTATGACATCTAAAAGCTGTTGGTGGGACATAAAACTCAAATATGCACAACATACACAAGATTGAAGACATTTTTTTTTTGTTGTTGTTGTTGTTTTTGCTATGCAAACTATTACAGTATAATTCTGATTCTGGATACTCTCTGATAATTCAAAATAATGTCATTCCAGTTTGCTTTCCCACAAAAATGAAGACGTGAAAAGGGGTCTACAGTGATAGGAAAGAATTTGCTCCAAACTTAAATGAAACAATTTGCTCTAATCTTTAAGGAAAGAATTTGCTTCAGTCTTAAAGGAAAGAATTTGCTCAAGTCTTACAAGAAAGAATTTGCTTCAGTCTTAAAGGCAAGATTTTGCTTCAATCTTCAAGGAAAGAATTTGCTTCAATCTTAAAGGAAAGAATTTGCTTCAATCTTAAAGGAAAGAATTTGCTCCAAACTTAAATGAAACAATTTGCTCTACTCTTAAAGGAAAGAATTTGCTCCAAACTTAAATGAAACAATTTGCTCTAATCTTAAAAGAAAGAATTTGCTTCAATCTTAAAGGAAAGATTTTTCTTCAATCTTAAAGGAAAGATTTTGCTTCAATCTTAAAGGAAAGAATGTGCTCGAGTCTTAAAAGAAAGAATTTGCTTCAATCTTAAAAGAAAGAATTTGCTTCAATCTTAAAAGAAAGAATTTGCTTCAATCTTAAAGGAAAGGTTGTGCTTCAATCTTAAAGGAAAGATTTGTCTTCAATCTTAAAGGAAAGAATTTGCTTCAATCTTAAAGGAAAGAATTTGCTCAAGTCTTAAAAGAAAGAATTTGCTTCAACCTTAAAAGAAAGATTTTGCTTCAATCTTAAAGGAAAGATTTTGCTTCAGTCTTAAAGGAAAGACTATGCTTGTGTCTAAAAAGAAAGAATTTGCTTTAATCTTAAAGGAAAGAATTTGCTTCAATCTTAAAGGAAAGAATTTGCTCGAGTCTTAAAAGAAAGATATTGCTTCAATCTTAAAAGGAAGAATTTTCTTCAATCTTAAAGGAAAGATTTTGCTTCAATCTTAAAGGAAAGAATTTGCTTCAATCTTAAAGCAAAGAATTTTCTCAAGTCTTAAAAGAAAGATTTTGCTTCAATCTTAAAAGAAAGAATTTGTTTCAATATTAAAAGAAAGAATTTGCTTCAATCTTAAAAGAAAGATTTTGCTTCAATCTTAAGAGAAAGAATTTGCTTCAATCTTAAAAGAAAAAATTTGCTTCAATCTTAAAGGAAAGAATTTGCTTCAATCTTAAAGGAAAGAATTTGGGAAAGAATTTGCTTCAATCTTAAAGGAAAGAATTTGCTTCAATCTTAAAGGAAATATTTTGCTTCAACCTTAAAGGAAAGAATTTGCTTCAATCTTAAAGAAAAGAATTTGCTCCAGTCTTAAAGGAAAGAATTGCTCCAATCTTAAAGGGAACAATATGAAAAGAACTTGCTCTAAATCTTTAAGGAAAGAATTTGCTCCAAATTCCAGTCTTAAAGGAAAGAATTTGCACCAATCTTCAAGGTTTTTTTATACCCCCTGGAGGCTGGAGCTATGGGAAAAATTTCCTAGGGACTCAAGTTTGAATCAGGGTTAGTGAATATGAGCCACTGCTGCTTGAGTCTTTATGGTTTGTGTGGTTTCACTGTTTGTTGTATTGTTTTATTTCAGTATGAAGTAGCCATTGTAACTAAAGATGGTGTAGAAATAAAATCACCTGTTGTCTCACAGACCAACTGGGATATAGCACAGTACTGCAAGTAAGTCAATATGAATGGTGATATCTGCCACACCTCCGCCCTGCCTCACTTTTCCCCTATTTCGGTATGGAGTAGCCATTGTAGCTGAAGAAGGAGTCAAAATAAAATCTTCCATTGTCTTAGAGATCTCAGTCAGATGACTGGCTGGGTCACAGTTTGATTCCAGCCAAGTTGGCAACATTCTTTTGTGTAGTTTTTGTTTCAGTTTTTTATGACAGAATAATTATGCACTATACTGGTTAACCCTCAGAATGTAGGCCTGCTCAGGAAAAGTGTGGCCAAGTAAACTGACCAAATTAATATGTGTTTACTGGTCAGTTAAGGGGAATTGGGACACCTTCAGGGGAGGTAACTCCTGCAAAATTATTTTTGTCTCCCATGTCTATAGGGGTCAACTCATAAAGGAAAGAATTTACTCCCGAGGAGCAAATTCTTTGCTTTAACAGTATACCCCTTTTTCAGTGGGCTAGGGCTTATAGAAAAGTGAACAGGAAGTTTCGAAAGTTGTCTCCCTTTGAAAAATGGCGGCCAAATCTGCTAGGTGTTCCCATTCCCCTTAAACTCCAAAGAAAGAAACAAAGTACCCACTAAGTTAGAATACATCTTTTTCTCTCTGTATAATCATGCTTTGAGCCACCATGCTTCTAAATAGCACACAGCATAGACTCTGATCAGACTGAATGAATGTGCAGTCTGCAGAGTTCTTTGCTTTGTATATGTGTCTGTTTCGTTTATCATGGAGATTTATCATGAAATCTGGCCCCACCCATGGGGGCTTGAAGAAATAGATATGGCTACATGTTGTTTCCACGCAGAGCTGAAACCAACCGCACATGTCTACTTGTAAACCGCTTTGAGGGTCTAAGCCTGGCCAGGCAAAGTGGTGCAAGTCGTCCATGCATATAAACTTTTGATCAGGCAGCAGGGCTTCTGATGATGTTTCATCTCAGTGTCAGGTAAAAGTCCCACAAAATTGGAAGCAATGTCTCCAAAATGACCTAAATAGTGTTGACGGGATGTATAACTTCAAATCAAATGAACAAATCAGTCTGCTCTCAGGAGAGTGATCATGAAATCTTTTCTTTCGTCATTATCTCTCATCTTCTGATTCAAGAAGTACAGTTTCTGGTGAAAGTGTATGCACTACTGTAAAAATACTAAACAATTATTGTAGACCTGACCAGACTGCTCCTTTAGGATCTGGGTCTGTACTGTTTTCTTAGACCTGTGTGTCCCAATATTTAGGATCATTACCAGGATGTGTGTGTGTGACTGGGGTGGGTGGGGGTGTGTATGTACTGGTTAACCCCTTTTATGTTCTCTCTCTTTCTCCATAAACAAGCTTTGAGCCACCATGCTTCCATATAGGACACGGCATAGACTCTTGATCAGACTGAATGAATGTGCAGTCTGGTCTGTTTTGCTTTGTACATGTTTGTTTCATCGAGTTTTGTTGTAGTGAAAAGAAATTTCCAGGCTTTTGATTGGACAGTGCAAGGGCATTTATTTTCCATATATCCCAAGAGCAAAAATATATTACCCGCTCGCGCTTGCCTTCACTGCATTGAGATGTCAGCCATCTTGGATTTACTGCATTTGATAAGAAATTTATCATATGACATCGTTGATAAGCAGTGGATAGCGTCATGAATTAAAAATCGTATGACTATACATGTAATAACACTTCAGCAGGATTAAGTAATGTCATGACGATGTCCATGTCAACCGTGCATATTTTGTGGAAAATTTGTCAAAACTAAAGACGATGAAATCCAATTTTAAGCGGTCATATGATAAACAGAATCTTACACTCGTGGTCATTTCATATGAAATTTAAGAAACTCGCCAAAGGCTCGTTTCATAAATTTCATATGAAATGATCACTCGTGTAAGATCCTCTATATATGCAAAATAATTTCATGCACCATAGTAATTTCCAGTCAACAAATAAATAAATAAAATCTTTTTATTGTTTTCATCGTCTCTTTCTAACATGACATAAACATTTTTTCACTGAGCACCGTGATCAGCATAGTGTGTGCAGACTGGCCCGTTTGATGATGTCACATGCAAACATGTACTTCTGACGATGTCTACTCCAAAAGAACCCTTTAGAAACATTTCAACAATGTACAAAATGTTGTTAAAAAGCTTTCCAGTATGACAAATTCATTACTTTGATTCTTGATGGAGAACATCCCCTGCCTGAAAGTGATATTTACCCTCGCCTAACGTCTTGGGTAGATATTGCTATCAGGCAGGGAATATGATCCCATGTTTTCCATCAAGAATCAAAATAACTTTTATTAGCATGGCTGTTTTCAAAGAAAACGACGAGGTATTATCATAGCTGTGGCGTGGTCTGCGTCGTTGTGCAAAAAATTGGATATTTTGTAATATCTCTTTCATTACTGAACATATTTACTTGAAACTCGGACTAGTTGTTCATTATGAAAAGGGGCTGCAGCTGAGCGTTGGCACCCACATGCGGCGCTCTTGTTTTATACATAGCAGTGAAATCAATGCATATCTGAAACAAATAAAAGTGATATTTTCACAGTGTGAATTTTCACAGTGTGAAAAATAACATGACAATGTTATTTTCACAGTAGCAGCCTGGACTATTTTTCTCGCCATCTATAAAACCATTCTGTAAAATACGTTGAAAAAGCATTCTTTGAACTGTAAAAATGCTGTATTAAAAATGGTGATCTGTTGATGGTTTGCAAGTGACAGTTGTGACGTCATAGCCAAGTCAAAAATTGTGACGTAAGATCTGATTGATGAATTACAGCAAGTGTCCTGAAATATTATAAAATAAAAAAGAAATTTACTTTTTTTATAAATATAAAAAATATTTCATCTCGTGTGTTGAAAATATCAGAATTTTCACTCGTGCTTCTCACTCGTGAAAATGCTGATATTATCAACACACTCGGTGAAATATTTTTGGTATTCATCTTAAAAAAGTAAATATCCTCTATATATTTTCATGAAATCCTTTCTATGGTCATTGTCTTCATTCATCTGATTCAAGAAGGGCAGTTGTCAGTTTCTGGTGAAAGAAGGTGCATGGTATGGTGAACCACTTATGTACAGTGTTTAAGCCTGCTCATTAAAAGTGTGGTTAGGTAAACTAATCAGCTTGACATGACTTAAATAGTGTTGGCTATGGCTGGGTAGTTAAATTTAACAAAACAAACAAACAAGTTATTTCAAAATCTGTCCAGAAATAAAGTTCTTGACCATGTTTAAGTTTTGGACGCATGCATGCACGGAAGGATGGACAGGGGCAGCACTATATGCCCCTTCCACCATTCTTCTAATGATGGGGGCATAAAAACATGTTCCTTGGCCACAGCTTAAATACAGTTCTCTCTTATTATCCCAAACGACTTTCAGCCCCCGCCCATAGGGTCTTGAAGAAATATATGGGCTGCATGATGCTTACACGCAGACTTGAATCCGGCCCGCACACTAGTACTGGTAAACCGCTTAGAGAATCTAAGCCTGTCCAGGAACCGGGGTGCGAGGCGGACCGTCCATGCTAATAAACCTATTGGTTTCATTGGGCGACAGGGCTTGAGATGTCATTTCATCTCAGTGTCGGGTAAAAGTCCCACAAAATTGGAAGCAACGTCTCCAAAATGACCTATACAGTGTTGACGGGGAGGTTAAACCTCAAATCAAACAAACAAAACTGCTTAAGTCAAACTAAATTTTGGACAGTTGTTTAAATTTTGCTATATGTTCCTTAGGTTTCAATTTCTTTTATCTCTAACTACTATTATCTCAAACCAAAATTCCCTGTCCCTTGAGGTTGGAGATAACAATAGTTGACTGAATACTGAAGCAAACTTGATTTATATCAAGTATTTCTATCTTTTTTTCAGGGGCTATGAGTGACCTTAGGATGTGTTCACATCATCTTGGACCATTGTTTCGTATCTTCATCCTCAGAAATGACACAGACTATAGCTCAGTGAAAAATTTCAGTTAAGGAAACATCAGTTAACGAAATATAAGTTAAGGGCCCAGTTTTGGCCCAGTTGTTCAAAGGAAACGTCATTCGTTAAGACATCGTTAAAACCCAAGTTCAGGCCTCATTGTTCAAAGGAAATGTCATTTGTTAAGGCATCGTTAAAACCTAAGTTCAGACCCCATTTGTTCAAATTGTTAACTTAACAAGCTTGTTAGTGGTCAAAACCTTAACTGTTCTAGCAAGTTCATTTATCTAATACACTGGTTTTTTTGCTGAAAAATGTGAGCAGCTTTTGCATTTGCAAAAACTGCTCACATTTTTTCAGCAAAAACAGCATAAATATGTTTTGAACTTGGAAAAAAATTACCGTTATATTAATGGGATTTAAAACTGCAATGTCTGTTGTTTTCAGTTGACTGTGTAGCACAGTATCCCCATGATTAAGATAGGCCATTTTGACGACCAGATGTGTGGAATCACCAGATTTCACCCTATATTTGTCTAAAAAGTGCTACTTTAATACATTACTATATCACATCCTTGTGGCATTGTGCATTCTTTCTTATTTCCCAAACATTTAAATTGCTGATGAAAATTTGTGATATGTTTCTTATTTACACTCAAAATGTAGGATGTCGGTGGTCGTTAGAACTGCCTCATGAGGCAGTTCTAACGAGTACCAACAACCTATGTCTTGGAGCGGTAATAAGAAAAATACTATATACCCCTGTTAATCCCAGTGTTTTCCATATGAAGTGGGATCTAAAGGGGTGTTCATTACACAGACTTGTTATCTTGATGCATTACATTGTATTTCAACTGTTTTTCATACATATGAAATGTGTTGAATAAATGAAACATGAATTTAATGCAAGTTATTTTATTTTTCAACATTTTCTTCAGAGAGATTTCTACCTTACCAGTTGTCAACGGCCCCCGCCCATTGGGGCTGGCTGCATGATGCTTCCATGCAGAGCTGAATCTGGCCCGCGCACTAGTACTGGTAAACTGGATCTAAGCCTGCCCAGGCAAAGCTGTGCGGGTCGGACCGTTCATGCCTATAAACCCTATTGGTTTCATTGGGTGACAGGGCTTGAGATGTCATTTCATCTCAATGTCGGGTAAAAGTCCCACAAAATTGGAAGCAACGTCTCCAAAATGACCTTTACAGTGTTGACGGGGACGTTAAACCTCAAACAAACAAACAAAACAAGAGGCCCATGGGCCACTATGCTCACCAGAGCTCAGGTGGGCACTGCCCAATGACAGCCATGTATTTTAACATGATACCATTTTAATCTACCAATTATGTCTCCCAAATGAACCCCTATATCCAAATGAGCATCTATATGGACTCAGTATCTAAAACATTAGGCCTTTTATTAAGTAGAGGGTGTAGGGCATGGACCCAATGGAGCCCTGTTCGGTATCACTAAATGCGTCTCATCATAAGAAATAAGAATATATATGGTGTAGCAGTGGGGATCTGTATACCCGAGTTATAAGGCCTCTTAAGCGGTGGAGGGGTTGGGGCATGTCCTGTTGATCCCAGGAAAGCCCAAGATTGTTGTCCCTATAAGGACCAAGAATATATATATATATATGGTTTATGGGTGGGAATCTGAATGGTTTCTGATATATGAGGCCCTTCTATGACGTGGAGAGGAGAGGAATGGCCCCAGCGACCCCCAAGTGGGTGTGCTATTGATAAGGAACAAGAACATATATGATTATGGGGTGGGGATTTGAATGGTTTTTTACTGGAATACGAGTTTATGGGTGGGGATCTGAATGATTTCTTGAGATATATGGCTTTTAATGAAGTAAAGCAGTGGGGCATGACCCAGGCAGACCGGATGACTCCCAAGCTAGTGTTATTTGAATGTGTTTTATCACAAAGAAGATAATTATATATGGTTTAGGGGTGGGGCTCTGAACAGTTTCTGAGATATATAGCCTTTTGTGAAGTGGTGGGGTGGGGCAAGGCCCTTGCTTGACCTGGAAGACCTCCAGTTTGACGTCAATGAATGTGTCTTATCATAAGGTACATCAATATATATGGTTAGAGGTGGGGATCTATAAGGTTTCCAAGATATTGGGTCTTTAATGAAATGAAGGGGTGGAGCACTACTCCGGCACATCCTGGGGGACCCCCAGATTAGTGTCAATGAATGCGTCATATCATAAGAAACAAGAATATATAAGGTTTTGGGGCGGGGATCTGAATGGTTTCTGAGATAGATGGCCTTTTGTGAAGTGGAGGGGTGTGGCAAGGCCCCGGCGCACCAGAAAGACCCCCAAATTGGTGTCAATGAATGAGTCTCTTCATAAGGAACAAGAATATATATGGTTTAGGGGTGGGGATCTGTAAGGTTTCCAAGATATTGGGCCTTTTATTGAATGGAGGGGGTGGGGCATGACCCCGGCACAACCCGGGGGACCCCCACGTTGGTGTCACTGAATGCATCTTATCATAAGGAACAAGAATATATATGGTTTTGGGGTGGGGATCTGGATGGTTTCCGAGTTATATGGCCTTTTATGAAGTGGAGGGGGCGGGGCATGGCCCCGGCTTAACCTGGGGGAACCCCATGTTGGCATTAAAGCATATGGCTGAGAGACATTTACTTAAGGAACATTTCTATAAAAGTTTTGTCAAAATATCTGCAATAACTTGGCAGCAAATGCCATTTTTCAATTTTCCCCATTATAAGTCAATGGAAAATCTAAGTTGTCATAGCAACCAAACTAAAGAGCCAAATTTTATAAAAAATACAAAACCTATAAAGGCAAATATGGTGAATATTTCCAAAAACTCAGCCTAATAGAGCATTCGGTTTCTGAGGAGATGATTTTTGAAGTATTTTTTTTTCTATTTTTTTATTATGGTTTCCATGGCAACAAATAGAAATGAGCATCATCATCCTCATCAACGGATTTTTGATTAACGTGCAGGTACAGGGGCAACGTCCACATAAGTGGGCCCCCTTCCAGGTAGCTGGCTTGCTGCACGCATGGCAGATCTTACACCAGATCTCCAGGCTTGTCTATCATGAGGATCGATAGCAGAGAGCTTCCATTCTCTGCAATATCTTTCTGTTAGCTGCTTCCAGGTCATCTTGGGCCTTCCTGGCCCCCGCTTTCCACTTACCTGTATGTCACAGGCAGTCTTGGTTGGAGCGTTCCACATGTCCATACCAGCGAAGTCTTCTCTCTTTCAGGATGAGGTCCAGGTCCTCAATGCCAAGACGCTCAAGTAACTCACTGGACCTGATGGTGACAGTGTCCTGTGGCTTGACACTGCAGATCTGTCTGATCATTGCCCTGTCATTTCGCTGTAGACGTTGGAGGTTTGGCTTTGTCAATGGCCATGTCTCACTGGCATGGAGCATTGCGCTTCGCACACAAGAGCTATACACACGGCCACGTGTCTTGAACGAGAGGTGGCGGGAAGAGAGAACTGGTAGCAACTCCTTGAATTTCTTCCAGGCTGTTTTCACACGTGATGTAGTTGAAAGGTCGCAACCACCCCCTGCAGAGAGCATATCACCTAGGTAGCAGAAGGAAGCTACAACCTCCAGCTTGTCGGATCCGACTTGAACTTCCCTCTGTGGTCTGCCATCTAAGGGGCGTGCAGTTCCTTGGCACCGTGTACACCTGTACTCAGGGTCCTCTATCAAGTGTTTGAGCCCACTGCATTTCTTGTGCACCCAGAACTTGCAGCCATTACAAAAGATACTGTTGCTGCCCACTCCAGTGCGACATACAGCGCATGGGAACTGGCCTGTACTCTGCAAGAGGTCCAGACCTGTACCACAGATCATGATCTTTGTCTTTCCCACATTCACTCTCAGCCCTTTCGCCTCCATTGCGTCTTTCCAAGTTAAGAGCCTCCTGACACATTCCTCAAGGGATTCAGCTATGATGACAAGGTCATCAGCATACAGGTCCTCCCAGGGGACTCCAGAGCGGAACTCGCATGACAAGGCTTCAAGCACAATGATGAAAAGCAGTGGGCTGAGAACAGAGCAGTAGGCCTAAAATCATATGGCAGATAGCAGATTGCCTAAGGAACATTTCTATGAAAGTTTTGTCAAAATATCGGCAAAGGTTTGGCAGTAAATGCCATTTTTATATTTTCCCCATTATAAGTCTATGGAAACTCTAAGTTGCCATAGCAACCAAACTAATGAGCCAATTTTCATTAAAAACACAAACTTTCAATCCCCCTGCCCAAGGATGCTACAGATAAAATTTGGGCTGAATCGGCCCTGTGGCTTCAGAGGAGATGTCGTTTGAAAATGTTGACGAAGAGGACGCAGACACAGATGACGACGGACAACTGCCTATCCTATATGCTCCCCCGGAGCCTTCGGCTCTGGTGAGCTAGAAACCAGTTGTCAAACTACTGGGTTTGGAACTCTTAACCACAGATAGGGAGAAACTAATATAATTGTTTTATATAGATTTATATAGATTTTACAGCCCTTTCAAGGTTGTTTTGGTTGTATCAAGCTGAGATTTCCCATAGAAAAAACATTTGACCTTCCATTGCAGGACTTAGCATCTGGCATATGACTGTAAAAGGCTCAAATTCATAGTGACGATAGAATCAGCACTCTCAACCACAAGGCCACATAGTCCGAACAATTATATAGTATTTCAAGTCGATTTTGGTCGTCCTTTTCAGCGATAACGTTTTTGTCGTACCTGCTTGTAGCAGGGTGCGACATAGGTGTCCCTTTTCCGTCTGTCCGTCTTAATATTTACGTCAAAGTATGAAATTTACGTTTGTATTAATTTAAAAATCAACTACAAAGCTGATCAACCATCAAACCGTGCATGAAACATCTCCCTGAACTTCTAAGTTGGTAGGCACCTTGATCTGGTGACCTTCACCTATATTTTACGCTCCAGTGACTTTGACCATTATGTCGAGGTTCGACATTTAAGTCAAAGCAGTGTAATCAACTAAACTAATCTGGTGATGACTAAACAACCATCAAACCTTGCGTGAAATATCTCTCTGTGCTCCGGACTAGGCAGCCACCAAACCTTGCATAGTGCTTGTCCTACATTTACTGACTCTGCTGGTGCCATGACCTGGTGACCCTGACCTATATTATGCACTACAGTGACTTTGACACATTTTATGTCAACATTCGACATCCTAAAATAAATGGCCTACAACCACCAAACCTTGCATAGTGCTTCTCCTCGATGTTTTTTTTTTTTTTTTTTTTGGTTTGGGTTTTACGGCCCTTTCAAGATTATTTCACTCATATCGAGCCGATCGTTAATCAGAGGTGGGCGAAAACCGGAGTACCCGGAGAAAAACCACCTGACCTTCCGTTGCAGAACTTGGCGTCTCACACGTGACCCGAGCGAGGCTCGAACCTACGGCGGTGAGAGACCTAATGACTAAGAGTCAGCGCTCTTATCCACTAGGCCACGGAGGCCCGTTTTCTCCTCGATGTACTGATGTAGCTGGCACCTTGACCTGGTGACCATGACCTATATTTTTTGACACATTTTATGTCAACAATCAACTGCTAAGAATGAAATTAACTTATAACTACGTTACGATTGTGGCTCCTGTGACTTTTGCCCCCAGCAGGTGCGATGCCCCCTTCTGTGGAATTCTTGTTTCTTTCAATTTTTGAGCAACACACCTAGTGGAAAGTGGCCAGCTTCTCAAAAGGCTGTGATACCCCTAGGTTCTATGAGCAGAGCTGTAATCAGATGGAGATCTGATTTTTTCAGATGTGTGAAGCTCTGTATCGGCAATTAGGCGTGCAAAACTTATTTTAAGGGGAATGGGAACACCTGGCAGATTTTTCTAACAATTTTCAAAGGGAGACAACTTTTGGGACTTTCTGTTCGCCTTTCAATAAATGCTGTCCCACTAGAAAGAGTCTGCTTTTAAAGAAAAGAATTTGCTCCTGAGGAGCAAATTCTTTCCTTTAAGAGTTGACCCCTGTTGACATGGGAGACAAAAATACTTTTGCCAGAGTTGCCTCCCCTGAAGGTGTATCCATTTCCCTGAATAGGGGACTATGCTTGCATTCTAAGACATACTATAAATGTCCTTTTCTACATGGGGCTAGTTCATATTTCTAGATGCTCATGATAGTGCATTTACATATGTGGAATTGCTACAGGACAGTTTGCAGTCCCGCTCATCATCGGGCCTTTGAGAAATAGATGGGCTGCATAATGCTTCCACGCAGAGCTGAAACCGACCCACACACGAGTACTGGTAAACCACTCAGAGGATCTAAGCCTGCCCAGGCATAGCGGTGCAAAGAGTCGGACCACCCATGCTTACAAACCCTATTGGTTTTATTGGGCGGCAGGGCTTGAGATGTCATTTTGTCTCTATGTCGGGTAAAAGTCCAACAAAATTGGAAGCAATGTCTACAAAATGACCTTTACAGTTTTGACGGGGACGTTAAACCTCAAATCAAACAAAAACAACCCAATCTATAGAGCCATCATACTTGTTCTAAAATTTGAACAAGTACAAGTTACTACCAGATATTGTGTCTAAATGTAGCTGGATGAGTGCCAAACGGTGTGGACTCCGATGAGACTTGTCTACACTATTTTTCAAGCCTGTCTGTCCAAATATATTGACAGTAAATACAGAAACTTCTTTTGACTGATTTCTGTCAAACTGCAGCTACATGTATTTTATCCCAAGTGGCAGTGAAATGTACGAAAATTATTGACCAACTTTTAACTTGAAATATGATCAGTCAAATTCCTGAATGAAGGTCTAGTTTTCTCCATACAATTCCTGAATTGAAGAAGCATTTCCTTCCCAAGTTTCAAATCTTTCAATTCTTATCCTGATCAATACATGTATTAAAATCAATTCAGCCACACCCATTTCTGACTATCCATCAATCAAATTACTTGATATAATGTACTCAGTATTTGTTCAATTCACAAACTGCTTGACAAACATTGTAGATCCTTATCAGATGGCTTCTTCAGAAGCCCTCTGATCTGGATCTACACTGTTTGCAAATTTAGGGATTGTCGTGTTCAGCAGGATTAGGTTCTTCAGAAGCCATCTGATCTAGATCTACACTGTTTGCAAATGTAGGGGTTGTCATGTTCAGCAGGATAAGGTTCTACAGAAGCCATCTGATCTGGATCTACACTGTTTGCAAATGTAGGGGTTGTCATGTTCAGCAGGATAAGGTTCTACAGAAGCCATCTGATCGGGATCTTCACTGTTTGCAAATGTAGGGGTTGTCATGTTCAGCAGGATAAGGTTCTTCAGAGCCCTCTGATCGGGATCTACACTGTTTGCAAATGTAGGGGTTGTCATGTTCAGCAGGATAAGGTTCTTCAGAAGCCATCTTATCTGGATCTACACTGTTTGCAAATGTAGGGGTTGTCATGTTCAGCAGGATAAGGTTTGTCAGAAGCCATCTTATCTGGATCTACACTGTTTGCAAATGTAGGGGTTGTCATGTTCAGCAGGATAAGGTTCTTCAGAAGCCATCTTATCTGGATCTACACTGTTTGCAAATGTAGGGGTTGTCATGTTCAGCAGGATAAGGTTTGTCAGAAGCCATCTTATCTGGATCTACACTGTTTGCAAATGTAGGGGTTGACATGTTCAGCAGGATAAGGTTCTTCAGAAGCCATCTTATCTGGATCTACACTGTTTGCAAATGTAGGGGTTGTCATGTTCAGCAGGATAAGGTTCTTCAGAAGCCATCTTATCTGGATCTACACTGTTTGCAAATGTAGGGGTTGTCATGTTCAGCAGGATAAGGTTTGTCAGAAACCATCTGATCTGGATCTACACTGTTTGCAAATGTAGGGGTTGTAATGTTCAGCAGGATAAGGTTCTACAGAAGCCATCTGATCGGGATGTACACTGTTTGCAAATGTAGGGGTTGTCATGTTCAGCAGGATAAGGTTCGTCAGAAGCCCTCTGATCGGGATGTACACTGTTTGCAAATGTAGGGGTTGTCATGTTCAGCAGGATAAGGTTTGTCAGAAGCCCTCTGATTGGGATGTACACTGTTTGCAAATGTAGGGGTTGTCATGTTCAGCAGGATAAGGTTCTTCAGAAACCATCTGATCTGGATCTACACTGTTTGCAAATGTAGGGGTTGTAATGTTCAGCAGGATTAGGTTCTTCAGAAGCCCTCTGATCGGGATCTACACTGTTTGCAAATGTAGGGGTTGTCATGTTCAGCAGGATTAGGTTCTTCAGAAGCCATCTGATCTAGATCTACACTGTTTGCAAATGTAGGGGTTGTCATGTTCAGCAGGATAAGGTTCTTCAGAAGCCCTCTGATCGGGATCTACACTGTTTGCAAATGTAGGGGTTGTCATGTTCAGCAGGATAAGGTTCTTCAGAAGCCATCTGATCTAGATCTACACTGTTTGCAAATGTAGGGGTTGTCATGCTCAGCAGGATAAGGTTTAAGGGGAATGGGAACACCTTCAGGGGAGGCAACTCCTGCAAAAGTATTTTTGTCTCCCATGTCAATAGGGGTCAACTCTTAAAGGAAAGAATTTGCTCCCCCTTTTTCAGTGCGACAGATCTTATAGAGAAGCAAACAAAGTCCCTTTGAAAAATGGCGGAAAAAATCTGCCAGGTGTTCCCATTCCCCTTAAAACCAAAGAAAAAAAATCAGAAATGAGCAATGCAGTTTCGAAGTAAACTAAGAGATTTACCAACTTCTCTGTACTAAAATCTCATCAAAACTACTGTAAACCTGAACACATTCTGACAACTAGTTTCTTCATTTAATATGTGGATTGTTTCGATTTGGAGTTTAAAGGCCCAGTCAACACTATTATGGTCATATTAAGCACCTCAGTTTACCTAACCGCTCGATGTAAAGTGTATAAAAGTGTCTAGGGTTTTGAAAGAAACAACAAAATACATGTATATGTCTTCAAAATATAATAAATATGAATTTCATTTATTTCATTATAACAAGAGGGCCCAGAGGGCCCTGGTTCGCTCACCTGATCCAATGTATAACAAGTGGGCCCCGGGCAGGGTCAATTTTGGCCCCAGGGCTATAATTTGAACAATCTTGGTAGAGGTCCACAAGATGAAGCTTCATATCGAATATGAAAGACCTGGGCTTTCTGGTTTCAGAGAAGAAGATTTTAAAGGTTTACCCTGCATATAGAAGTCTATGTAAAACAAGATTTTCCCTATATAAGTCTATGTTAAACCAAAGGGCCCTGGAGCAGGGGCATTTTTGGCCCCAGGGCTATAATTTGAAAAATCTTGGTAGAGGTCCACTAGCTGAAGCTTCATAACAAATATCAAAGACCTAAGCCTTGTGTTTCAGAGAAGATGATTTTTAAAGATTTTCCCTATATAAGTCTATGTAAAACCAAAGGGCCACATGGCGGAGGCGTTTTTGGTCTCAGGGCTATAATTTGAACAATCTTTATAGAGGTCCACTAGCTGAAGCTTCATAACAAATATCGAAGACCTAAGCCTTGTGGTTTCAAAGAAGAAGATTTTTCAAGATTTTCCCTATATACGTCTATGTAAAACCAAAGGGCCCCGGAGCGGGGGCATTTTTGGCCCCAGGGCTATAATTTGAATTATCTTGGTAGAGGTCCACAAGATGAAGCTTCATACCAAATATCAAAGACCTGGGCCTTGCAGTTTCAGAGAAGAAGATTTTTCACGATTTTCCCTATATAAGCCTATGTAAAAAAAAGGGCCCTGGTGTGGGGGCATTTTTGGCCCCAGCACTATAATTTGAATAATCTTGGTAGGGGTCCACTAGATGAAGCTTCATACCAAATATCAAAGACCTGGGCCTTGCGGTTTCAGAGAAGAAGATTTTTCAAGGTTTTCCCTATATAAGCCCATGTAATACCAAAGGGCCCCCGTGTGGGGGGCATTTTTAGCTCCAGCACTATAATTTGAACAATCTTGGTAGGGGTCCACTAGATGAAGCTTCATACCAAATATCAAAGACCTGGGCCTTGCGGTTTCAGAGAAGAAGATTTTTAAAGATTTTCCCTATATAAGCCCATGTAAAACCAAAGGGGTCCCGTGCGGGGGCATTTTTAGCTCCAGCACTATAATTTGAACAATCTTGGTAGGGGTCCACTAGATAAAGCTTCATACCAAATATCAAAGACCTGGGCCTTGCGGTTTCAGAGAAAAAGATTTTTCAAGATTTTCCCTATATAAGCCCATGTAAAACCAAAGGGTCCCCGTGCGGGGGCATTTTAGATCCAGCACTATAATTTGAACAATCTTGGTAGGGGTCCACTAGATAAAGCTTCATACCAAATATCAAAGACCTGGGCCTTGCGGTTTCAGAGAAGAAGATTTTTAAAGATTTTCCCTATATAAGCCCATGTAAAACCAAAGGGCCCCCGTGCGGGGGCATTTTTGGCCCCAGCACTATAATTTGAACAATCTTGGTAGGGGTCCACTAGATGAAGCTTCATACCAAATATCAAAGACCTGGGCCTTGCGGTTTCAGAGAAGAAGATTTTTAAAGATTTTCCCTATATAAGCCCATGTAAAACCAAAGGGCCCCCGTGCGGGGGCATTTTTGGCCCCAGCACTATAATTTGAACAATCTTGGTAGGGGTCCACTAGATGAAGCTTCATACCAAATATCAAAGACCTGGGCCTTGCGGTTTCAGAGAAGAAGATTTTTTAAGTTTGCGGTGAAAAAAATCTATTTTTGGCTACTGTGACCTATATGTGCAACAGACAGGAACCATTTGAACAACTTTGAAAGGGGACCACCTAAGGATCATTCCTGTGAAGTTTGGTCAAAATACGATCAGTGGTTTAGGAGGAGATGTCGTTTGAAGAAAAGTTTACGGACGCACGCACGGACGCACGCATGGACCCACGACGGATGACGGACAAAAAGTGATCCCATACGTGACAGGTGAGCTAAAAACAGCCTAACTTCAGTGGCTCGAACACCTTTGGGACCTCGAAAATCTGTTCGAGACAGGGGTAGGTCGAGCCACTGAGGTTACTGTCAGGAGGCATAACGAGATACTTTTAGACATCTTTTCGATGTTCTATAATGAAAATGTATGCTGTGTGTACTCATTAGAATCGCAGGGTCTACAATGTTTGCCATTTGTACTCCTTGCTGGATTGTGAAACAAATTTGTTGAAAGTTTAGGAAAATTACAGCAAGTCCTCTAGGTGTCCAAATTTTTAGGATTTTTACGGTATTCTCATTATTGAACTGGGCTTCAGAGTATCCTACATACAGTCAAACTTCAATGGCTGGAACTTACTTGGAACTATTGGCCCCCGCCCATCGGGGCTTGAAGAAATAGACTGGGCTGCATGATGCTTCCACGCAGAGCTGAAACCGACTCCAACACGAGTACTGGTAAACCGCTTAGAGGATCTAAGCCTGCCCAGGCAAAGTGGTGCGAGTCGGACCGTCCAAGCTTATAAACCGTATTGGTTTGATTGTCCGACAGGGCTTGAGATGTCTTTTTGTCTCAATGTCGGGTAAAAGTCCCACAAATTGGAAGCAACGTCTCCAAAATGACCTTTACAGTGTTGACGGGGACGTTAAATCTAAAATCAAACAAACAATTACTTGGGAACCATGAAAATTTATTTGAGCCACTGAGTGTTACCTAAAGCATCAGGTTAGGAGGCTTAATGGAATTAATTAAGGAATTAAGGAGAATACCTTTCGGATTCTTCCATAAAAAACAGGAAAAACCAGAGATACCTTTCCTATTCTTCAAAAAACTATTGGTATGTTGTGACTCATATGAATTTTATGAATTCTATTGAAACAGCTAAGATCATATAGAGATAGGACCTCCAGTATAAAGACTCGCCCGAAAGTCTGGACAAGCCCGGGATCAAACCTATGACCACTGGTTCATGAGGCGAGTGGTGCTATAGAAAGAATTTCTTAGGAACAAAAGAATCAGGGGTTTGAGCCATTGAAGTATTGCTGTATTTCTGAACATTCTGTGGTTAGTATTGTGGTAGCAGAGATTCCTTAAGTCCTGCAAGCAGCATATTAGGAACACTGTTGACTTCAATCCATGCCCAAGTTAACAATAATTCCTTAAATTCAAGGCTTCCTCATTTTAGGAATAAAATTTTAGGCAGTTGTGAAAACTATTTAAAGCCTATTTTTGTCAATATTATTGTGGCTTTTGTTTGAATAGAGGTTTGAGGTCGTCACTACTATTTAGGTCCCTCCAGACTTTTGGATGAGTCTTTAAACCGAGGTCCTGTCTCTGTATGACCTCAGCTGTTAGTGGGATGTAAACTCAAACACTCACTCACACACTATTTAGATCATTTTGGAGATGCTGCTTCCAATTTGGTGGGAATTTTACACAACATTGATATGATATGACATCTCAAGCCCTACCCGCCAAACAAACCAATAGGGTTTATATTATTATGATTTTGTTGTTTTTTTTTAACTGAGGTTTTATGTCCCTGTCAACACTATTTAGGTCAATTTGGAGACGTTGCTTCCAATTTTGTGGGACTTTTACCTGACATTGAGATGAAATGACCTCTCAAGCCCTGCCGCCAAATGAAACCAGAAGGCTTATATGCATCGGATTGTCTGACTCGCACTACTTTGCTTCGGCAGGCTTAGTCCTCCTTCTAAGCAGTTTACCAGTACTCATGTGTGGTCAGTTTCAGCTCTGCGTGGAAGCATCATGCAGTCAATTATTGTGGTACGTCAATTCAATACTTCCAAAGCAAATTCCAAAGCAAATTCATCCTTTTATTTGCAAAGACATTGTTTTACCCATGAAAGTAAATAAAATGTGGCTTCAAATTTTTTTTTTTTTCAATTTAAGTAAGCCTTGACCAGGAACCAGGATATGCTCTGCTTTTGCAAACAGTGTCAATCCAGATCAGATAGCCTCTAGAAGAGCCATCTGATCTGAATCTTTACTGTTTGTCACACAATTAGTGAATTTGTAGGAATAAATTACATAGTTATTTGTGGTTCATAAACATGGATGTGGCAAGATTAATTTATTCAGCAGAACAAGTGTTAAATTTAAGAAACCCAGTCTCAAACTAGAAATGCGTCCATAGGACACGGATGCCCCCGCCTGAAAATATGTCTGTTCGTATTCATCAATAGAAAGTTATTGACCGTGTTTAAGTTTTGGACCCTTTTTTCACGTTTGACCTCTAAGTATGACCTTGACCTTGTAGGTAAGGACCTTGGTTTTGTGTGAGGCAGATTGTCTCATGATGGCCAACATTTCTGCCAAATAATTTCAAAATCCATTCAGAGATAAGAAAGTTATTGACCGACCATTTTTTTTTACCTTGGACCTCTAAGTATGACCTTGACCTTGGAGGTACGGATCTGGGTTTACACTTGACACATCGTCTCATGATGGTTAATATTTCTTCAAAGTAATTTTAAAATCCATCCAGAAATAAGTAAGTTATTGACTGCGTTTAAGTTTCGGCCCTTTTTTTGACCTTTGACCTCTAAGTATGATCTTGACCTTGGAGGTACGGATCTGGGTTTGCACGTGACACATCGTCTCATGATGGTCAACACTTATTCAAAGTAATTTCAAAATCCATCCAGAAATAAGTAAGTTATTGACTGCGTTTAAGTTTCGGACCCCTTTTTTTGGCCTTTGACCTCTAAGTATGACCTTGACCTTGGAGGTACCAACCTGGATTTTGCACATGACACATCGTCTCATGATGGCTAACATTTCTACAAAGTAATTTCAAAATCCATCCTGAAATAAGAAAGTTATTGACTGCGTTTAAGTTTCGGACCCTTTTTTTGACCTTTGACCTCTAAGTATGACCTTGGAGGTACGGACCTGGGTTTTGCATGTGACACGTCGTCTCATGATGGTTAACATTTCTGCCGAGTAATTTTAAAATCTATCAAGAAATAAAGAAGTTATTGACTGCGTTTAAGTTTCGGACGCACGGACACACGGACGCACGGACGGACGGACAGGGGCAACGCTATATGCCCTTTCCACCATTCTTCGAATGGCGGGGGCATAATTACAGAAACATGCCTAATTTTTCATCCTTTGCTGTTCGCGTATTTGTAAAGTTTCTTGTACATCTCCAGCCTCCGCCCATCGGGGCTTGAAGAAATATATGTGCTGCATGATGCTTCCACGCAGAACTGAAACCGACCCGCACACAATACTGGTAAACAGAATAGAGGATCTAAGCCTGCCAAGGCAAAGCGGTGCGAGTGGGCCCGTCCATGCTTATAAATCCTACTGGTTTCATTGGGTGGCAGGGCTTGAGATGTCATTTCATCTCAATGTCGGGTAAAAGTCCCATAAAATTGGAAGCAACGTCTCCAAAATGACCTTTACAATGTTGACGGGGACATTAAACCTCAAATCAAACAAAACAAAATTTGTAGTTTCTTGTACAACTCTAGGTCTTGTGCTAACTTCCCCATTCCAGGGCTTTCACAAACTCTTCTTCTGAAAATGATAGCATCTTTGCAGCTTCTATATGCATCTGAAATGATAGGAATTTACAAGGAATAAAGACATCTGACAGATTTTCTGACCTTTCTGGAAGGGAGGTACAGAGGACCCTTGTTATAACGAGAGTATTTGTTCCCTATTATCATGCCGTTATAAAGAATTTGCCATTATAAAGAATCCCAGTTAGGAGTATGATAGGTAATAAAAGGCCTTTTCCCCATTATTACTCCAAGAAACAAATGTTCCTTGCAGTCTGCTCCGATCTGGGTCGGCACTATTTTCTTAGGCCTATATGTCCCACTTAAGATCATTATGGTATTTAACCCATTCAGTACCAAAAACCCCAAAGCGGGTACCCTGGCAAACAGTGCAGGCCCAGATCAGATGCCGCAGAATGCGGCGTCTGATCAGGGCCTACACTGTTTGCAAAAAGTTCAGCCATTTTCCTACTAAATTTTGAAGAAAAAACAACCTGACAACCTGACACCCCTAAATTTTGAAATGGGCTCATGCTATATATGAGGAGGAAGATTCCATTTGTTACAAAAAGGGTAAAAGTCCAAAGGAAGGCCAGGCTTTGTTAGAATTATTCTGACTTTGAATTATCGAGGGTGAAAATCTTAAAGGAAAACAACTACAAAAATTAACTTTCACTTCAGAACAAGGGTTTTGAGGAGACAAACATTTTGGTACAAGTTTTATGAAAATTGACTGAGTGGTTTAGAAGTTATGACCTTTTGAACATTTCACAAATTCTGGTTTTGTTAGTCCAGAACGAGGCTGTGAGTAAATGACATCATAAACCCACAATTGGAAAACATTGAATTACAGCGATTCTCGTGCAATAAAACAGCAATAAATAGTTCAGTATGCATTCCATTTATTCAGTGCGATGATAATTTACTGTTTTTAAGTACAAAATCTGAAAAGTATGCTGCAAATTATTATTTTTCTATTTTGGTCACGTGACTAGATTAACAATCTGGCGGCCCTCATAGACAGCAATTGTAAAATGTTCAAAAGGTCATACTTTCAAAACCGCTCAACCGATTTTCATACAATTTGTACCAAAATGTTCGCCTCATCAAAGGCAATATTTTAAAGTGACAGTTAATTTTTGTGGGTGTTTCCCTTTAAATTTCTATATTAATTGAGATGGATGGATGTGTTATACTTAGGGCGGGCTAAACGGAGCTGAAAAGATAATCGATTATCAGTCCTGACATTGTGATCGATAATCGATTAGTAATCACTGAAGATTTGCTCATAATTTTACCTGTCTGGTTGTATGTCCGAGCATGATACCTATTACTTTGTAGTTTACCATATGTATTTGAACAGGCAGGCCTGAGCTACAGTGCAGACCCCGATGAATGCGGCTTCTCATCAGGGTCTGCACTGTTTGCCACTCGTCCAGCTATTTTAAGCACAACTTTGGGTAGTAAATTGAACTTATCAAATATACAAGCAAATCAGAAATGTTAATCATTTTTGTGGAATATATCAACTGATCAACCGATTATCAAATTAATCGTGCCAGCCTTAGTTATACTGTGGTTCAGATCTGGAGAAAATATGTTCCCCACACAGGCTGTTATTATGAAATTTTGAACTGGCTATCAATTATACAGTCAAACGCATATCCAAATTCAATAGTCAATGGTGCTAACCTTTTGAAATGCCAAGAACTGCTCTTTGGAATAATAAAAAGCTAAAAGGTTGCCTTTGGAAACAAAGCACACACAAAACAAAAAAAACGAAAATCAGAGACTGTTTTATTGGGTCTCTTCATACACAGCAATACAGTTTGCAAGGCTGCGTACGCCTCCTAGCACCGGCATAGCGAGCGATATTCGATTTTCAAAGTAACCAGAATGGGCTCAATGATCCCAAAAAAAAGAAAATATGATCTGCACTATGAAGCACGGGGAGACTTTTTACGGCCACCACACTTTACGCCAGCTGTAGTGAGGTGAAATTAAAAGCTAAAAGTTTGCTTTTGGAAACAAAGAACACACAAAAGAATGAAAATCGGAGACTCGGTTTTATTGAGTCTCTTCATACACAGCAATACAGTTTGAAAGGCTGCATACGCCTCCTAGCACCGGCATAGCGAGCGATATTCCATTTTCACTATGATGAAGTACGGGGAGACTTTTTATAACACCAGCTGCAGTGAGGTAAAATAAAAAGTTAAAAGGTTGCCTTTGGAAACAAAAAACACACAAAAGAACGAAAATCTGAGACTCAGTTTTACTGAGTCTCTTCATACACAGCAATACAGTTTGAAAGGCTGCATACGCCTCCTAGGACCGGCTTAAGTGACACTTGTAGAAAATTACTTTGGATACCTTTTGTCTTTTAAGGATATCTATAAGCTTTAGCTGTTTCTTGAAACCAGCCATCAATTCATTCTTCTGTTTTTCAAGCCTTTTATTGTCAGCCATCAACTGGTCAACCCTTCTCTTTTCCTGGTCGGATGTTTCCTGAAATATATACAACCACATTTTGTTTGTTTGTTTGATTTGAGTTTTAACGTCCCCATCAACACTGTAAAGGTCATTTTGGAGACATTGCTCCCAATTTTGTGGGACTTTTACCCAACATTGAGATGAAATGACATCTCAAGCCCTGTCGCCCAATGAAACCAATAGGGTTTATTAGCATGGACGGTCCGCCTCGCACCGCGGTTCCTGGACAAGCTTAGATCCTCTAAGCGGTTTACCAAAAATAAAACCACATCAAAACTTCAATAACTCGAACAAGAATGGTGGCTCTTTACCACGGCTAATTCAAACTTGTTCTGAAGTCCATAGAGAATTCTGTCCAGAGCTCTGTATCTTGAACAAGTATGTTGTGCATACTCACTAGAATCACCTCATTGAGGCGATTCTAATGAGTACACACAACATTCCTTTTACGAAAAATGGAAAATAACTTGTTCTGCGTCAGTAACTCAAACATGGATGGCTCCTTACCATGGCTAAACTGAACTTGTTATGCAATATCTAGAGACTTCTCTCCATAGCTATTTATCTTGGAAGAAAAAGTAACTGTTTTGTCTCAGCCCCCCCCCCCCCCCACCCCACTTATTCTCCAGACCTTGCCCCATGTGATTTCTTTTTATGCCCCCGGAATCTAAGATTCTGGGGGGCATATAGTTTTTGGTCTGTCCGTCTGTTTGTCCGTTTGTCTGTTTGTCTGTTTGTCCGTTTGTCCGTTTGTCCGTCTGCAAAAACTTTAACATTGGGCATAACTTTTGAATGGTAAGTGGTACAGCTTTCATACTTCACATGTGTATACCTTATCACAAGACCTTTCCAGTGGTACCATAATTTTTGATCTCGTGACCTTGAACTTGACCTTTGACCTATTTTATTCAAAAGTTTTAAAAACATTAACATTGTCCATAACTTTCGATTGGTAAGTGATAGGGCTTTCATATTTCACATGTGCATTCCTTGTCACAAGACCTTTCTAGTGGTACCATAATTTTTGACCTTGTGACCTTGACCGTGATGTTTGACCTACTTTTTAAAAACTTTAACATTGGCCATAACTTTCGATTGGTAAGTGATAGGGCTTTCATATTTCACATGTGCATACTATGTCACAAGACCTTTTCAACAATCCCATAATTTTTTACCTTGTGACCTTGACCTATTTTTTTAAGACTTGAACATTGGCCATACCTTTTGATTGCTTAGTGATACTGCTTTCATATTTAACATGCGCTGTCCGGGGGCATCAGTGTTTCACAAACACATCTTGTTGTTTCTGAAATAGGAATCATTCCTTGCTGGGTAGAAATATCAGTCCTGACAGGCACTGGGATCTGCCATTCATTAGTACCTTAATACTGTGCCCAAATCAGTGTATCGTGACGCCTTCAAGAAGTGGATACATCGGCTGAAACTTTGCATTTCTAGCCACAGGGAGTACTTCAAGGGCATAAAATGAGCATGAAATTTGAAGTCTCCAGATAGAAATAATCAATTCTTTTCAAACATCCCTCGTAAACTCAGTTTATTTGTCTTCTAACTTTTTTATGCCCCCGGAATCTAAGATTCTGGGGGGCATATAGTTTTTGGTCTGTCCGTCTGTTTGTCCGTTTGTCTGTTTGTCTGTTTGTCCGTCTGCAAAAACTTTAACATTGGGCATAACTTTTGAATGGTAAGTGGTACAGCTTTCATACTTCACATGTGCATTCCTTGTCACAAGACCTTTCAAGAGGTACCATAAATTTTGACCTCGTGACCTTGAACTTGACCTTTGACCTATTTTTTTCAAAAATTTTTAAAACATTAACATTGGCGCTGTCCGGGGGCATCAGTGTTTCACAAACACATCTTGTTCCATCTTTTAATCCAAGGCTGTTGACATCGCTTCATAAAAAATGACGTAAAGTGCGGGTTCTAAATGTGCTGTTTGATGTCATGTTATATTACTAGGGTCAATGTAGGTACGTTCGGACAGATGGGTACATTCGGACACTTTTATTTATCATGTATAGTTTCCGTGTGTTACTATTGTCATCCTTAATCGAGCATGCAATATAAAATCCAATTAAAACCTTTGTTACTTGCCTAATTCTATTACCTTCAGTTCATATTAAACATACCTTTTTATTGGTTGAAAAATGCTTACGTCAGAACAACATCTCAAACTGCCAGTTTTTTAAAAACCGAAACACAATCCGAACGATCACAAATGATTTTCCACTGACCACTTTTATGGGTATTTTCGGAGTAAAGTAGCTTCAAAATGTATCCTTATGTTCTTTTGACATTAATTTATGTAAATATTATATTCTTTTTGCGAAAAATATCAGAATTAAAGTTGTAATTTCGCAAGAAAAAGTGTCCGACTGTACCAGCCTATTGGAAATCTTAAAGCGGGTACAGTCGGACACCGTGTACTTGATTGTTTTTTCAATACACAGCGAGGATGCAATCCGCACCTAACCCTATCTATAATGTAGAAAATATTGAGACGCGACAGAAAGAAAAAAAAAACATACCAGGTTCTGAAGATCATATGCAAACATTTGCACATCGGTAGAATGAGCCTTAAAGTAAAATAAAGCTCGCATGACTATCCTTCTCAGGAGGGCACTGGGGAGAGGGGGCTTGGTGGTCTGCCATATACCGATAAAGTGTCCCTTTCCAAAATATGTAGTCATATAGGCTGTAAGAATTCTTTGCGAAATCTCAAGGTAGCAAAATGGCGTAGAATTACCGCCTCCATACTAGATCCACAACCCAAAATTATAGCGACTGTACTGGACTTTAGAACGGGGCTACCCCTTTACACCACAGAATTTGTTTTATAAACTGTGCTGCCGCTTTTATCTGTAGGGTCGATAATCTCTGGGTGTAAGTTGGTAAAATAGTTCTGAACTGAATATTTAAGTTTGCAAACAGAGCAACACTGATAACATGGCGTCTGTTCTGGATCTATACTCTTTGCCAATGACCCGATACACCAGCCCGGTCGAGTCTTTATTGGAGAAGACTAGCGGATCTATAAATATAACCGTTCTGGGTACATTGTCGGTCATAGTCATGTGCATGTGAGCAACCGGACGCTACTAGTAGTATTAGCATTACTTGGGCGTCATGGACTGCGCATGCGCAGCATTTGTATAACTTCCGGTGAAACGTAAGCGAAACGATTAGATGACGAAACTACCCTAAATATCGGACGTGTGTTCGAATGACGTAACTCGCGGTAATTACGCCGTAAGTATCCTAAATTTTGAGGCGAAAGATGTTCCCGCGGATTGGCGCAGTTCGCCGTCCCCGATCAGGTCGGGGGTGATCGGGGTCTACCCCGTTCCCTCGAGCGCTCCTATCCCAATATTTAGGGAGATACTACCCGGTATAGTATCGATGAAATTAATTCTCTCACCCGCAAAGTAATTATCGCCTCGAAAACCGGGAAAACAATGGAAGGTGTTGGAAGAGCTCGATTTGATGCGAGAAACTAGGAATGGACCGCATCCCGGAAAAAAAAAAGTTTGGTTTGTTCGATTTGAGGTTTAACGTCCCCGTCAACGCCGTATAGGTCGTTTTGGGGGGCGTTGCTTCCAGTTGCGCGAGACCTTTACCGGACATATCTACAACATTTGAATCTCGGAGAATCTTTCTCGGCTACGGAATTTATACGGATATCGTGGGGGCGTAGCCAGATAAACTTTGGGTATGCAGTGGGGTAAACCTTATTTTCCTTATTTCTGATCCAAGACATAGGTTGTGGGTACTCGTTAGAACCGCCTCATCGAGGCGATTCTAACATATTTAAACCCAACTTTTATACAGTAAAATTTGGCTTTGCAGGGGTAAACCTTATTTTCCTTATTAAGACATAGGTTGTGGGTACTCGTTAGAACCGCCTCATCGAGGCGATTCTAACATATATCTATAACATTTGTATCTCGGAGAATTTTTCTTGGCTATAAACGGATGATGATTAGCGTTATTATCCTAAAAATGTTAGTGAAAGAAAGAAATCGTTGACGCGACGTTGGTGCAACGTTGTATACCACGGCGTCTTATACGCATGTGCGTGTGTACGCGCTTGTCCGTTTTATGTCCAACCAACGACTAAGGGCATAGCGGAGACGGGGTGACATATAAAGCTTGTCCGGAGCGTACCTCTGATAGTTTTAAAAGTAATTTAGTGAAACTCGATACACCGATGGGGGACTATGAGAGAAATCGCGGAATGCAATAAACATAACCATGCTAACACTATTTACGGAGTTACTGCCCTTCTTAAATAGGATCCCCACACAGTATTGTGGGTGCCCTATAGATATCACCGAGTCAGTCAGTTTGTCGCACCTAAACCAAAATATTTATCGGTCATAACTTCAAAAGTATTTACCCTACGCTCACGAAACTTCGCATACATACCATCACAAGACCCTACATTCTGACAAACGGTCATAACTGTATTGATGTTGGGTGCGCGTTTGTCAGGCCAAAACCAAACGACTTAAACTCGGTCATAACTTCGAAAGGATTTGTCCTGCTGTCACGAAACTTCACACACACACATACTTACCATCACAACGGCCCCCGCCCCTAGGGGCTCGAAGAAATATATGGGCTGCGTGATGCTTCCACGCAGAGTTGAATCCGGTCCGCACACTAGTACTTGTAAACCGCTTAGAGGATCTAAGCCTGTCCAAGCAAAGCGGTGCGAGTCTGTCAGTTCGCGCTAATAAACCCCTATTGGCTTCATTGGGCGACAGGGCTTGAGATGTCATTTTTATAACCGACCAACGACGGAGGGCATAGCGGAGGCGGAGCGATATATGCGCTCGATCAGGGTTAGCTCCGTTTGGTCAGGGGCAGTCGGTCAGTCGATCATGCGAATTGTTGCGCGTGTTAAACGAAACGACGTCGTTTAAACGTTGTATGCGCGGCGTGTGCCAGTGCACGGCAGCAGCACTCTTCCAGTCCAACATTTAGGATATAACTACTGTCAAACGCTGGTGCGGTGTCATGGTCAGCTTAATAAGTGGGATGTTTGGCCTAGACCCTCTAAGCGGTTTACCAGTACTCGTGGGGGTGAAAGACACGTGCAGCCCGATCTATTTATTTGAGCCCTAGAGGGGCGGGGAGCTAAATATCCCATTCAACACCACCACAGCCACCACCACCACCCACTACCACCACCACAGCCACCACCACAGCCACCACCACCACAGACACCACAACCACCACCACCACCACCAATACCCGGTGTCTCTCCTCTTTACTCGTTCGAGGATACAACTGGTCCCAAATGTTCGATTTTTGCGTGGAGACGTTGCTTCCAATTTTGTGGGACTTTTACCCGACATTGAGATGAAATGACATCTCAAGCCCTGTCGTCCAATGAAACCAATAGGGTTTATAAGCGTGGACGGTCCGACTAGCACCGCTTTGCCTGGGCAGGCTTAGATCCTCTAAGCGGTTTACCAGTACTTGTGTGTGGTCGGACTCAGCTCTGCGTGGAAGCATCACGCAGCCCATCTATTTCTTCGAGCCCCGATGGGCGGGGGCGGTCAGTCAGTCCGTCGTTAACGCGAATTGTTGCGCGTGTTAAACGAAACGACGTTGTTGTAACGTTGCACGGTAGCAGCAGTCTTCCATCCCAACATTTAGGATATTACTACTGACAGGCGCTGGTGCGGTGTCATGATCAGCCGACTAAGAGGCGAAAGGCTTATCACCTTTAAACGAACAACGAAACTCGCTGGAAGACAGCGTTCTGAAGGCTGCGGTTATTGATCCAATTTTTTATGCTCCCCGAAGGGAGAGCGTGTAATCGCCGCTTCGTCCGTCCATCCGTCCGTCCGACACACTTTTTATCTCTAAAAGTGTTAAAGGTAATTAAGCGAAACTCGATATACTGATATAGGGGGAGGGGCTATGAGGGGAATCGGAGAATACAAGAACCATAACCCTGCCAACAGTATTAACGGAGTTACTTCCCTTCTAAAATAGGACCCCGCACAGTATTTTGGGTGGCCTTTAGTAAATACCTTGTCATTCAGTTTGTCACATCTAAACCAAAATTCTTAACCCGTCATTACTTTAAAAGTATTATCCATACTCTTGTGAAACATCCGTTAACGCTTTTTAGGTCATTTTGGAGACGTTGCTTCCAATTTTGTGGGACTTTTACCCGACATTGAGATGAAATGACATCTCAAGCCCTGTCGCCCAATGAAACCAATAGGGTTTATCAGCGTGGACGGTACGCCTCGCACCGCGGTTCCTGGACAGGCTTAGATCCTCTAGCGGTTTACCAGTACTAGTGTGCGGGCCGGATTCAGCTCTGCTTGGAAGCATCATGCAGCCCATATATTTCCCCTATGGCGGGTGGTGTCTGTAGTGGTGTCTGTGGTGGTGGTGGGTGGTGGTGGTGTTGACCACCACCACTACAGTCAACACCACCACAGCCACCACCACCACAGACACCACCACCACCACCACAGACACCACTACAGACACGGGTGAGAGAATTAATTTCATCGATACTATACCGGGTAGTATCTCCCTAAATTTTGAGGCGAAAGATGTTCCCGCGGATTGGCGCAGTTCGCCATCCCCGATCAGGTCGGGGTGATCGGGGTCTACCCCGTTCGCTCGAGCGCTCCTTTCCCAATATTTAGGGAGATACTACCCGGTATAGTATCGATGAAATTAATTCTCTCACCCGCAAAGTAATTATCGCCTCGAAAACCGGGAAAACAATGGAAGGTGTTGGAAGAGCTCGATTTGATGCGAGAAACTAGGAATGGACCGCGTCCCGGAAAAAAAAAGTTTGGTTTGTTTGATTTGAGGTTTAACGTCCCCGTCAACGCCGTATAGGTCGTTTTGGGGGGCGTTGCTCCCAGTTGCGCGAGACCTTTACCGGACATATCTACAACATTTGAATCTCGGAGAATCTTTCTCGGCTACGGAATTTATACGGATATCGTGGGGGCGTAGCCAGATAAACTTTGGGTATGCAGTGGGGTAAACCTTATTTTCCTTATTTCTGATCCAAGACATAGGTTGTGGGTACTCGTTAGAACCGCCTCATCGAGGCGATTCTAACATATTTAAACCCAACTTTTATACAGTAAAATTTGGCTTTGCAGGGGTAAACCTTATTTTCCTTATTAAGACATAGGTTGTGCGTACTCGTGGTGGTGGTGGGTGGTGGTGGTGTTGACCACCACCACTACAGTCAACACCACCACAGCCACCACCACCACAGACACCACCACCACCACCACAGACACCACTACAGACACCACCCGCCATAGGGGAAATATATGGGCTGCATGATGCTTCCAAGCAGAGCTGAATCCGGCCCGCACACTAGTACTGGTAAACCGCTAGAGGATCTAAGCCTGTCCAGGAACCGCGGTGCGAGGCGTACCGTCCACGCTGATAAACCCTATTGGTTTCATTTGGCGACAGGGCTTGAGATGTCATTTCATCTCAATGTCGGGTAAAAGTCCCACAAAATTGGAAGCAACGTCTCAAAAATTGACCTAAAAAGCGTTGACGGATGCTTCACGAGAGTATGGATAATACTTTTAAAGTAATGACCGGTTAAGAATTTTGGTTTAGATGTGACAAACTGAATGACAAGGTATTTACTAAAGGCCACCCAAAATACTGTGCGGGGTCCTATTTTAGAAGGGAAGTAACTCCGTTAATACTGTTGGCAGGGTTATGGTTCTTGTATTCTCCGATTCCCCTCATAGCCCCTCCCCCCTATATCAGTATATCGAGTTTCGCTTAATTACCTTTAACACTTTTAGAGATAAAAAGTGTGTCGGACGGACGGATGGACGGACGAAGGGGCGATTACACGCTCTCCCTTCGGGGAGCATAAAAAATTGGATCAATAACCGCAGCCTTCATAACGCTCTCTTCCAGCGAGTTTCGTTGTTCGTTTAAAGGTGATAAGCCTTTCGCCTCTTAGTCGGCTGATCATGACACCGCACCAGCGCCTGTCAGTAGTAATATCCTAAATGTTGGGATTGAAGACTGCTGCTACCGTGCAACGTTACAACAACGTCGTTTCGTTTAACACGCGCAACAATTAGCGTTAACGACGGACTGACTGACCGCCCCCGCCCATCGGGGCTCGAAGAAATAGATGGGCTGCGTGATGCTTCCACGCAGAGCTGAGTCCGACCACACACAAGTACTGGTAAACCGCTTAGAGGATCTAAGCCTGCCCAGGCAAAGCGGTGCTAGTCGGACCGTCCACGCTTATAAACCCTATTGGTTTCATTGGACGACAGGGCTTGAGATGTCATTTCATCTCAATGTCGGGTAAAAGTCCCACAAAATTGGAAGCAAAGTCTCCACGCGAAAATCGAACATTTGGGACCAGTTGTATCCTCGAACGAGTAAAGAGGAGAGACACCGGGTATTGGTGGTGGTGGGTGGTGGTGGTGGTGGTTGTGGTGTCTGTGGTGGTGGTGGCTGTGGTGGTGGCTGTGGTGGTGGTAGTGGGTGGTGGTGGTGGCTGTGGTGGTGTTGAATGGGATATTTAGCTCCCCGCCCCTCTAGGGCTCAAATAAATAGATCGGGCTGCACGTGTCTTTCACCCCCACGAGTACTGGTAAACCGCTTAGAGGGTCTAGGCCAAACATCCCACTTATTAAGCTGACCATGACACCGCACCAGCGTTTGACAGTAGTTATACAGTACGGCTCAGGTATAAGAACCAAAAAACTCTTTATTCCGAATCTCGGCGTTTCGAGTACTTTTAAAAACACTCGGAATTCTTCCGAGTATATGTATATATTCGGCGGACACTCCTCGAAAACACTCGCAAGGTCCGCGGTACGCGAAGTTTCGCGAAATTATTCCGAGTCGTAATATCGTACCTGGAGGCAATATTTTCTCGCGAAGTTATGCGGAAATACTTGGAGGAATTTGACGAAATACCTGGGCATTTTGTTTTGTTTATTTAATGTTCTTTTACCATCATATATATTTATATATAATTATAAGACAATAATTATCACTGATAGTTATTATAATGTAAACAATGTCAAAAGTCAACAAAGAGGTATTCATTAATTAGCCAGGGTGTGAAACTGCACAGTGTTTTCAAACAAGGGAATCAGTTGGGCATGACGAGTACATACAACTCTTTCAAGTCCGTAATTGAAAGCATGTTGAACATCATAAAATTACAGGAAAAACGGTCATTTTGATATTTTCGAAAAAAAAAGAAAATTATTTTGATATAATATAATCATTTGTCTTTCATTCTTTAATAATTTTAATGTGAAGAATTATCGGACAATTGAGAAACAAATAATCAAAGGTGATATCTGTCAGCGAAATTTTGACGGGTTTCGGCCGCCATTATTGGCTTCTTTTAAACTGCAAAATCGGTCATTTTGAACTCAAAATTTCTCCATGTAATTTTAAGATTTTCAAAAAAAGAAAATTATTTTGATATAATATAATGATTTGTCTTTCATTCTTTAATAATTTTAATGTGAAGTATAATCGGACAAATGAGAAACAAATAATCAAAGGTGATAACTGTCAGCGAAATTTTAACGGATTTTGGCCGCCATTATTGGCTTCTTTTAAACTGCAAAATCGGTCATTTTGAACTCAAAATTTCTCCATGTAATTTTGATATTTTCATAAAAAGAAAATTATTTTGATTAAGAAATAGATCAGCTCTAACTGTGATTTGTTGTGTAATAAATCACAGTTTGGAGGTCAGTTGTAAAGTAGACAAATCACGCGCGCCACGCGCTCGTGATTTGTCTACTTACAACTGACCGACAAACTGTGATTTATTACCCAACAAATCACTGGCTAGAGCTGATCTATTTCGATTCTAACACCCTGAAAATCGGCAATAATGTTGTTGTTTCCTTCAAAATCTCACAACTTTTCGCCATTGTTAGAAGAAATCCCGCTAAAATTATCGACTGAAACACATGCATTTATATCCTTTTCTAACGTTTACGATGCGAGAAAATGACGTTACACCGTCTAACGTCAAGTTAATCGACTAGTGACGTCATAAATTTGCAGTTTTTAATGACGTCACACGTCACGCTCTTCCGAGCTGTGATTTGTTGCAGAATAAAACACAGTTATTTTGCATTGCCTATATAGGCGCGCTGTGTTAGAATATAATATAATCATTTGTCTTTCATTCTTTAATAATTTTAATGTGAAGTATTATCGGACAATTGAGAAACAAATAATCAAAGGTGATAACTGTCAGCGAAATTTTGACCGGTTTCGGCCGCCATTATTGGCTTCTTTAAAACTGCAAAATCGGTCATTTTGAACTCAAAATTTCTCCATGTAATTTTGATATTTTCAAAAAATGAAAATTATTTTGATATAATATAATCATTTGTCTTTCATTCTTTAATAATTTTAATGTGAAGTATTATCGGACAATTGAGAAATAAAAATAATCAAAGGTGATAACTGTCAGCGAAATTTTGACGGGTTTCGGCCGCCATTATTGGCTTATTTAAAACTGCAAAATCGGTCATTTTGAACTCAAAATTTCTCCATGTAATTTTGATATTTAAAAAAAAAAGAAAATTATTTTGATATAATATAATCATTTGTCTTTCATTCTTAAAAAAATTTAATGTGAAGTATTATCGGACAAGTGAGAAACAAATAATCAAAGTGATAACTGTCAGCGAAATTTTGACGGGTTTCGGCCGCCATTATTGGCCTCTGATACGTCGCACCGGCGACACATGTTTAATTAAATTAATCACCACTCGCAAATACTCGCAAACACTCGAAATATCACAGGTAAGCTCTGAGCTCCGCGGAATTTCCTAGGAATATCGAGCGCATAACTTGGAGTAAAATATTTTCACTCGGAGTGGTTTACTCCAAACCATTCGGCGGAAAAACGCGGATTTAAAAAGTTGTCCGCGGAATGAAAAAGAAAAATGGTTCAAATACCTGAGCCGTACTGTATCCTAAATGTTGGACTGGAAGAGTGCTGCTGCCGTGCACTGGCACACGCCGCGCGTACAACGTTAAAACGACGTCGTTTCGTTTAACACGCGCAACAATTCGCATGAACGACTGACCGACTGCCCCTGACCAAACGGAGCTAACCCTGATCGAGCGCATATATCGCTCCGCCTCCGCTATGCCCTCCGTCGTTGGTCGGTTATAAAAATGACATCTAAAGCCCTGTCGCCCAATGAAGCCAATAGGGGTTTATTAGCGCGAACTGACAGACTCGCACCGCTTTGCTTGGACAGGCTTAGATCCTCTAAGCGGTTTACAAGTACTAGTGTGCGGACCGGATTCAACTCTGCGTGGAAGCATCACGCAGCCCATATATTTCTTCGAGCCCCTAGGGGCGGGGGCCGTTGTGATGGTAAGTATGTGTGTGTGTGAAGTTTCGTGACAGCAGGACAAATCCTTTCGAAGTTATGACCGAGTTTAAGTCGTTTGGTTTTGGCCTGACAAACGCGCACCCAACATCAATACAGTTATGACCGTTTGTCAGAATGTAGGGTCTTGTGATGGTATGTATGCGAAGTTTCGTGAGCGTAGGGTAAATACTTTTGAAGTTATGACCGATAAATATTTTGGTTTAGGTGCGACAAACTGACTGACTCGGTGATATCTATAGGACACCCACAATACTGTGTGGGGATCCTATTTAAGAAGGGCAGTAACTCCGTAAATAGTGTTAGCATGGTTATGTTTATTGCATTCCGCGATTTCTCTCATAGTCCCCCATCGGTGTATCGAGTTTCACTAAATTACCTTTAAAACTATCAGAGGTACGCTCCGGACAAGCTTTATATGTCACCCCGTCTCCGCTATGCCCTTAGTCGTTGGCTGGACATAAAACGGACAAGCGCGTACACACGCACATGCGTATAAGACGCCGTGGTATACAACGTTGCACCAACGTCGCGTCAACGATTTCTTTCTTTCACTAACATTTTTAGGATAATAACGCTAATCATCATCCGTTTATAGCCAAGAAAAATTCTCCGAGATACAAATGTTATAGATATATGTTAGAATCGCCTCGATGAGGCGGTTCTAACGAGTACCCACAACCTATGTCTTAATAAGGAAAATAAGGTTTACCCCTGAAAAGCCAAATTTTACTGTATAAAAGTTGGGTTTAAATATGTTAGAATCGCCTCGATGAGGCGGTTCTAACGAGTACCCACAACCTATGTCTTGGATCAGAAATAAGGAAAATAAGGTTTACCCCACTGCATACCCAAAGTTTATCTGGCTACGCCCCCACGATATCCGTATAAATTCCGTAGCCGAGAAAGATTCTCCGAGATTCAAATGTTGTAGATATGTCCGGTAAAGGTCTCGCGCAACTGGGAGCAACGCCCCCCAAAACGACCTATATGGCGTTGACGGGGACGTTAAACCTCAAATCGAACAAACCAAACTTTTTTTTTCCGGGACGCGGTCCATTCCTAGTTTCTCGCATCAAATCGAGCTCTTCCAACACCTTCCATTGTTTTCCCGGTTTTCGAGGCGATAATTACTTTGCGGGTGAGAGAATTAATTTCATCGATACTATACCGGGTAGTATCTCCCTAAATATTGAGATAGGAGCGCTCGAGCGAACGGGGTAGACCCCGATCACCCCCGACCTGATCGGGGACGGCGAACTGCGCCAATCCGCGGGAACATCTTTCGCCTCAAAATTTAGGATACTTACGGCGTAATTACCGCGAGTTACGTCATTCGAACACACGTCCGATATTTAGGGTAGTTTCGTCATCTAATCGTTTCGCTTACGTTTCACCGGAAGTTATACAAATGCTGCGCATGCGCAGTCCATGACGCCCAAGTAATGCTAATACTACTGCTACTGTGCTTAATAACATTGTGTCTATGAATAAACATTCGACCCATCAAGTAGGCTACCATTGTTTTAGCATCGCTACCAAGCTGACAAGCAAATCCCACCCTCACTCTTACCCTACCCGCCGAGCTTAGAATAATATACCGTATTCTTATGTCGATTTTCAAATATATGTTAAAGAATTAAATCTTTTTCTGATGATTATATTCTGTTTTTATTTTTAAATACGCACGCTCTCTCTAGTGTGTCCGAATGTACCACCATTCGTCCGACAGTACCAGCTTGCTGATCGTTGCCAGTCAATGGAAGAAAAATAATGATTTTTATCATATACTCTCTATATTTTGTTCTTAAAAAACATCCTGAATAATATAAGCAGCTATTCATAATTCAAATTTGAAATAATACGCATGATCTCGCAGGTACAGACGTTCGTATAAAAAATGTGTCCGAATGTACCTACAGTGACCCTACCTGTTGATATGTGAGATTCTTGCTCATGGAATTTATTGAAGTATGAAACTTTTATTTCAACTCAAATTGAACAAAATGCACATAGTGATGGAGAATTGGAATTATTTATTATTATATTGGATTTTCTATAAAATAATGTTGTGTGTACACATTAGAATCATCTCAATGAGGCAATTCTAATGAGTACACACAACATACTTCTCACCTCTGTGGATTCAAGCCTGGCTCGGGTCACATGTGAGACGCCAACTTCTGCAAAGGAAGGTCGGGTGGTTTTTCTCTGGGTACTCCAGTTTTTCCCGACCTCTGATTAACAATCGGCTCGATATGAGCGAAATAATCTTGAAAGGGCCATAAAACCAAACAAAAAAAATGACAAAATGATCTTGAATCAGTAGAAGAGAACCATCTCTATTCAGGACAATAAGAGTTACTTACCCTTGATGAAGATTTGGCTCTTGATAACTGTTCTTTATATTTTTCTATCTCCTCCAGGGCTCTGTTTAATCTCACTTCTGTGGCACTTTGTGTTGTGGCTTGCTGTTTCTGATTTCTTTTCAACTGATCTAATTCCTACAAAAATACAAAAAATAGAGGATCTTACATGAGTGCTCATGTATTATTGAATTTATTAAACAAGTTGAGGAAAAGGGATAAAATGCGAGGCTCTGCTGAGCATTTTACCCCTTTTCCTCAACGAGTTTAATAAATTCAATAAACATGAGCACAAATGTAAGATTCTATTTATCATATGACATTTAAAACGCATTATGTTCACGATTGTTAACATTCCGCCTTTAGTAAACGCGACGTCGTTAAATATGTAGCTAATTTGCATATTTAATCCACCAGTGGATTATCGAAAATATTACATGGCATTATTACACTCTCAGACGCGACGTCATATAATAAAGACAGGTTTTGTTTGTTTATTTGATTTGAGGTTTAACGTCCCCGTCAACACTGTAAAGGTCATTTTGGAGACGTTGCTTCCAATTTTGTGGGACTTTTACCCGACATTGAGATGAAATGACATCTCAAGCCCTGTCGCCCAATGAAACCAATAGGGTTTATTAGCATGGACGGTCCGCCTTGCAAGCGGTTAACCAGTACTAGTGTGCGGGCCGGATTCAGCTCTGCGTGGAAGCATCGTGCAGCCCATATATTTCTTCAAGCCCATATGGGCGGGGGAGGAATAAAGACAGGTAAACAAGAATTCAGCCAAAGGCTACTTCGCGCCTGTGGGGGGCGCAAAGTCACCAAACCATGACATCTAGGCCAAGGTCAAACATAGATGCTTGCATAAAAGTTGCCATTCTTAAATGCAAGCTTGTTCTAAGTATCATTAATGAAGCTCTAATAATTCTAGAGAAACGAACTTAACCATTAGGGTGAACCCTAGGGTGGTCGCAATATTTTACAATGTCAGTGAACCATGAAATGTAGGAAAAGGTCAAATATGGATGCTTGCATTTAAGCTGCCATCCCCAGATACAAGTTTGTACCAAGTATCATTAATGAAGCTCTTATAGTTCTTCAGAAATAAACTTGGCCATTAGTGTGAACGATAGGGTGGTCGCAATATTTTACAATTTCAGTGAACCATGAAATGTAGGTCAAGGTCAAATTTGGATGCTTGCATTTAAGTTGCCATCCCCAGATACAAGTTTGAACCAAGTATCATTAATGAAGCTCTTGTAAGTCTTGAGAAATTAACTTGACCATTAGTGTGAACGATAGGGTGGTCGCAATATTTTACAATTTCAGTGAACCATGAAATGTAGGTCAAGGTCAAATTTGGATACTTGCATTAAAGTTGCCATCCTCAGATACAAGTTTGTACCAAGTATCATTAATGAAGCTCTTATAAGTCTTGAGAAATTAACTTGACCATCGGGGTGAACGCTAGGATGGTCGCAAATGTTGACGCCTTGAAAAACGGACGGAAAACCGGACGCTTATATCGCGCCATGCTAATAGCAGACGCGACAAAAATGGATCCCTTCATGAGAAAACCTGTCTTTGGAGTTTGCAGCCAGGCATGACCCAAACCAGCTTGCTCAGCAGCACAGACTGGCAAGTGTCTAGATACATGTATTTTAGATATATAAATAAGAGATACACTGCAGAGGCGTTATAACGCTGACGCTTAAAACGTGGAAATCGTTATAACGCTGTTGGTCTGTGGCTCCCATTTTTTTTTTACGTTTTCCCCCCAGTTTGGAAAGCTTGGCCGAAAATTGTTTCCCTTTTTCCGCGGAACTCGGCGGTCAAAATATAGTCAGCCGATAAAGTTGGGCCGTAATTTTGAATACAATGCTGTATACTGCAGGGTGCGGTGCTTGGTACCCTACATTTTTAATAATTCAAAAACATCAATGTGTTGTTTTCCAGTTACATCCTTAAGTTAAGGATAGTAATCTAACCCTTTCCAATTGACACTGTATACACTAAGTTTTTTTCGCGCCAAAAACAGAGCAATGCAAACGCTGTTTGTGGTGCATCTGCATGCGGAATTTCCGTGGGGTCTCTTGGTGGGGGGAATTCGTTATAACGCTGTTGGTATGTGGCTCCAATTATTTCATTTTCCCCCCAGTTTTGAAAACGGTCAAAATGTTTTCCCACTTTTCCTCGGAACTCGGCAGTCAAAACATCGTTAGCTAAGACAATACTGTATACTCGCTTATTTGCTCAAGTTGTCAACACTATTAAACTGTGAATAATCCCTAAGGCTTATCGATAAGCCGGCAATTAATAGTGTGATGAGGTGTGAAAACTAGGTAATCAAGATATTTGTACCAGTTATGACTCAATTAATCCCTTTGTAATTGTCACGTGCAGACGCTAAATATTTTCCGCCAAAACAGAGCATAGCAGATGCTTTTTTTTTTTTTAAAGCACTTATGTATCCGATTATTTATTTATTATTCACTAGATAAAAAGAAAGAAACACCATCTTGGTTCGCTTACATTAATTGCCCCTCTTTCATTTCGGAATTGTCAAGTTGCATTTTACTTCACTATTTAGTGATACCTTCGCGAGACCGGAAGAGGTAAATAAATATGGCGGCCGGAGATACAGAAACGAAAGTACAGCAATAAATAAATACAACTAGAAATGCGTCCATAGGACACGGATGCCCCCGCCTGAAATATGTCTATGTTCGTATTCATCCATAGAAAGTTATTGACCATGTTTAAGTTTTGGACCCTTTTTATGCCATTTGACCTCTAAGTATGACCTTGACCTTGGAGGTACGGATCTGGGTTTGCACGTGACACATTGTCTCATGATGGTTAACATTTATTTCAAAATAATTTCAAAATCCATCCAGAAATAAATAAGTTATTGGCTGCGTTTAAGTTTTGGACCCTTTTTTTGACCTTTGACCTCTAAGTATGACCTTGACCTTGGAGGTACGGACCTGGGTTTTGCATGTGACACATCGTCTCATGATGGTTAACATTTCTACAAAGTAATTTCAAAATCCATCCAGAAATAAGAAAGTTATTGACTGCGTTTAAGTTTCGGACCCTTTTTTTTTCCTTTGACCTCTAAGTATGACCTTGACCTTGGAGGTACGGACCTGGGTTTTGCATGTGACACATTGTCTCATGATGGTTAACATTTCTACAAAGTAATTTCAAAATCCATCCAGAAATAAGTAAGTTATTGACTGCGTTTAAGTTTCGGACCCTTTTTTTGACCTTTGACCTCTAAGTATGACCTTGACCTTGGAGGTACAGACCTGGGTTTTGCACGTGACACGTCGTCTCATGATGGTTAACATTTCTGCGGAGTAATTTTAAAATCCATGAAGAAATAAAGAAGTTATTGACCGCGTTTAAGTTTCGGACGCACGGACGGACAGGGGCAACGCTATATGCCCTTTCCACCATTCTTCGAATGGCGGGGGCATAAAAATGGTTTGAATGAAAAGCAAAATGACCACAAGAAGTATAGAATCGGATTAATATTTAATCTAGTAAGTATATAATTTATAAAATACATGCAATATGTAATATTCATAATTAACTGGCAGAAATAGTAGCCATGCATGCAGAAAAAGTTCGTTGGGTAACCCGATTTTTTTCGGGATTGATATAGTGCTGGACCGCGTATAGCTCTGTCTACGTCGATGGATCCTGATGACAGCGTTATAACGACCCTACAGTGTATTGTACAGTCAACCCTCTTTATACCGACATTTGTTATAACAGAAAAACACGTTAAAATGACGATTTCAATGGAACGAATTCTTAGCTCAAGGCTTCGCCTCGATTCCGGTCAACGTGGGCTTCCCTCGAGTTGGAAATGCCCAATCGAATCCATAGTCATGAAAGATTCTTGTAATTTAATACTCCAAGAAACAAATGTTATGGATATTTGTTAAAATTGCCACATTGAGGTGATTCTAACAAATGTCTATAACATTTGTTTCCTGAAGTAATGGTGTGGAAAAGACCTTTTATAACCTATCATACTCCATTATAACGGCAAATTCATTATAATGTCACAAGGGTGGAAAAAGACATGGCCTCTCGCATACCATGCAAACACTCTACAGACTGCTACTGAGCCACATAGTCGACCTGTCACAATTTCCCCCTGCCTGATGAGATTTGTCCCGATGTCAAATGTCACAGGGGTGGAAAAGGAACATGGCTTGACCGGGACTCAAACCCAGGGCCTCTCGCATACCGTGTGAACACTCTACCGACAGAGCTACCGAGCCACATGGTCACCCCGTCACATTAACGACACAATGATAGGGAACAAATACTGTCATTATAACACAAGTCCCCTGAATTTTCAAGTACCTAACACTAAGGTTAAGTACCTAACACTAACAGATATGCATCTTTATTGTTCACAAATGTCGAAAATAGGTTTTCTTGTGAAATGGCTCAATTCGCTGAGTCGGTGTGAATGAAAGATGTTAAGCCTGTTCTTTAACCCATTGTATAGAAGCCTCCGTGGTGTAGTGGTTATGCTACTCGCCTTGTAAACCAGGCGTCACAGGATCGATCCCGGGTTTCTCCACAGACTTTCGGATGAGTCTTTAAATCGAGGTCCCGCCTCCGTACCTTAGTTAGCTGTTTGCGAGACGTAAAACTCAAACTCTCACTCAATCTTAACCCATTGTATGCTAGTGGAATCTTCCATTGCTATATGTTGGACAAGTCCATTTATCATACAAGGCGTGTCAGGTCTATGTTTTCGTTCTTATTCTATTTTTGACGGAAAATTCTGTTAGCAAATAGTGCAGGCCCTGATCAGACGCCGCATTCTGCGGTGTCTAATCTGGGCCTGCACTGTTTGCCAAGGTACCCCTTTAGAGGTTTCCTCGCATACAATTGGCTAACTGCACAATAAAACCATCATAGACTCAGATCAGCCTGATCAGAGTCTTCACTGATCACATGATTCTTCTTTAGCCTACTGGCTATCCACCCCCAAAGCCTCCCTCAAGGACTTCAACATACAAACAGAGTTCAGGGAACAAATTGCACAAGACCCAGCAAGTGGTGTGGCCTCAGGAGGGGTGCTAGTGAATATATGGCAAAAAGAATCGGTGAAGCTGAGCAGAAACATGCACAGCACAATGATAGAGGTAAGGTATCACTAACAGTGCTGTCTTCCTGTAACCTCATTAAATTTTGCTCTATCTGCAACAGACAGTTCAGAGCTAGAATTGGACTCATCGGCCATCTTAGAACACACAAAGAGTAGCATTTCTGGCATGTGATTAAGATTGGTCATTGTCAGTTATGACAAACAAACTATTATTATCCATAGAGAGACATAGTAAATACATGGTTAGTGTCTTTAATAATAAAATATAATTGGTGAGCTTTAGACAATTTTATAGGGACAACCTTCAGCAAGCCCCTATAAAATTTTCCTGGCAAACTGATTATATTTTATTATTAAAGACACTAATCATGTATTTTAGTTTATACCGCAATTCAAAACAATCAACTTTTGCAAATTTAAGCAAATAAGACAGCAGATAGTGTGGCATGTTAAACGACATTCAGTGCCATGGCGCGCACATGTAGTATGACACAATATCGAGTGCGAAGTTTCAGACGTCACCACGCCCAAGAGATGTAGGAAATAACATTTACGTTCGACTTAAGCTTCTCAGAGAAATCTTTTCACAAACATTCATTGAGATAGTTCCGAGCAAATAGCTTCACATTCTGTATGAAAATCTGCAAATATATAGTTTATTTTAGCTTAAGAAATTATATGACCTTGAGACGCAACCGCAGTAGCAGTGCACAATTATTCCAACCGGCCATTCAAACCAGGAAAGGCCGAGAAGGCAAGCATTTATCTGAAATTTCTGAAAATCTGTTTAGATAACTATGGCAAAGATTTTGACTTACAGTTTCATTGTTTTCCCGTGTATAAAAGGTTGCAGGTTATTTTTTACATTCTGAAAAGTATGTCTGGTCTATAAATGGTCACTAGATGTATTATAGGTCAGTAGAAGGTATTATAGGCCACTACCAATTATAGCATGCAGTTATTCAACCCCCTTTATTAGGTTACTAGAATGCCTGATTGCGGTATAAAAACAAAATCTCTTATCATATTGCCTATTTGAGTCTTTTTCGGTTGCACAGGTCTTTGTTTGTTTGTTTGATTTGAGGTTTAACGTCCCCATCAATACTGTAAAGGTCATTTTGGAGACGTTGCTTCCAATTTTGTAGGACTTTTACCCGACAGTGAAATGAAATGACATCTCAAGCCCTGTCGCCCAATGAAACCAATAGGGTTTATAAGCATGGACGGTCTGACACTCACACTGCTTTGCCTGGGCAGGCTTAGATCCTCTGAGCGGTTTACCAGTACTCTTGTGCGGTCGGTTTCAGCTCTGCATGGAAGCATCATGCAGCCCATTTATTTATTCAAGCCCCAATGGGCGGAAGCCATTGGACACCCTGAAATCTTGCTGTAATGATTCTCTTAAAATTTTAATAAATTTGTTTGTCGATCCAGCATGAAGTCCAAAAAAGTGCAGACAGAATGGCAAACAGTGTGGATCCTGATCAGACTGCTCATTCTGTCTCATGAAGGAGCAGTCTAATCCGGTTCTGCATTGTTTGCTTAGTTTTTGTTTGTTTGAGGTTTAACATCCCTGTCAACAAAATTTAGGTCATTTTGGAGATGTTGCTTCCAATTTTGTGGGACTTTTACCTGACACTGAGATGAAATGACATCTCAAGCCCTGATGCCCAAGGAAACTAAAAGGCTTATATGAATTGGACGGTCTGACTCACATCACTTTGCCTGCTGGGTAGGCTTAGCCCTTCTAAGCTGTTTACAAGGACTCACATGTGGCCAGTTTCAGCTCAGGGTGGAAGCACCATGCAACTCGATCTATTTCTCCAAGCCCAGAGCCCCCCGATGGGCAGGGGCGAGCAGTTTGCTTAGGCATACCTGTCTCAATACTTAGGATCATTACAGCATGACAGAAGATGTAAAAAAAAACCAAACCTTTTTAGTGGTAGTAAGTTGTGTTTCTAGGCTTTCTGTCTTCCCTTTAGAGTCTTCAGCGATCTTTTTAAACTTTTCTAGTTGCGTTGCCTGTGCTGCATTAGTTCTGTGTAACCTCCCTCGTTCTTCTTCTAATTCTTTGATCTTACTGGCTAGAATGCTGTTTTCTTCATCCTAGTGTTACATAAAAAGGGGATCTTGCAAAAAAATGGTCATTTCATATGAAATTTATGAAACAAGCCTTCGGCTGGTTTCATAAATTTCATATAAAATGTCCACAAGTTTAAGATGCAGAAAAAATACTTCTCGTTTTACTTAGTACATGAACTATAGTAAATTTCTGAGTAAAACAAAATGTTTTGTTTCTGAGTGAAGACAATGGAGTCAGATCAAATAAAATGGACCATTTTGAAAGGTAACTTTCTGACGAAATGAATTGTTATTTTTCTTTCTTCAAACAAAAAGAATACATTTTCTAACATGCATGATTTATTCCTGTAATTTGGAACATTATAGTTTATTTTTAGAACCATGTCAACAATCTGAACTACGGTAAATTTTAGCCCACTGTTAGGCTACTTAAGGACTAATCCGAGGTCTGGAGAAGCTGGAATCCAACCTACAAACCAGTGTTTTTCATAATTCAATGTTGTTCATACTTCTTTATGAGGTGAAAAAGTTGACCACAACACTGTGGAGGCGTCTTTTTTTTCTTGCACACCAGACAAGGAAATCCTTGATTTTACCCTGGGTTAGAAATTTATGTTCTGACCCTGGTATTCCGACCCAAAATCGAATACAATAGCGTGTTTGATAAATGCACTGGTTGATTACGACCTCGTATGCGCCGTCGTTAAGGTTGACATCACAGCAACGTCACTAAACATTCCTGCAATGTCAACACAATATGGCGGAAGTTGGTAACCGAAGTGACTGAAGCATTAAAAATCCGCTTTAAGAAATGGAAGGTATGCAAGAAAAAGAATCCAATATGGGTGTGAGGGGTGGATAGAAAAATCAGTCCCTCAGGATCACTGTCCGGCAAGCCTCGTGATGCCGGACAGTGTCCCTCGGGACGGATTTTTCCATCCACCCCTCGCACCCATATAAGATTCTTATAATCTGTCTATGTAGTTTAATGACTTTCCTTCCTTTACGTCTTAACCTCTGTAGAGGACATCAGAAATTTTTCTCTATGATTACTAGTACAGCACACACCTGCCATATTCTCCCCTGATAAAGGGGTCTATACTTAACCCATTTTGTCCCGGATACCCCAAAATGGGTACCCTGGCAAACAGTGCAGGCCCAGATCAGACGCCGCTGAATGTGGCGTCTGATCAGGGCCTACAGTATTTGCAAAAGGTCAGGTATTTAAACATAACACAACCTGCCACCCCTAAATTTCGAAATGGACTCCAGCTATATATTAGGAGGAAGATTCCATTTGGTACAAAATGGGTTAAGGGAAAGAATTGGTTCCAGAGAACCCCATGTAAGAGTAATTTTGTAACTAAATGAGTTAGCCACTAAAAATGAAGTTGATTATTGTAAGTATTATTATTACTACTACTATTATTATTATCATTCTTGTTGTTGTTTATTGTTGAACATTGTATTTTTATTATTATTAGTATGAACATTATCATTCTTATTATTACTGGTATCGGGGTTCAAGCCTCACTTTGGTCATAAGTGAGACAGCAGCGGAAAGTCATGTGGTTTTTCTCTGGGTAATCCCGTATTTGCCCACCTCTGATTAACGATTAAGGATGACTTGAAATAAGTGAAATAATCTTGAATCAGACGTAAAACCAACACCAACAAGATGTGTTTGTGAAACACCGATGCCCCCGGACAGTGCCTGTGCAATATGAAAGCCCCATCACTAAAGTATGTCATGGTTGAGGCCACAAGGTCACGAGGTAAAAAATTATGGTACCACTGGAAAGGTCTTGTGAGAAAGAATACACATGTGAAATATGAAAGCTCTATCACTTACCAATCAAAAGTTATGGACTATATTAAAGTTTTTACAAAGTAGGTCAAACATCAAGGTCAAAGTCACAAGGTCAAAAATTATGGTACCACTAGAAAGGTCTTGTGACAAGGAATGCACATGTGAAATATGAAAGCCCTACCATTTACCAATCAAAAGTTATGGCCAATGTTAAAGTTTTTAAAAAGTAGGTCAAACATCAAGGTCAAAGTCACAAGGTCAAAAATTATGGTACCACTAGAAAGGTCTTGTGACAAGGAATGCACATGTGAAATATGAAAGCCCTACCATTTACCAATCAAAAGTTATGGCCAATGTTAAAGTTTTTAAAAAGTAGGTCAAACATCAAGGTCAAGGTCATGAGGTCAAAAATTATGGTACCATTAGAAAGGTCTTGTGACAAGGAATGCACGTGAAATATGAAAGCTCTACCATTTACCAATCAAACGTTACGGCCAATGTTAAAGTTTTTAAAAAGTAGGTCAAATGCCAAGGTCAAGGTCATGAGGTCAAAAATTATAGTACCAATAGAAAGGTCTTGTGACAAGGAATGCACATGTGAAATATGAAAGCTCTATCACTTACCAATCAAAAGTTATGGCCAATGTTAAAGTTTTTAAAAAAGTAGGTCATATGCCAAGGTCAAGGTCATGAGGTCAAAAATTATAGTACCAATAGAAAGGTCTTGTGACAAGGAATGCACATGTGAAATATGAAAGCTCTATCACTTACCAATCAAAAGTTATGGCCAATGTTAAAGTTTTTAAAAATGAGGCCAAAAGTAGGTCAAATGTCAAGGTCCAAGGTCACGAGGTCAAAATTTATGGTACCTCTTGAAAGGTCTTGTGACAAGGAATGCACATGTGAAATATGAAAGCTCTATCACTTACCATTGAAAAGTTATGCCCAATGTTAAAGTTTTTGCAGACGGAGAAACGGACAAACGGACAAACAGACAAACGGACAAACAGACAAACGGACAAACAGACGGACAGACCAAAAACTATATGCCCCCCAGAATCTTAGATTCCGGGGGCATAAAAAAGAAATATTATTATTATTTTCTGCCTATTTATTATTATTATTTTCTGCCTATTTTTACCAAGGGCAACAACTTTTGTCTTTTGGGACTTCTCTGACCCCAACAATACCCTGAAAAAGGGGTCTACTCTTGAAGGAAAGAATGCTCCTATAGGAGCAAATTCTTTCCTTTAAGAGTGGACCCCTATTAACAAGGTAGATAAAAAATATTTTCAATGGAGTTGCCTCCCCTGAAATGTATTTATTCCCCTTAAAAGCTAATTACCTTTTTGTTACATTCCTGTCCTAGCCTGTCCATTTCTTCCTGCATCACCCGTAACTTTGCCTTGAGGAATCTTATCTGGGCCTCTGAAACAGTGAAGAAAATAATACATGTATAGTGCGCTACTGCCCATTGGGGCTTCGAGAAATAGCGTGGGCTGCATAGTGTTTTCGTGCATTGCTGAAACCAACCAAACTTGAGTACTGGTAAACAGTTTGGAAGGTCCAAGCCTGCTCAGGAAAAGTGGTGAAATTCAGACTGCTCCTAACACCTTAGTGGGCAGTAGGGCTTGAGATGTCATTCCTCTTAATGTTGGGGAAAAGTCCCACAATATCAGAAGCAAAGTCTCCAAAATGATCTAAGTAGTGTTGATAGGGATGTAAAACCCCAACACAAACAAACAAAATACATCTATAGTTATTGCCCCTACCCATCGGGGCTTGGAGAAATAGATCTGGCTGCATGATGCTTCCATACAGAGTTGAAACTGACCACATGTGAGTACTGGTAAACTGCTTAGAAGGTTTAAGCCTGCCCAGGCAAAGTGGTGCGAGATGGACCGATCTTGCATATTAACCCTATTGGTTCCATTGAGCGGCAGGGCTTGAGATGTCATTTCGTCTCAATGTTGAGTAAAAGTCCCAAAAATTGGAGGCAACACCTCCAAAATGGCCTAAATAGTGTTGACGGGAATGTTAAACCTCAAATCAAACAAACAAACCCCATCTAGAACAAATTTTCATTATTACAAAGAAGTTTAAGCCATTGAAAAGCAACTGGGACAAAAGTTTTCTTTAGCTTGTCAATAAAATTAGTGCCCCAGCTATTTCTGATGCAACCTGGTCATGCTATGAATTTGTGCCCCGGCTATTTCTGATGCAACCCGGTCATGTTATGAATATGTGCCCCAGCTATTTCTGATACAACCCAGTCATGCTATGAATCTGTGCCCCAGCTATTTCTGATACAACCCAGTCATGCTATGAATCTGTGCCCCAGCTATTTCTGATACAACCCAGTCATGTTATGAATGTTTGCCCTAGCTATTTCTGATGCAACCTAGTCATGTTATGAATCTGTGCCCCAGCTATTTCTGATGCAACCTAGTCATGTTATGAATTTGTGCCCCAGCTATTTCTGATTCAACCCAGTCATGCTATGAATCTGTGCCCCAGCTATTTCTGATACAACCCAGTCATGCTATGAATCTGTGCCCCAGCTTTTTCTGATGCAACCTAGTCATGTTATGAATCTGTGCCCTAGCTATTTCTGATGCAACCTGGTCATGTTATGAATCTGTGCCCCAGCTATTTCTGATGCAATCTGGTCATGTTATGAATCTGTGCCCCAGCTATTTCTGATGCAACATGGTCATGTTATGAATCTGTGCCCCAGCTATTTCTGATGCAACCTGGTCATGCTATGAATCTGTGCCCCAGCTATTTCTGATGCAACCTGGTCATGCTATGAATCTGTGCCACAGCTGTTTCTGATGCAACCTGGTCATGCTATGAATCTGTGCCACAGCTATTTCTGATACAATCTAGTCATGTTATGAATCTGTGCCTCAGCTATTTCTGTTGCAACCTGGTCATGCTATGAATCTGCGCCCCAGCTATTTCTGATGCAGCCTGGTCAAGCTATGAATCTGTGCCCCAGCTATTTCTGATGCAACCTGGTCAAGCTATGAATCTGTGCCCCAGCTATTTCTGATGCAACCTGGTCATGCTATGAATCTGTGCCCCATATTTCTGATGCAACATAGTCATGCTATGAATCTGTGCCCCAGCTATTTCTGATGCAACCTGGTCATGCTATGGATCTAAGTAATAGTGTCAGTTTGTTGAGAACGTAAGTAGGTATTTACAAATTTTGTAAAGTTTTGGTTACTTCCCATACATCTCTACTAAAGTCATGTTTAGCCGGTCAGTTTACCTTATTACACTTTACTTATATACATGTATGTGGTTAGCTAGGACATGTACAGTGCACGTTCTTTTTTCCAGAAACAGACAACTGCCCTTCTTGAATCAGCTGAAGGGAAAGAATAACCATAGAAAATTAGTGCTCTTAAGAGGAATGGGAACACCTGGCAGATTTTCCTCCATTTTTCAAAGGGAGACAACTTTCGGGACATCCTGTTCACTTTTCTTTAAACTCTGTCCCATTGTAAAAGGGTTCTACACTTAAAGGAAAGACCTTTTAAGAGTTGACCCCTATTGACATAGGGGACAAAAACACTTTTGCAGGAGTTGCCTCCCCTGAAGGTGTTCCCATTCCCCTTAACTATTAGGCCATATCGGGATTTCCTGTTCATTTTTCTATAAGCCCACGGAAAAAGGGGTCTACTCTTAATGGAAAGAATTTTCTCCTCAGGAGCCAATTCTTTCCTTTAAGAGTTGACCCCTATTGACAGGAGCAAATTCTTTCCTTTAAGAGTTGACCCCTATTGACATGGGGGACAAAAACACTTTTGCAGGAGTTGCCTCCCCCGAAGGTGTATCCATTTCCCTTAACTACTAGGCAATGGAGGCCTGTTGTAAACACTAGCATAGGAAGTTACAAGCATAGCGCCAGATAAGGTTTTTTTTTTTTTTCATCCGAAAAAGTACTGATATTTTTCTTATTTCTGCACGAAAACATATGTTGTGGGTATTCATTTGAAGCGCCTCGCCGAGGCGCTTCTAATGAGTACCCACAACATATGTTTTCATGCATAAATAAGAAAAACAGGATGTGGATACCTCCCTCTTATCTTGGGCTATGACAAGGTTCTGTCATCAAGGAAATGATGATACCTGATCCCATATCCTGAGCTGCCTGAGGCATAACGTCGTCATGCCGATCATCCAGGTCATCTCCTCCGTGGGCCAGATCTTCTATGTTGCTGATAGCATTTTGTAGTGAAAAGTCTTTAAATTCTGTCATAAATGTATCATCGACTATGGCAACATCATCAACATTGGATTTTCCCGCCTTGATTTTAGCCCTGTAAGTGAAATTGTTTTTTTGATGCACATGTGAATGTAAATTCTAACACTGGTCAACGGTGATATATTGAGTTACAAATCACTAGGCGAAACAGCTTGACGTGAAGAGTCGCCATTTTATGGCATTTCGCGACTTCATTGATCGTTTTCTTGACGTTAGACGGAGTAACCTCTTTTTCACGCATAAAGTACATTACAAAAACAGGTAACTGCATGTGTTACAGGCAAACATGTTGGCGGGATTTCTTCAAACATTCGCGGAATGTTGAGAGAATATGAAGGAAGCAACTGCATTTAGTCGACTTTCAGTGTGTTAGAATCAAAATAGATCAGCTCTATTGCCTGATTTGTGGAGTAATATATCACAGTTTGTCGGTCAGTTGTAAGTAGATAAATCACGATATGCGCTCGTGATTTGATCTACCATACAACTGACCTCCAAACAGTGATATATTACTCTGACAACAAATCACTGCTAGAGCTGACCTATTTCTTAAAGAATGTCTGACTGGAGAGAGTCGAAAATTTTTAACTATATTAAGGGTATAACTGTATTGAAAATCGTCATTTAGGGAGGTAAATCAGAGGTTTTACGGTCAGAAATTTTGTTTTACAGCGACTTGTCAGTGGAGCAATAAAACGTAATTTGCGACCATAAAACTGACGATTTACCTCCCCAAATGCCAATTTTCCATACAGTTATCCTCATTCTAATCCACTTATTCTATTGTTTTCTTAAAAATTGTACTATTTTGCACAAAGCGGCAAGCGCTGTGAGCTGCATAAAACCAAATGCCAACCAATGAAAAGCGACGTTTCGTGATGACGTTGGGTTTCTGTCACAAAGTTTTGATGTTATCCAATCAGACATTGCAAGTGCATTAGAATCAGCAATGTACTGTCAGAAACTAAACATCATCGTGTAACATCATTTTTTTAATTGGCTAGCACTTGGTTTTACAATGCAGATAACACTGGCCTCCTTGTGCAGAGTTTACATTTTTAGATCAATTCAAACAAATGAGTGCATTAGAATGGGGATATCTGTATTGAATCTTGTCCTTTCATCAGTTTTATGTATGGAAAATTGCATTTTATGGCAACACATCTGGCTTGGCTGACGCAATGCCTGTAAAAAGAAATTTTCGACCTTTAACAGACAAGTTACCTTAAAATGATAAAATAATAATGTTGAAAATGATAATCCCTTAATTATCGGGCTTATTCATTTCATACATTTACACACATTTATGACTATAAATTAAGTTGTTATCACATCAGTATGCGGCCCCCGCCCATTGGGGCTTGAAGAAATAGATGGGCTGCATGATGATTCTACGCAGAGCTGAAACTGACCGCACACAAATACTTGTAAACTGCTTAGAGTATCTAAGCCTGCCCAGACAAAGATGTGCGAGTTGGACCGTCCATGCTTATACACTTTATTGGTTTCATTAGATGACAGGTCTCAAGATGTCATTTCATCTCAATGTCAGGTAAAAGTCCCACAAAACTGGAAGTAACCTCTCCAAAATGACCTATACAGTGTTGATGGGGACGTTAAACCATAAATCAAACAAAATCACATCAGTATAGAAATAAACATGTTTGAATGTTACCAGTTGGTATAAGCAGCATAAGGTTGGTGTACCTCTCCATATGTGCTTAACCCTTTTTGTACCAAATTGAATCTTCCACCTTATATATAGAAGGGGTTCATTTAAAAATTTAAGGGTGTCAGGTTGTGTTTTCAACAAAATCTTTTTGGAAACTGGCTGAACTTTTAGCAAACATCCATCCTAATAACACTAGGAAGAGGTTTGAGGATTATATAGAGATAGGTAACAGTGGAGGCCCTTATCAGATACCGCATTCTGCCGCATTATCAGATGCCTGCACTGTTTGCCAGGGTACCCGTTTAGAGGTTTCTGGTACTTTCTGGGGCTTGTTTTTGTGACAAAAAATTGAAATATCTAAGTGAATAATGCCCTTTTTGTCTCTTTTTCATTTTGGTTTTGGTTTTAGGGCACTTTCAAGATTATTTCACTTAAATCTAGGCGATCGTTAACCAGAGGTAGGCAAAAACAGGGGTACCCAGAGAAAAAACACCTGAGCCCAGGTGTTCAAAACTAATGATGTCTTTAGAAACGTATCGTTAAAACTTTGATCATTTAATATGGCAAATATGCTAATATTTTTGGTGAACAAATGTGAGCAGTGCTCATATTTTTTCACCAAAAATAACATTATATTAGATATTTTACTTGCTAGAACAGTTAACAATCTGACCACTAATGAGCTCGTTAAGCTAACGATGCTTTGAAGAACTGGCCCCTGACCTTCCACAGCAGAAACACAATGCCCTTTTTACTGGAAATAAAAGTCCAACAACATTGGAAGCAATGTCTCCAAAATGATCTAAATAGTGTTGATATGGATGTAAAACCTCTGCGATAACTGGGTCTATTGGTTTAAGAGACAGCTGGCCTTGGAAACTAAGTCAAATAAGCGTCTGACTGGTGATCAGAACGCGGGTTCGATATCTGCTGGCGTCGGCAACATTCTTTCGATCATGAAATCTTTTCTATGGTCAATCTCTCCCTTCCGCTGATTCAAGAAGGGCAGTTCTCAATTTCTTGCGAAAGAATGTGCACTTATGTATAATCCTGCCCAGGAAAAGTGTGGATAGGTAAACTGACAGGCTCAAAATGACCTAAAATAGTGTTGACTGGGCCATTAAACTTCTATACAAACGAACAAATTGCTTTAAAGGATAAACAGAGTAAAGAAGAGCTTCAATGGTTCAAAGAATGATGGCTCATTTACCATGGATGAATCAAACCCATTCTTGAGTCCCTTGAGATTCCTTCAGATAAGAAATAGTTTTTGTTTGTTTGTTTGAATTGAGGTGTAATGTGTAATAACGTCCCGATTAACACTATTTAGGTCATTTTGGAGACGTTGCTTCCAGTTTTGTGGGACTTTAACCCCACATTGAAATGAAATGACATCTCAAGCCCTGCCACCCAATGAAACCAAAAGGCTTATATGCATTGGGCGATCTGACTACCACCACTTTGCCTGGGCAGGCTTAGTCCTTCTAAGCCGTTTACCATACTCGCGTGTGGTCAGTTTGAGCTCTGCGTTGAAGCATCATGCAGCCCAATATATTTCTACAAGCCCCGATGGTTGGGGGGGGAAGATTAATTTCTTTTATCTTCCAAATGTATGCTGTCTGTACTCATTAGAATCGCCTCTATGAGGCGATTCTAATGAGTACACACAGCATACATTTATATTATTGAACACCAATATCCAAAAATTATCTCCATTATGCCTTCTGACATGACATTATCGTTAACCCTTAGTGGCTCGAACTACCCTTGTCTCAAACACATTTTCATGGTCCCAAAGGGGTTCGAGCCATCACAGTTTGACTGTACATACTTTGCTGATGTTGGTTTCTTTGTCTTTGACTGTGGTCGACTCTGATTGGTGTTCTTAGCCGCTGATAATGGCCGAGCAGATGTTGGCTGAAAAACAGATATCTACAGTTAACGCTCTTTATATACTGACATTTGTTATATGACATAACTCATTATAATGACTTGGCCCTCGCATATTGGGGCTTGGAGAAATATTCTGAGCTGTATGATGCTTCCAAGCAGAGCTCAAACCGACATCATAAAAGTACTGGTAAACTGTGTAGAATGTCTAAGCCTGCACATGCAAAGTGGTGCGAGTCGGACTGTCCATTCATATAAATATGTTCTATAAAAGGGTTATCCTTTGGAAGCAAGGAATACACCACAGAACTGGAAAATTTGTATGTACATGTTTTCTGGGCCAGACAAGCTAGTTTGGGCCTATTGATTTCTTCGAGCAGCAGGACTTCAGCTGTCATTTCATCTCAATGCCGGGTAAAAGTCCCACAAATTAGGAAGCAACGTCTCCAAAATGACCTAAAATAGTGTTGACGGAGATGTCAAACCTCAGTGCAGACAAACAAACTTTATAATGACAATTCTTAGCTTCAGATGAGACTGATTAATGCAGATCTTCAATAATATCTGTGTCTATCTTTACATATTGCGTTGCTCATTTCTGGTATTCTTGCAAAAATACCTATGCACATGGTTATTTAAAGCCATTGTTAATTGGACCAAAAGCCGTGCTCAAACCACAAAACCCATGTTCAAATCATGAAATTCATGTGTTGTTTGAACATGCATTTTGGGCTTTTGAAATCACAAGATGGGCCTTAGTCTTGTTTTCTTTATGTTACATGACGTGACGTAACATTATTGTCCTGAATATAGTGTTTAACAGTTCTATGATGACGTCAGAGGTCTACTGAGTAACATCATTGTAAACAACACTCAAGCTAGCCGCCATGTTGGTTTGCCGGTCGCATTTGAAGAGTTTATATGGAGTTTATATTTAGCTTTATGGTGTTTTCATTAAAATTTGGCATTGGAATCATATGTTATGCAAGAGCAATGATCATTCATGGTTATTGCATTAACACTTGCCGGATTCCTAAGAAGATATTTGAACATTCGGCCTAGCAGCCTCATGTTCAAACAACTTCCTGGGGTTCAGGCAAATGTTAATGCATGAGAAACCATGGTTGATCCCAATAATCATAAATTGACTAATCTGCAGACCACAAATCTAGGACTTATCAGTTATCCCCTATATTAATTGCATTGTAACATACTGACCTGATAAAGATATGCTATCTCAGGACAAGTGAGCTTTATTAGGTCAACATGATATTGCACTTCTATGAACTGGACTACAGGAAAAAATGGCAAAACTGTAGGAGGGTACAATGGGATAAACTGATAAATAGAATACCAGATTTGTGAATACCAGATTCCTCACGATTCTACAAGCGTTCTTAAGCCTTACCTGATAATCTTGATATCAAATGACACAAAGCTGGTATTATCTTATACAACTTCTCTCTTCAGGGCAGCCAACCTTGGAAGCTGAGGCAGATGCATGTCTGACTGATGATCAGGAGGTCATGGGTTCTATACCTGTTGCTTTGGCAAGTTGTATCATTCACAGAGACTGATCATGAATCTTTTTCTAGTCATTCGCTTACTTCTGCTGATTCAAGAAGAGCAGTTTTCAGTTTCTGCAGAAAGGATATTTACTAAATAGGTTAATAAGAGAAATCTAGATAATTAAAAGTATTACCTTTTAAAATTTCACTGTATGGGTTAACCACTAACATACATTTATTTAAAAGCCTGTCCAGGAAAAGTGTGGTTAGGTAAACTGACGGGATCAATATGACCTAAATAGTGTTGACTGGGCAATTAGAATCCAAACAAACAAAGAAACGAAACAAACCTTTCAGGGCAATAACAAATATACTGACCTTATTGTCTTTGGGTGTAGGCGCCCTGGCTTCATTTGGACTGACAAAATCATCTTCAAATTCTCTGGAAACAAAACAGAGTCGGACAATATGAATACCGGCATGTATAAGCATGACAAAATGTACATGGATATGGGTACAGTGGTTCAGAACTTAAGAAATTATATCGTTAAAACTGAACATTTAGTATGGTATGGTAAATATGCTAACATTTTTGGTGAAAAAATGTGCAATGCAAAAGCTAGCCACATTTTTTCAGCAAAAATATCTCTAATAAAAAAATATAGACACTGCAAGGGATACTGCCAGTCTAAGAACAGTAAACATTTCAGTCTCTTACAAGTTTGTTAAGCTAATACACCACAACCTCTTTATAACTCTATTAATAGAGTCCAAAGCAGAAACGGCCCCCCCCCCATTGGGGCTTGAAGATATAGATGGGCTGCATGATGCTTCCACGCAGAGCTGAAACCGATCGCACACGAGTACTGGTAAACCACTCAGAGGATCTAAGCCTTCCCAGGCAAAGCGGTGCGGGTCAGACCGTCCATGCTTATAAACCCTTTTGGTTGCATTGGGCGACAGGGCTTGAGATGTCATTTCATCTCAATGTCGGATAAAAGTCCCAAAAAATAGGAAGCAATGTCTCCCAAATGACCTATAAGTGTTGACGGGGACGTTAAACCTCAAATCAAACAAACAAAACAAACAAATGTACAAGCTGAACTGAATTATATCAGTCTGATTAGATAAGTTCAACACTTCGTGACAGTTTATTCTTGCACACCAGAAAAGGAAATCCGTTATTTTACCCTGGGATAGAAATTTATGTTCTGACCCTGGTGTTCCCACCCAAAATCGACTTTTAATCGCGTGTTTGATAAATGCACTGGTTGATTACGACCTCGTATACGTCATCATTAAGGTGGACGTCACAGTTCGTTACATGACGTCACCATACATTCCTGTATCGTCATCACAATATGGCGGACGTCAATAACCCAAGTGACTGCAGCATTAAAAATCTGCACTAAGAAATGGAAGGTATGCAAGAAAAAGAATCCTATATGGGTGTGAGGGGTGGATAGAAAAATCCGTCCCTCGGGATCACTGTCTGGCATCACTTGGCAAGCCTCGTGATGTCGGACAGTGACCCTTGGGACGGATTTTTCTATCCACCCCTCACACCCATATAAGATTCTTATATTCTGCAACCTGACATCACGTAAAGTCAGAACGAGTTAACCCATTTAGTACCGTAAACGGGTACACTGGCAAACAGTGCAGGCTCAGATCAGACGCCGCAGAACGCAGCGTCTGATCAGGGCCTACACTGTTTGCAAAATTTTCAGCCAATTTCCAAATACTTTTTTAAGAAATCACAACCTGACACCGCTAAATTTTGAAATGGACTCCTGCTATATATAAGGAGGAAGATTCCATTTGGTACAAAAAGGGTTAATCAGTTTCTGAAGCTTCTACCACCAAAAGGATTCAGTTCAGACTTACTTGAGGAACTCGTCAGCATTAATGTTATCCAATATCCGGGAATGGCTTAAAATGGAATCTTGTCCTTTCTGGAAAAGAAAGAAAAACCATGTGATGTACAGTGTGTACAGTGCAACCTGTATTACGCAAGCATCTGAGGGATAGCCAAATGTGCTTGCTTATGACAGGTGCTTGCTGAATACAGATCAAATTTAATGTATTTGCCTTTTTGGGGAACTTAAAACATGCTGGCTTAAGACATTTTGCTTGCTTAATACAGGTGAAATTTAATGTAATTGCCTTTTTGGGGAACTTAAACATGCATGCTTAAGACAGGTTGCTTGCGTAATAGATGTGGCCATTATCACAGGTTTTACTGTATATCTCCAGATAAGGAGGAGTATGTATCTGTGTTTGAAGTTTAAGTCATACTGAGACGGGACCTTGGTTTGAAGACTCATCTGAAAGTCGGGACAAGCCTGGGATCGAACCCACGACCCCTGATTTCTGAGTAGCATAACCCTACACCACGGAGGCTTCTAATAAGGAGTATCAAAGCAATAATTCTCCTTACCGAGTATTTTTTTTTTTCAGAACTGTATGTTGTGGGTAGTCATTAGACCCACCTGCACATGTCGATTATAACATGTACCCACAAGTCACCAGAAGTTTTTACGGAGAATTAAGAAAAACCAAAGCTCCAGATAAGGCGCTTTTTTCATCCGAAAAGTACTGACATTTTTCTTATTTCTGCATGAAAATGTATGTTGTGGGTACTCATTCGAAGCGCCTCGATGAGGTGCTTCTATTGAGTACCCACAACATGTGCTTTAGTGCAGAAATAACAAAAATTTTATTTGTTGGTAATCACTCTTATCTACGGCTATGCAAAAAATATTCCCAAATTATCCTCATTAGTCCTTCTCTGGAGCTATGAATTGTGGGTAGACAATCACGACAATTGTCGTCTGCTTTGTCGTCTGCTGGTTACTTAAAAAGTCATTTTTGCAAACAGCGTGGACCCAAATCAGACTTCTCTTCTAGTAGCAGTCTGATTTGGGTCCACACTGTTTACCTGTATGCAAAAAAAAATATTTTTAAAACGTTTGCAAAAAATTCAGCAGACGACATTTTCAGATGTAGTTTTTCTCGGCATTTTAAAGATTAAAAGTGTTCACATGATTGTTTTGTTTCATTTGAGGTTTACATCCCCGTCAATATTATATATTCAAACTTTTTGGGACTTTCACCTGATGAAATAACATCTCAAACCCTGCAATCCAATGAAACCATAAAGGTTTATATGCATGGATGGTCTGACTCGCACCACTTTGCCTGGCAGGCTTAGACCAGTCTTAGCAGTTTACAAGTACTCATGTGGGGTTGGTTTCAGGTCTATATGGAAGCACCATGCAGCCCAAACTATTTCTCCTAGACCCAACAGGAAGGGTCCCGTTCACATGATTGTAATATGCCAGAGGAATGACTGGGCTCGAATCTTGTTTTGGCTGCACTGTTGTTGTTTTTTCAACTGTGACATTTTGTTGCTCACTTGGTGGCGCTATGGCACTGGCAACTGCATGTGTATGAATTTGTGCATGCTCATTCCTTGGACCCCACCCATTGGGCTTGAAAAAATAGATGGGATGCATGATGCTTCCACGCAGAGCTGAAACCGACCCGCACACAAGTACTGGTAAACCCCTTAGAGGATCTAAGCCTGCCCAGGTAAAGCGGTGTGAGTTGGACCGTCCATGCTTATAAACCCTATTGGTTTCATCGGTCGGCAGGGCTTGAGATATCATTTCATCACAATGCCGAGTAAAAGTCCCAAAAAATTGGAAGCAACGTCTCCAAAGTGACCTTCACAGTGTTGACGGGGACTTTAAACCTCAAATCAAACAAACAAACAAAATGCTCATTCCGTTTGATTCTGCCAGCCTCGGTAGCTCAGTCAGATGCACGTCTGACTGGTGATCAGGAGGACGCGGGTTCGATACCTGCCAGGGCCGGCAACATTCTTTCATGGAGACTGATCATGAAATCTTTTCTACGGTCATTCTCTCCCTTCCGCCAATCCAAGAAGGGCAGTTGTCAGTTTCTAGCAAAAGAATGTGCACTGTACTGGTTAACTGCTTACATATAAGCCTGCCCAGGAAAAGTGTGGATTGGTAAACTGACCAGCACAAAAATGACCTAAAACAGTCTTTACTGGGCCGTTAAAGTCCAAAACAAACAAACAAACAAACAAATCAGTTTGATTCTAAGCAAATTCCAGCACAAACTGAATGAATCCTTAAAAAGTTAAAACCCCTTAAAATCATGACTGCTCTAGAAGTTGTTTTTTGATATAAATGTATTTGTTTTATTTTTCAACTGTAATACATTACAATAACACATCAGCGTGACATAGTGCATTTTCATATATCCAAAATGACTACTTTTCTAATGAAAATCTGTGATATTTTTCTCATTTATACTGCAAACATAGGTTGTGGGTGCTCTTTAGAACCACCTCATTGAGGTGGTTCTAACGAGAACCCACAACCTATGTCTTGGAGCAGAAATAAGAAAAATAATGTTTACCCCCATAAACCCCACTTTTTTCAATATAAAGTGGGGTTTAGGGGGGGTGATCATTTCACGGACTTGTTCACCCGATGAAAACTTTGTCAAGACTTATTTTCTCTAAAAAAAACAAATAGAAGAAACGTAGCTTTTCATTTGGAATAAGTGCAAAAAAAAAATTGGAATGGGAATTAGCTGTATTTAAATAGTCATTTTGGGACGTTGAATAATTACCTGTAGTTTCAGGATGACAAATTCAGTTTGAAAGTGACGCTACACACGAGTCACTGAAAAACGTAATTTCTGACCGCAAAACTGTAAATTTGCCTTCCAAAAATGAAAATTTTCAATACAGTTATTCAGTTAACCCTTTCTGTACCAGATGGAATCTTCCACCTTATATATAGAGCAGGAGTCCATTTCAAAATTTAGCGGTGACAGGTTGTGTTTTTCTTTAAAACTTATTTTGAAAATAGCTGAACTTTTTGCAAACAGTGAAGGCCCAGATCAGTTGCCGCATCCAGCGGCATCTGATCTGGGCCTGCACTGTTTGCCAGGGTACCCATTTTCAAGTTTCTGGTACAAAATGGGTTTTTGTTTGTTTGTTTGAATTGGGGTTTAACGTCCCCGTCATTTAGGTCATTTTTGAGACGTTGCTTCCAATTTTGTGGGACTTTTACCCGACATTGATATGAAATGACATCTCAATTCCTGCCACCCAAACAAACCAAAAGGGTTAATATGTAGGGATGGTCCGACTTGCACCACTTTGCCTGGGCAGACTTAGACCCCTAAGCGGTTTGCCAGTACTTATGTGCGGCCAGTTTCAGCTCTGCGTGGAAGCATCATGCAGCCCAATCTTTTTCTTCAAGCCCCGATGGGCGGGGGCGAATACAAAATGGGTTAAAAAACATTACCAAGACATCCTCTGCTTCTTTAACAAGATTGGCTGTCTTTGCTTCTAGCTCTGCATTGAGTTTCCTGTATAGTAAAATGTTGCATAAAATACAGCTACTGTAAACTCTCAGTATTAAATACAAACATTGATCACCTATACCACAAACTGTTCATTATAATATGATTTTGGATAAATTAACTTTGTTCTAAAATACATAACATGATTTTGGATAAAACATAGGTCTAAAATATGCAGGCCTCGGTAGCTCAGTCGGATGGGCACTGACTGGTGATCAGGGGGAGGCGGGATGATACCTGCTGGGGTCAGCAACATTCTTTTGTGGAAATTGATCATGAAATCTTTTCTACGTTCATTCTTTCTCTTCCACTGATTCTAGAAGGGCAGTTGTCAGTTTCTGGACAAAGAATGTGCACTGTACTTGTTAACCACTGAAGTATAAGCCTGCCCAGGAAACGTAAGGATAGGTAAACTGACCGGCTCAAAAATGACCTAAAATAGTGTCGACTGGGCCGTTAAACTCCAAAACAAACAAAGGTCTAAAATACATAACATGATTTTGGATGTAACACAGTTGGAAGATGAATTCAAACATATACACACACAATGACCATAAATGGTCTGTTTTCTATATAGTTCAATATACAGTTCAACCTGTATTAAGCAAGCACCTGAGGGTTAACCAAAATGTGACTTTAATTGCATTTTCCAAATTAGGGAACTGAATGTCTGCTTGCTTAAGACAGGTTGCTTGCTTAATAGAGGTGGCCACTATGACAAGGTTTACTGTACATGCAATCTACTACTAACCCTTATCCTGCTGCATATATTAATATAGCCACACTCATTTACATTTCAACCGATCAAATACTTCAGGGGTGTAAAATTCCACTCGCCCGCTCACAATTTGCGAGTAAGTTTTAAGACAGGGCGAGTAAGGTTTTCAAAACTGACCTTACTTTTTCTTCATTTCTAGCACCTAAATGAAAAGTTTAGACCATAAATGCGAGTAAGTTTGAGGGAAATTTTACAACTCTGTACTTGATGTAATTTATTCATTCTTTGCAACTGAATGACAGTGTAGATCCTGATCAGATGGCTTCTTCACAGGTAGGGTGTGTCATGTTCAGCAGAATAAGGGTTAACCCATTTAGTACCAGAGACCCCAAAACGGGTACCCTGGCAAACACAGTGCAGGCCCTTATCAGACACCGCAGAACATGGCGTCTGATCAGGGCCTCCACTGTTTGCTAAAACTTCAGTCATTTTCCAAATAAATCTTGATGAAAACACAACCTGTAACCCCTAACTTATGAAATGAACTCCTGCTATATATAAGGAGGAAGATTCCATTTGGTACAAAAAGGGTTTAATATAATCCATACAGTTTTGTTTCCATATAACATGGCTGTTTAGCTAACATGGCATTTTCTGTGGATTCTGCGTCATAAGGAGGTTGCAGTGTACCCCGTACTTGATAATTCCAAGTGGATTCCAAGCTCTAGATATTGAGGTCCAGGAGTATAAAATAAACCCTTTTAGTACCAAATGGAATCTTCCTCCTTATACATGTATATACCAGTAATCCATTTCAAAAGTAAGGGTGTGTTTTCTTCAAAGTTTTTTGGCAAATGGCTTAACTTTTTGCAAACAGTGTAGGCCATGATCAGATGCGACGTTCTGAGGCATCTGATCCGGGCCTGCACTGTTTGCCAGATACCCATTTTGGGGTTTCTGGTACAAAATTGGTTAAGGATGATTTGGGGACATTTTGTTCCTTATTTCTCCATAAAAACATTACATTACGGGTATTTGTTAGAATCACCTCAATGAAGCGATTCTAACAAGTACCCCTAAACATATGCATGTACATGTTTGTAACAAATGCTACTGAAAATTATCCCTTAACTAGAACTGTCAGTGAAACTGACTAGGGCCCCGGCAGTGCCATCAGAGGAGTTGGATTTTTTTTCAAAGGGCTATTACTCTTAGAGTATTGTAGCTAGAGTTATGTCGGTTGCCATGTAATTGTGTAATGATATTGTGACCATATATCTTAAGTTTGAAGTTGATGCATTTGACTGTTTGTAAGTTATGAATTAAAAACAAAAGGGTATTACTATATGGCAACTGTCAATAACTTCAGCTTCAGTTTGTAAACATGAAAAATGTTGATGGATAGACGGGCAGATGGACAGACGGACGGACGGACGGACGTTCTCACGAACGGATACTTAAGTGGCTAGGCGTCGGCATATTGACTACTTAAGCGGCAAATTCTCTTAAGCGGCAAGCCACCTAAGAGCGAATTTTTGCCACTTAAGTACCCAAATAACGGAATAAACCCCATTTGGACCTACGAATATATACTTAAGTTTCAAAATGTCCAAATTTTTTGCCCCCTAAATGTCGTTTCGTTGGTGCGGACAGAAGGACGGACAGGGCATTACTATACGGCACACTGTCACATTATGGTTAATATTTCTGCTAAGTAATATTTAAATCCATCCAGGTATAAGAAAGTTATACACATGTAGATTGGACACAATAAAAAAGACGCTTTTTTGACCTTTTATCTCTAAGTATGACCTTGACCTTTGAGGTACGGCTGTGGGTCTTGCGTGTGACACTTCGTCACATTATGGTTAACATTTCTGCCAAGTAATATTTAAATCCATCCAGGAATAATAACAAAGTTATTAATTGGACACAGGAAAGACCCTTTTTTGACCTTTAACCTCTAAGTATGACCTTGACCTTTGAGGTACTGACCTGAGTCTTGCGCGCAACACTCCATCACATTATGGTTAACATTTCTGCCAAGTAATATTTAAATCCATCCAGGAATAAGAAAGTTATGGAGGATAAAAAAATTTGTGGACGGACAGACGGAAAGACGGACAGACAGACAGACGGACAGACAGAGTGATTACTATAGGGCACACGGGCAGATGGACAGACAGATGGACGGATGGACAGACGGACAGACAGGGCATTACTATACGGCACACTGTCACATCATGGTTAATATTTCTGCTAAGTAATATTTAAATCCATCCAGGTATAAGAAAGTTATAGATTGGACACAATAAAAAAGACGCTTTTTTGACCTTTTATCTCTAAATATGACCTTGACCTTTGAGGTACGGCTGTAGGTCTTGCGTGTGACACTTCGTCACATTATGGTTAACATTTCTGCCAAGTAATATTTAAATCCATCCAGGAATAATAACAAAGTTATTAATTGGACACAGGAAAGACCCTTTTTTGACCTTTAACCTCTAAGTATAACATTTCTGCCAAGTAATATTTAAATCCATCCAGGAATAAGAAAGTTATGGAGGATAAAAAAATTTGTGGACGGACAGACGGAAAGACGGACAGACAGACAGACGGACGGACAGAGTGATTACTATAGGGCACCCACACTTTCAGTGGAATAAGAAAGTTATGGAGGATAAAAAAATTTGTGGACGGACAGACGGACAGACAGACAGACAGACGGACGGACAGAGTGATTACTATAGGGCACCCACACTTTCAGTGCGGGGCCCTAATTATCTTATTCCCTCCTAACTCGAGCTAAGAGATCGAAAAAAATATACACATTACGCATTATGAATACACACCTATACAAATATGGGGCCTAAAGAAATAGATAGGCTGCATGATGCTTCCACGCAGAGCTGATTAGGACCTGTCACATGAGTACTGGCAAATCGTTTTGAGGATCTAAGCCTGTCCAGGGAAGGCAGTGCGAGTTGGACCGTCCATGCTTATAAAACCTATTGGTTTCATGGGGAGACAGGGCTTGAAAAGTCATTTCATCTCAATGTCGGGTAAAAGTCCCACAAAATTGGAAGCAACATCTCAAAAATGACCTATACAGTGTTGACGGGGACGTTAAACCTCAAACCAACCAACCTATACAAATATATTATAAACTTTACCGCCAAAAAGACGAAAATTTTAAGATGAAAAATTGTGATATTTTTCTTATTTCTGCTCAAAATATAACTTGTGTGTACTCATTAGAACCGCCTCATCGAGGTTGGTCAACGAGTACCCACAATGTATATTCTAGAGCAGAAATAACAACAATAAGGTATACCCTGTAAACCCCAGTTTTACTATATAAAAGTGGGGTTCAATGGTATCAAATTTATATAGGCGTGTTTTCGTGATGAAGAGTTAAACAAGAGGGCCCAATGGCCCTATATCGCTCACCTGTGTACCAGAAAATCATTAGTGTAGGAGACCACTTGACATTGCTATATACTAAATATCTAAGCTCAGGCAAAGCGGTGTCCATGCTTATAAACCCTACTGGTTTCATTGGGCAACAGGGCTTGAGATGTAATTTCATCTCAATGTCGGGTAAAAGTCCCACAAAATTGGAAGAGACATCTCCAAAATGACCTATACAATGTTGAAGGGGATGTAAAACCTCAAATCAAACAAAATCTGTGCCTTATGGTTTTGGAGAAAAAGATTTTTTTTAAGTTTTTTCCAGTATAAGTCTATAGGAGCTAATGAGCCCTGGGCTTGGCCAATTTTGACCCAAAGGGCACGGTTGGCAGGATTTATGTAGGCGACCATTTTGTGTTGCTATATACCAAATATCTAAGGTCTGTACTTCATGGTTTCAAAGAATTTTGAAGCTTTTTTCCATTATAAGTTTGTTGGAGTTAAGGGGCCACAGGATTTGGACCCCAGGGGCATGATTGGCAGGATTCATGTAGGCGACCACTCGACATTGCTACATGCTAAATACCTAAGCTCTGGGACTTATGGTTTCAGAGAAGAAGATTTTTGAAGATTTTTTTCCCCCATTTTAAGTTGTTTTTTTTTTTTTTCATTATAAGGGCCCTGTGGTTTCAGAGGAGAAGATTTTTGAAGTTTCTCCAATTGTAAGTCTATGGAAGCTAAAGTCCCCTGGGGTGTGGCCAATTTGGATCCCAGGGGCATAACTGGCAGGATTTACAAAATGTATGTAGGTGGCCACTTGACGTTGCTACATACTAAAAACCTAAGCTCTGGGCCTTATGGTTTCATAGAAGAAGATTTTTTAAGTTTTTTTCCATTATAAGTCTATTGGAGGTGATGAGCTCGGGCGTGGCCAATTTTGACCCCAGGGGCAGGGTAAGCAGGATTTATGTAGCTGGCTATTTTATGTTGCTAGACACTAAATATCTAAGTTCTGTGCTTCACAGTTTCTGAGAAGAAGATTTTTGAAGCTTTTTTCCATTATGAGTCCATGGGAGCTAAGGGGCCCCTGGGCATGAGCCATTTGGACCCCAGGGGCATGATTAGCAGGAAATATGTAGGAGACCACTTGCAGTTGCTACATGCTAAATATCTAAGCTCTGGGCTCTGTGTTTTCAGAGAAGAAGATTTTTGAAGTTTTTTTTTTCATTTTGCGTCTATGGGAGCTATGGAGGTCCCAGGGTGTGGCCCAATTGGACCCCAGGGCATGATTGGCAGGATTTATGTAGGTGACCACTTGTCATTGCTACATGCTAAATATCTAAGCTCTGGGCCCTGTGGTTTCAGAGAAGAAGATTTTTGAAGCTTTTTTCCATTATGAGTCTATAGGAGTTAAAGGGCCCCGAGGCGTGGCCTGTTTGGACCCCAGGGGCATGATTGGCAGGAATTATGTATGTGACCACTTGCCGTTGCTACATGCTAAATATCTAAGCTCTGGGCCCTGTGGTTTCAGAGAAGAAGATTTTTGAAGCTTTTTTTCCATTATGAGTCTATAGGAGCTAACTGGCCCCAGGGCATGGCCCTTTTGGACCCCAGGGGCATGATTGGCAGGAATTATGCTAAATATCTAAACTCTGGGCCCTGTAGTTTCAGAGAAGAAGATTTTTGAAGCTTTTTTTACCACTATGAGTCTATGGGAGCTAAGGGGCCCTGGGGCGTGGCCCATTTGGAACCTAGGGGCATGATTGGCAGGATTTATGTAGGTGACCACTTGCCCTGGCTACAAGCCAAATATCTCAGCTCTTGGCCCTGTGGTTTCAGAGAAGAAGATTTTTGAAGTTTTTTTTTTCATTATGAGTCTATAGGAGCTAAAGGGCCCCGGGGGGTGGCCCGTTTGGACCCCAGGGGCATGATTGGCAGGAATTATGTATGTGACCACTTGCCGTTGCTACATGCTAAATATCTAAGCTCTGGGCCCTGTGGTTTCCGAGAAGAAGATTTTTGAAGCTTTTTGTTCCATTATGAGTCTATGGGAGCGAAGGGGCCCCAGGGCATCGCCCATTTGGAACCCAGGGACATGATTGGCAGGAATTATGTAGGTGGCCACTGGCCGTTGCTACATGCTAATTGTCTAAGCTCTGGGCCCTGTGGTTTCAGAGAAGAAGATTTTTGAAGCTTTTTTCCATTATGAGTTTATGGGAGCTAAGGGGCCCCGGGGTGTGGCCAATTTGGACCCCAGGGGCATGATTGGCAGGAATTATGTAGGTGACCACTTGCCGTTGCTACATGCCAAATATCGCAGCTCTGGGCCCTGTGGTTTCAGAGAAGAAGATTTTAGAAGCTTTTTTCCATCATGAGTCTATAGGAGCTAAAGGGCCCCGGGGCGTGGCCTATTTGGAACCCAGGGGCATGATTGGCAGGAATTATGTAGGTGACCACTTGCCCTTGCTATCTGCTAAATATCTAAGCTCTGGGTCCTGTGGTTTCTGAGAAGAAGATTTTTGAAGCTTTTTGTTCCATTGTGAGTCTATGGGAGCGAAGGGGCCCTGGGGCGTGGCCAATGTGGACCCCTGGGGCATGATTGGCAGGAATAATGTAGGTGACCACTGGCCGTTGCTACATGCTAAATATCTTAGCTCTGGGCCCTGTGGTTTCTGAGAAGAAGATTTTTGAAGCTTTTTGTTCCATTATGAGTCTATGGGAGCGAAGGGGCCCCAGGGCGTCGCCCATTTGGAACCCAGGGGCATGATTGGCAGGAATTATGTAGGTGGCCACTGGCCGTTGCTACATGCTAAATATCTAAGCTCTGGGCCCTGTGGTTTCAGAGAAGAAGATTTTTGAAGCTTTTTTTCCATTATGAGTCTATGGGAGCTAAGGGGCCCCGGGGTGTGGCCAATTCGGACCCCAGGGGCGTGATTGGCAGGAATTATGTAGGTGACCACTTGCCGTTGCTACATGCCAAATATCGCAGCTCTGGGCCCTGTGGTTTCAGAGAAGATGGGAGCTAAGGGGCCCCGGGGTGTGGCCAATTCGGACCCCAGGGGCGTGATTGGCAGGAATTATGTAGGTGACCACTTGCCGTTGCTACATGCCAAATATCGCAGCTCTGGGCCCTGTGGTTTCAGAGGAGAAGATTTTAGAAGCTTTTTTCCATTATGAGTCTATAGGAGCTAAAGGGCCCCGGGGCGTGGCCTATTTGGAACCCAGGGGCATGATTGGCAGGAATTATGTAGGTGACCATTTGCTCTTGCTATATGCTAAATATCTAAGCTCTGGGTCCTGTGGTTTCTGAGAAGAAGATTTTTGAAGCTTTTTGTTCCATTGTGAGTCTATGGGAGTGAAGGGGCCCTGGGGCGTGGCCAATGTGGACCCCAGGGGCATGATTGGCAGGAATAATGTAGGTGACCTCTTTCCGTTGCTACATGCTAAATATCTTAGCTCTGGGCCCTGTGGTTTCTGAGAAGAAGATTTTTGAAGCTTTTTGTTCCATTATGAGTCTATAGGAGCTAAAGGGCCCCGGGGCGTGGCCTATTTGGAACCCAGGGGCATGATTGGCAGGAATTATGTAGGTGACCACTTGCCCTTGCTATCTGCTAAATATCTTAGCTCTGGGTCCTGTGGTTTCTGAGAAGAAGATTTTTGAAGCTTTTTGTTCCATTGTGAGTCTATGGGAGCGAAGGGGCCCTGGGGCGTGGCCAATGTGGACCCCTGGGGCATGATTGGCAGGAATAATGTAGGTGACCACTGGCCGTTGCTACATGCTAAATATCTTAGCTCTGGGCCCTGTGGTTTCTGAGAAGAAGATTTTTGAAACTTTTTGTTCCATTATGAGTCTATGGGAGCGAAGGGGCCCCAGGGCGTCGCCCATTTGGAACCCAGGGGCATGATTGGCAGGAATTATGTAGGTGGCCACTGGCCGTTGCTACATGCTAAATATCTTAGCTCTGGGCCCTGTGGTTTCAGAGAAGAAGATTTTTGAAGCTTTTTTTCCATTATGAGTCTATGGGAGCTAAGAGGCCCCGGGGTGTGGCCAATTCGGACCCCAGGGGCGTGATTGGCAGGAATTATGTAGGTGACCACTTGCCGTTGCTACATGCCAAATATGGCAGCTCTGGGCCCTGTGGTTTCAGAGAAGATGGGAGCTAAGGGGCCCCGGGGTGTGGCCAATTCGGACCCCAGGGGCGTGATTGGCAGGAATTATGTAGGTGACCACTTGCCGTTGCTACATGCCAAATATCGCAGCTCTGGGCCCTGTGGTTTCAGAGGAGAAGATTTTAGAAGCTTTTTTCCATTATGAGTCTATAGGAGCTAAAGGGCCCCGGGGCGTGGCCTATTTGGAACCCAGGGGCATGATTGGCAGGAATTATGTAGGTGACCATTTGCTCTTGCTATATGCTAAATATCTAAGCTCTGGGTCCTGTGGTTTCCGAGAAGAAGATTTTTGAAGCTTTTTGTTCCATTGTGAGTCTATGGGAGTGAAGGGGCCCTGGGGCGTGGCCAATGTGGACCCCAGGGGCATGATTGGCAGGAATAATGTAGGTGACCTCTTTCCGTTGCTACATGCTAAATATCTTAGCTCTGGGCCCTGTGGTTTCTGAGAAGAAGATTTTTGAAGCTTTTTGTTCCATTATGAGTCTATGGGAGCGAAACGGCCCCAGGGCGTCGCCCATTTGGAACCCAGGGGCATGATTGGCAGGAATTATGTAGGTGGCTACTGGCCGTTGCTACATGCTTAATATCTAAGCTCTGGGCCCTGTGGTTTCAGAGAAGAAGATTTTTGAAGCTTTTTTTCCATTATGAGTCTATGGGAGCTAAGGGGCCCCGGGGTGTGGCCAATTCGGACCCCAGGGGCGTGATTGGCAGGAATTATGTAGGTGACCATTTGCTCTTGCTATATGCTAAATATCTTAGCTCTGGGTCCTGTGGTTTCCGAGAAGAAGATTTTTGAAGCTTTTTGTTCCATTGTGAGTCTATGGGAGCGAAGGGGCCCTGGGGCGTGGCCAATGTGGACCCCAGGGGCATGATTGGCAGGAATAATGTAGGTGACCTCTTTCCGTTGCTACATGCTAAATATCTTAGCTCTGGGCCCTGTGGTTTCTGAGAAGAAGATTTTTGAAGCTTTTTGTTCCATTATGAGTCTATGGGAGCGAAACGGCCCCAGGGCGTCGCCCATTTGGAACCCAGGGACATGATTGGCAGGAATTATGTAGGTGGCTACTGGCCGTTGCTACATGCTTAATATCTAAGCTCTGGGCCCTGTGGTTTCAGAGAAGAAGATTTTTGAAGCTTTTTTTCCATTATGAGTCTATGGGAGCTTAGGGGCCCCGGGGTGTGGCCAATTCGGACCCCAGGGGCGTGATTGGCAGGAATTATGTAGGTGACCACTTGCCGTTGCTACATGCCAAATATCGCAGCTCTGGGCCCTGTGGTTTCAGAGTGGAAGATTCTAGAAGCGTTTCTCCATTATGAGTCTATAGGAGCTAAAGGGCCCTGGGGCGTGGCCCGTTTGGAACCCAGGGGCATGATTGGCAGGAATTATGTAGGTGACCACTTGCCCTTGCTATATGCTAAATATCTAAGCTCTGGGTCCTGTGGTTTCCGAGAAGAAGATTTTTGAAGCTTTTTGTTCCATTATGAGACTATGGGAGCAAATGGGCCCCAGGGCGTCGCCCATTTGGAACCCAGGGGCATGATTGGCAGGAATTATGTAGGTTACCACTTGCCCTTGCTATATGCTAAATATCTAAGCTCTGGGTCCTGTGGTTTCCGAGAAGAAGATTTTTGAAGCTTTTTGTTCCATTGTGAGTCTATGGGAACGAAGGGGCCCTGGGACGTGGCCAACGTGGACCCCAGGGGCATGATTGGCAGGAATTATGTAGGTGACCACTGGCCGTTGCTACATGCTAAATATCTTAGCTTTCGGCCCTGTGGTTTCAGAGAAGAAGATATTTTAATTTTTTCCCATTGTAAGTCTATGGGAGCTGTATGTTGCCATAGCAACCAGAATTCCAATCTGATCAGCCCAAAATCCTTATTCAGCCTTTCCCCCTACCTGGTGATGCTTCTCATGAAATTTGATCAAGATTGACCATGGGGTATTAGAGATATACTTATTTGAAATTGTTTACGGACGCACACACGCACGCCCGGACGCACGCACGACGGACGACTGACAAAAAGTGACCACAAAAGCTCACCTTGTCACTACGTGACAGGTGAGCTAAAAAAATACGCACATCAAGTTCCAGTTCCTCAAACTAACAAAGATGCTGAGAGAGCTTTTGTTAAAATGTTTAAATGCCAGATACAGTATGGTTATATGTCAAAAAGCTACTTACAGTTTTTATAGAACAATTAGATATTGTACTCCCATTCACTCTCCTGTAGAGTTTATCAAGGCCCTGAGATGAACAAGCTGTCAGAGTCTGAGCCTTAACATGCTAAAAATTTTACGTGTTTTTGTTTGTTTGTTTTGGGGTTAACGGCCAAGTAAACACTATTTTAGGTCATTTTTGAGCCGGTCAGTTTACCTATCCACACTTTTCCTGGACAGGCTTATACATAAGCGGGTAACCAGTAACGTGTGCATTCTTTCACCAGAAACTGACAACTGCCCTTCTTGAATCAGTGGAAGGAAGAGAATGAGAAGAAAAGACGTTGTGATCAATGTCCACGAAAGAATGTTGCCGGCCATGGCAGGTTTTCGAACGAGCATCCTCCTGATCACCAGTCAGACCGGTATCCAACTGAGCTACCGAGGCCGGCTTTATGTGCCATATAACATAGCTGTTACAGAGTGTATAAAGTTTATGTCATAAAAATGGTGGCCATGTGTAATAACACATGGTTGCTGGCCTTATTTTAGCTAAAAGAATCATGAGACAATGAGTCACAATGCTTCAAGTTAGTAATTTTAATGTTTTCGGTACCATACCTGGTATCAACTTTTTGCAACCAATTGTTCGACCAGGAAGCAAACTGACTGATTTTTCAGGAAGCAAACTTGCTACCTGTTAGTATTATTGTTATTTTCAAACCCTGGATGAACCATATCAGACCAACTGTTTTACCATTTGACCATGTCTCACCACTAAGCATTGTCACAGATAAATTAACCCATGAAATGCCAATCATGACAATTGTCGTCTGCTTTGTTGTCTGCTGGTGACTTTAAAAGTCATTTTTGCAAAATGCACCGTTTGCCTGTACGCAAAAAGATATTTTTAGAAAGTTTGCAAACAAAAATTAGCAGATGACATTTTCGTCTGTCGGTTACTCTAAAAGTCATTTTTTTTGCAAACAGTGCGGAGCCAAATCAGACTGCTCCTCTAGGAGCAGTCTGATTTGGGTCCACACTATTTGCCTGTATGCAAAAATATTTTTAAAATGTTTGAAAAAAAAAAAAAAAAAATTAGCAGAAGATATTTTTGTCTGACTGTTATTCTAAATGTCATTTTTGCAAACAGTGTGGAACAATCAGACTGCTCTTCCAGGAACAGTCTGATGTAGGTCCAAACTGTTTGCCTGTACGCAAAAATATTTTTGAAAAATTTGCAAAAAAAAAATTTAGCATACGACATTTTTGTCTGCCATTTACTCTTAAACCATTTTTTGCAAACAGTGTGGACCCAGATCAGACAGCTTGTCCAGGAACAGTCTGATTTGAGTCCACACTGTGCGCAAAAATATTTTTAAAAAGTTTGCAAAAAAATTAAGCAGACGACATAAGCAGACGACTTTTTCAGATGCAGTTTTTCTCGACATCTTGAGGGTTAACACTGTATACAATCATACTTGTATTCTTCCTCTCTTGACACGAGATCCCTGGTCCCAGATCCTGTGATGTCATTCTTAATGTTTGTAGCTGATCTCCTGCCAGCCGAGCTTGTTTGACCTGCTGATCGACCCTGAAGAAAGATTAAGATCAATCCATCACGTGAACAAGACTGTGAAATAAAGACCCCCATACACCCCACTTTATATAGAGAAAACTGGGGTTTATGGGGGTAAACATTTTTTTTCTTATTTCTGCTCCAAAACATAGGTTGTGGGTACTCGTTAGAACCGCCTCAATGAGGCTGTTCTAAAAAGCACCCAAAACCTATATTTGGAGTACAAATAAGAAAAATATTGCAAGTTTTCGTCAGAAAAATTGCCTTTTTTGAGGTTTGAAAAATGCACTATATCACACGGATGTGTTCAGAATTGTTACTGGTGACTCGTCAAATGACATTCATACATGTTATAGTAATGAATATTGTTTAAATAATACCATGTACCGATTCCAGATTCAAGCCGTAACAACTCAGTTACAACTGGTTGTTATCAAGTTCACAACATGATGAGTAAAAGTGTTTTTCGTTATCTTCACATTCAAACTTTTTCTCTGGCGATTTTCAAAAAAAAAAAATGACTCCAGCCAAGATTACCAAAACTGCCAAGTTTGTTCCACTTGAGGGTTTGAAGTTATCTTCACCCTCGGAGCTTCTTTTCTTACGAAGCTTCCTAGTGACAGCATAAGCACATACAGCACAACCTCATTATAACACTGTTTGTTATAACAGGATTTATGGATATAACACGTTTTCAAGATGGATCCAAAAAATGTATAGATTGTATAGAAAAATGACCATAAAGAGATATCTTACCAAGCTATTATCTGCCCCCCCCCCCAACTGGAATATGCGGCACCAGTCTAGGACCCCTACATGCAGGAAGATATCCAAAGGCAATGCCCCAGATAATTTTTTGGGGCATTTGGGTATTTAATCATCATTTTTTAATAAGAAGAGTAAAATGGGGTAATCATGCTTGAGAAGAAATCAAATACACAATGTACTCAAAGAAATATTCCCTGATATATATTTTTTTCAATTTTTGTTCCAAAACTTTGTTGTTGAGGGCTTTTTGGGAAGATGTGTATGATTATTATCTTACACCATAAGCCTTTCTGATTAAGGTCACTAAAAACCGGTAACAGTATTTCGGCTACACGTTTTTTTTTCGATTTTCTAGCAATACTGTGTTCGGTCATATTTGACCATTTCTCCAAAGTGTACACTGTATACACTCCAGGTTCACAGGATGAAGGCCTACACAGACATCTAATTACGGCAGGGATCTTTGACCTGCACAGCGGGGCCTCCAGTTAACATCCGGATGCTAAGGACGACACACTTGCTGGCATTCATACAGGTCTGCAAATGATTTCAGTAGAGCATGTTCTGAGACCGCAATTTATGGGATGGTCCTTAGGAAAAACATATAATGCAATCCTGTCAAGTCTAGAGCGAAAATGTAATGACTTTGTTTCTTTGACATAAACATTTAAGTATCACTGTCCCTCCCTCCCATGTTATGCACACCCTAGCCCCTTCCAGACCCCGCCCCGACCTTCCCATCATACCCTAGACTAACCCAACCTATAATGACAGAAGTAACTAAGAGAGCATGTCAACCACCCTGCCATATCCATACCTGTTTTGTTCTATGTCTGCATCTACCCCTCAAATCTTGACGAAACATGCAGTGTGAAACATCCCTAATCGCTATGACCAAGGTGATAAACTTCAGATATTCGTTGTTCTGTTTTGTGGTAACTTGCTTTGTTTGTTTGAATTGGTGTTTAATGTCCCCGTCAACACTATTTAGGTCATTTTGGAGACGTTGCTTCAAATTTTGAGGGACTTTTCCGAAATTTTCAGAAGTAAACAAAAATACTCGGGGTAAAAAAAATGTTAACTGCAAATCCCGAAAAACTTATGCGTAAATGGTATGAATAAATAGCAATATACTCGCAGACTTGCCTACCCCCAGAGACAGAAAATAGTAAGATCCCATAAAAAAAGTCGTAAGATTCAAATTTTATTCGTAAGGGTTTTAAGGTATCCGATGGGAGGTCAAAATAAACCCAATGCCTCGCGTATTTTTGGTTTGACAGTAATGGATCGGCTGATTCAGCTTTTCTTTTTTTCCCATGTTTTTTTCCTTTTTAAAGGCCGATCATACCGAAACGAATTTGTCAAATGAACAGTGGTTGGATAACTTCCCTATCAAAAGCCAATGAAATTTAATTTAATTTTGCAATGAGAGTAAGCCAGGAACGACAGCTATTGTCTTGTTCCGGTATAAACGCGTGCTTACCCGAACCGAACCGGAATAATCGCGCCTATTTACCGATTTTTTTACAAACACCGAAAATCGTACGGAATTCGACTGGGGTCGTAAAGTCGTAATTTGGACATGAAAACAGTAAACCTTACGGCCAAATCGTAAGGGTAGGTAAGTCTGCACTCACGTATCTGCCTTAAAAATTTGCGTAAAATTAGAAAATAAGACCCTTATCTGGGGTGCTGCTTTCAAAGGATCGAGATGGTCCAGAGATGATAGCTCAGTGGTTAGTGCACTTGCCTCTGATGCTAGAGGTCCCGGGTTCGATCCCCGGCAGCGGCGATAAAATTTCGGTGTCCGAACACGCTCCATTGGCATCATTTGCAGGGATGAATGTCAATAAGTGCACCGTCCTTCGGATCGGGACGTTAACTGGAGGCCCCCTGTGCAGGGAGAACCATCCCCTGTGCAGGTTAAAGATCCCTACCATAATTACATGATTACTGTGTAGGCTTTCATCCTGCAAAACTGGAGTGTATGTAATATACACCTGCGGTAATGGTCAAATGTGACCGACGCAGTATCAGAAGATAGATAGATAGATAGCTCGATTGGCCCTTAGTGACCATTCCCCTTATTCAAGTGTCTCAGAGAAGGCTATGCTGGGAAGGCTGGGTTGGCGCACTCGTGAACAACAACATGCTGAATCTCGCCTGGTCCTTTTCAGTTCATGGCCAAGTTGCAATCTCTCTCCCTACAAACGTTACTGTTACTGTTACTGTGTTCTTCGGGGCACTGTAAGTCATCTCTGACTTTTTACGCTCCACCGATCTTCTTTATACTTTAACATTGTCCGGTTCCGGGTTTAAATATTTTCAAAGTCAGTAAATTGTTGAGATATCAAATCTCTTGTGCAACCACAATTTATCTAATGCAATCTTAAAACTGTCCACACTTGTTTTGCACACAATTTCTTCTGGGAGGTTATTCCACTCATTTATGCATCTCATTGGAAAGGAATGCAGCCTCAACGACTTTCTTATGTGCTGTTTCTCCAAACGGAATAAATGTCCACGTGTGTTGTTATCGTTAAAAGTGAAAAATTTACTAATGTCAATGTTATCGAACCCATTGATTATCTTAAAAATCTGAATAAGATCAAATCTCTGTCTTCTGTACAACAATGTAGGTAGATTGAGGCTTATAAGCCTCTCCTCATATGGCAAGTCTTTCAATTCAGGAACAATTTTCGTAGCCCGTTTTTGAATATTTTCAATAAGCTGAATGTTCTTTTTAGATGAAGGATACCAGACTACAATTCCATAATCCACAATTGATCTAATCAATGTTTTATATAGCTGAAGAAACAGGTGTTTATCCATATATCTGAATGTCCTTTTAATAAGTCCTGTTAGTTTTTTACATCTGTTCACAACATTTAACACATGCTTGTTAAATTTCAAGGATTTTTCAAATGTAATGCCTAGGTCTTTCTCTTCTTCACACGAAGGAATATCAAAAATGTCATTGTTTTGATCTCTCAATTGATAAACTTTCTCGTATCTAACATGTCCATACTGGATAGCTTTACATTTAGGAATGGATATTCTCAACAACCACAAATCGCTCCAATCACATATCTCTAACAAGTCCTCTTGAATAGTGTCCTGATCTGCCACATCTTCAATTCTTTGATAGATCTTGCTATCGTCCGCAAATATCTTACATATAGATGTTAGTTTATCAGGCAAGTCATTAATGTAAATGATGAATAGTACAGGACCAAGCACTGATCCCTGAGGAATTCCAGAGGTAATTGGTTGCCATTCAGAGTACTCGCCATTCACATTCACTTTTTGTTTCCTATCTTTCAGAAAGTCCTCGATCCAACTGATTATTTCATCTCCAAAACCGTATGCGCGTAACTTTAAGAGAAGCCTCTTATGAGGTACCGTATCGAACGCCTTTTTTATATCTAAATAAATGACATCAGTCTGTTTACTATCATCATATGCACTAGTTACGTCATCCAAGACATCCAAAAGTTGCAATATACAGCTGCGTTTTTCTCTAAAACCGTACTGACTGTCTGAAAACAAATTATTTTCATTCATATGTCTCATAAGAACCTCTCTGACAGCTTTTTCGCATAGCTTGCATGGTATGCAAGTTAAAGACACTGGCCTATAATTTGAGGGATCAGTCCGTACACCTTTGTTCTTAAACAATGCTGATATTTTGGCTTCTTTCCACAGGGCTGGAATACATTGCTCTTCAAAAGTTTTGTTCATTAGTAGGCTCAGAGGTTCACACAATTCCTCAGCTGCTTCTTTCAAAACACGAGGGTGACACCCATCAGGTCCCATTGACTTGAATATGTTCAAGGTCTTCAGTTGTTTCAAAACTGTACTTTCATCGACAGTTAGTTTTGTCACTGGCGTTCCATTATACCGAATATCAAATAAGGGTAAAGGTCCAGGGGGTTCATTTACAAACACGGACGCAAAGAATTCATTCAAAAGGTTGGCTTTCTCTTTATTATCTGTGATCAATGTGCCGTCACTATCCTTTAAATCGGCCATTTTGGTCCGAGCTTTCGTCTGCTCACGTACAGATGACCAGAAACCCTTCGTGTTTGTTTTTATATCTTGGACAATTAGCTTTTCAAAGTTCCTTTTAGCACTCCGTATAGTATTTGAACACCGATTTCTTGCCATACGATATTTTCTGTAATTATCAGCAGTCTTGGTATGAACATAGGATTTCCAGGCCTTGTATTTGTTCTTGACACTCTTAAGACAATCTCTGTTAACCCATTTTTTCTTCCTGACAGTCTTATTGGAATTCTTAAGGGGGATATGTTTCTCTACAACCTTACTGATTTCACCAACAATAAAATTGTAACTGTCATCAACAGAGAGGGATTCAATCTGCTTCCAATCTATAGAACTCAAATCTGAACGAATCATCTCATAGTTTCCTTTATGATAGTTGCGTTTTACCAGTTCAAATTTATTATACTCGGGTGAGCAAGACAATTCTATCATTATGGAGACATGATCACTGGCACCTAGATTGCTACCATAATTAACACCCTGCACTATTTCTGGCTTATCAAGAATAATCAGGTCCAAAATATTTGAAGCCTGTCCGTCTCTGAATCTTGTGGGGCAGTCAATTAGCTGTGATAGAAAATTGTCTCTTAGACACTCAATAAACCTGAATTCAGGATGCATCACACTGTGAGGAGTGGACCAATTTTCCCAATCTATTGTTGGAAAATTAAAATCCCCTAATATCATAGTATAGTCACATTTCAAGTTGATTGCCTCTTGAATGAGTGAAAATAGTTTATTTGTATTAGCTGCTGTACTGTTTGGACTGTGATAAACAACGCCTAGCAATAGCTTTTCATTGGATTCTAAAGTCACTACACACCAACAAGATTCTTTAAAGTTATGGTTTATAAGGCCTCTACATTCAATCACAGCTAAGTCAGATTTATAGTAGATACACACACCTCTACAACTGTCTGTAATTTCTCCATGTAACCTGTCATAGCCCTTTATCTCTAATTCAACCTGAGAAATGTCATTTGGTTTCACATTTTTGGGGTAAACTTCAGTCAATACAATCATATCAGGGTCTTTATTGTCTACAACAACTTGTAACTCTTCACGCTTATTTAATACACTGTCCACATTAGCGTAGTAAATATTAAAACCACTATTATTGATCAGTTCAAATAAATTACTGCTTGAGCTGTTATCAATTGAGTTATCCTCAGACTGTGTAACATCAAATAAAATGTCTGTGAGTTCATCACTATCTGCATCACTCCCACTTGCGGATGTAGTGTCACCATAAAATGAACTATGACTAGAATTTCTGACTAATGGCGAAATATTTGAAACATGTGTAAAGTTCAAATTATCTAACGTAGTGTCACCATAAAATGAACTACATGTATGACTAGAATTTCTGACTAATGGCGAAATATTTGAAACACGTGTAAAGTTCAAATTATCTAATGGACTAGAATACTCATCATTACTGCCACTTGCAGATGTACTATCACCATAACATGAACTATGACTAGAATTACTGACTGATGGCGAAAAATTTGAAACATGCTTAAAGTTAAAATTATTCAATGGACTAGAATTCTCAGTAATAGCACTTTCAGTTAGTGACATAGAGCTCAAACTATCGTCAAAAGTAAATAAAAGTTCAGAACTTGAACTGGAATCCAAATTAACACAATTAACTGGAACGTTAACTTCAACATGTAACGTATTTACAGGTAAGATTTTATTTTGATTACTTCTGAAAGGAATCACTGCTAGTGCCAGTGGCACCAGCAGCTACAGAGGTTGAGCTCCTCTCAAAATTCCCTGGATGAGAATTAGATGCAGTTCTTTGAGCAGCATTATTCTTTCGCCTTTCTACTCTTAACAAATATGCCTCTTTCCTTTGTTTGGCAGTGAGATCACTTTGGAAGAACAAATTTTTGCACCTTTCTTGTTTTGAAGTCTTTACTTTTGTACGTGCAGACTCAATAATTCTATGCTTATTTTCAACGGATGGGACTGTGAACCTTAATGGTCTGGGTTTTGTTGCTTCGGCATTATAGCGACCTAAGCGGATTGGCTGTGACACCATTGTCGAGTCAACCTCCATCACATCCTCTATAATCTTCTGAATGCGATTAGCATCATCCTCTCTTCTAGTTTCAGGGCTATTTTCCTCACTTTCTGGTATGCCAAAACATACAATGTTCAACTTCCTTTTTTCTCTCTCCTGCTGCTCTTCAAGGACCTGACTTATGATATTCTCTATATTCATATTTTCTGCCTTATCCGAATTACTGGATTGATCATTAGATACCTGGGATTGTGGGAATTTTGATTTCTCTTCAATACATTTCTGAGGGTGCATACATTTACCGGAAAGCACCAAAATACCGGAAAGCAAACCAAAATACCGGAAAGCACATATAAATACCAAAAAGCACTTTGTACTTGTTTTTTTTTTTTTTTTTTTTAAACGAAGGAACATGTTAAAAATGAAATTTAGGCTAATGTATAAGATTTATATTGAAAATTTTACCTAAAAAACTTAAATATTTACCCCCAATCCCATAGGGTATTGTCAGAATGACATGCAAGTTTCAAGAATTACACGCTGCTATCTTCATACACTGCAGCAACCGTTTGAGAGTGTTATGTGCAGTTTAAAGAACTTGAACCAGACCGCTCGGAATACATTGGTTAAATAATGTCGTCTTGACGTTAGTTCAACAAAGGGTGTCTGTTCGGAGATCACCAAGTGACCATGTAAGGTTTACCAGTGTTTCCATTGCTATAGCGGGGGTAGTGTCTCTGACTAAATACGGTGTATAACACGTCTGTTCAACAATTCACATGAAGATTTAGCTGTTTAGCGGGTGGTGGGGGCTATATAGCCCTTTCAAGATTTTCACATATATCGAGCCGATCGTTTGGGTTGGCAAAAATGGGAGAACCAGGAGAAAATCAGGCAAAACTTGTCTTTCACACATGTTTTTTGAGCGGGATGCGAACCACCAATTAAGCGAGTGTAAATCAGAGAATAACCAAACAGAACTTGTCTCTTGCCACAAGTGAACTGACTCGCCTTGTAAACCAGGGATCGCAGGATCGATCCCGGGCTTCTCCAGACTTTCGGATGAGTCTTTAAATCGAGGTCCCGTCTCCGTATGACTTTCGATGTTGGTGGGGCGTAAAAATCAAACACTCACTCACTCACAAGTGAACTGAGCGGGGGCGCGAACCACAGCGATGAGCGACCTATTGAGAAAGAGTCAGCGCTCCTAACCACTAGGCCACCGAGACCCGTTGAAAACAATGTATAGGTACAATGCAATGACAAGTGCATGTTAAAGTGATGCTACATGCATTATAGAAGCAGTATTCATCTTTATTATATTGGAAAGTACACGTTAGAACACCCTATATTTTAGAGCAAAATTAAGAAATATAAGGTTTATCCCTGCAAATCCAAGTTTTTCTATATCAAACAGGGGTTCAAGGGGGTCAAAATAATATAGGCGTGTTTTCGTGATGCCGTGTGTTTTCAGGTTTCCCTATCCTAATGTGTCGCATCACGTGATCTGGTCCGTGTAATGAACACCCACTAAACCCCACTTATATAGAGAAAATTTGGGTAAACAATACTATACTTATTTCCGTTCTTATGCAAAGGTTTTGGGTACTCGTTATAACCGTCTCAAAGGGGGGTTCTAACGAGCACCACGACGTTTTAATAGGAAAAATTTCATTCCGAGTTTTCATAAGAAAAGTAGCTATTTTGGAGATGTGAAAAATGCACTTTGTCGCACGTGTGTGTTATCTTAATGACTATTGGTAAGAAAGTCTCAATGAGACGGTTATAACGAGTACCCACAAGATTTTTTAGGACGAAGAAGGGAAAGATAATATTTTCTTTTATGACTGGCTTGATCTTATTTCACTCATATTTGGGTCAATGTTAAACATATATATTTTCATCTTCACTTATACTTTTGCACACAAAAATCACTATTATCCTTAAAAGAGCCGTCTGATCTGGAACCGCACTAGTAAACAGCAGGCGACAATTGTTGTGATTGGCATGTTAAACGGATAAATGGCATAAGGCACGTGCCAACAATTGATCCAATTATCTAAATGTGGTGAAACTTCAACAGGTATCCATTCGTTAATCAACAATCAAGGGTTTATGAGCCGGAGCACGACAATTTCTCCTCTTTAATTACCTGTGCGTCTGATCAGACCCGTAGCAATGGATGATTTCTGTCACTTGATTTGACTTCAGATCAGACTGTGCAAATCATTACGAAAACACGTCTATACAAATACATGACAAAAAATAATAATAATATTAAAAATTGTGATATATATATTTTTTCTTATTCCTGTTCGGGTGGGGCATGCTTAGCATTGCAATAAAATCGCTAGTTATAAGTCCAGAGAGCAACCATAATTGTTCCTGATATGTTATATATTGCATTTAAATACAATTTTCTAACGTTTTCCAGTATGTATAAGTGCTTTTTGGTATTTATATGTGCTTTCCGGTATTTTGGTTTGCTTTCCGGTATTTTGGTGCTTTCCGGTAAATGTATGCACCGCATTTCTGAAGTGACTTAATTTGCTTCTCATAGCTTGTGTGCTTAGATTCAAGATCATCCAACCTCTGTAAAAGCTTTTTCGTTGCTGGTAAGCTTATGCGACAATGTTTGCAGAACCACATGATTCCATCTGATACTTTAGAAGAGTTCATGAAATCATAAACAGACTTGCTTAGCCCAAGACATTGATTACAATACCAGTCACAACATCAATCGTTACTCTCGGACAGCCCACTCATTAGCTTTGAGACAACTGTATGTTTCCTGGTGTATGAATGTCATTTGACGTGTCACCAGTAACAATTCTGATTAGAACTGACTATAACTCTAAAACTTACCGAATTCGTTCTTTTGTTCGTACTTTCACTCATTTTTTCGCTCTGACGTTTTTTGGCAGTAAACAATAATGTCGCAAAACGTGTCGGCCAGCGGTAAAACCCGACACCTTCAAATAGGTCCAACTAACCCCCGCAATTTCTGGCACACAGTGTGTGTGTGTGTGTGAATTCGGGTTTAACGTCGCTTTCAACAATTTTTCAGTCATATCACGACGGTGTCTGGTTGCGACAGAGAGCTCAATGCTCACTTTTATAGTGCTGCCTCACTGAAGTATCATGTCCCAGACACATTACATGATACCACACCCAGTCACATTATCCTGACACTGGGTGGACCAGTCCTAGCTCTACCCCGTAAATCTGAGTGCCAAGCGAGGAGCAGCTAGTACCATTCTTAACGACTTTGGTATGTCGCGGCCCGGGATCGAACCCGTGACCTCCCGTTCCCCGGAGCGGACACTCTACCAACTGAGCTATCGGGGCCGGTCTCTGGCACACAGTAGTAACCCCTCAGACATCAGACCTTCAAAGTACACCATGCAATGGTATTCCGAAGGCCATATGATGACTGAGAAATCCAAAGTTCTTGGGATTTAGACCTTCCAAATACCCGGTATATCATTAATTTCTTCCATTGCCCCCAAACCAGACCAAAGGTCTTGCGAAACGCAGCTTGTTCAATTTTACCATGACATTGTGAGCAATCTGGATGGGGCCATAAACCGTGGCCACAAACAGACTGACTTGATCATCATGGACTTCGCTAAGGCCTTTGACAAGGTACCTCACAGAAGGCTATTACATAAACTGGAGTACTATGGGATAAGAGGATTCACAATAGGTGAAGTAGCTCATGGCTCTCTGCGCGCTCACAACAAGTTGTACTTCATGGCCAAGCGTCTGATCCAGTCCCTGTTTTATCTTGAGTCCCCCTTAGGTCCGGTCCTTGGACCGGTCCTTTTCTTGGTTTTCATTAATGATCTCCCCGATAATATCAGGTCATCGGTCCGTTTGTTTGCTGATGATTGTGTCCTGTATAGGAACATATATTCTCCTTCTGACTGTCTTATTTTACAAGATGACCTGGATCAACTTGCACAGTGGGAGGCCGATTGGCAAATGAAGTTCAATGTGGCCAAATGTCAATCAATGAGGGTGTCACGAAACCCTCCGGACAAGCAAATTAAGTTTGACTATACTCTTCACCAGCAAATTTTGGAGCATGTTCAATCCGCCAAATATCTTGGTATCACCATCACTGACGATCTGGATTGGGGTCAACATATCTCTGAGATTACATCTAAAGCAACTAGGACTTTAGGATTCCTTAGACGGAACTTGGCTTTTGCACCTAGGCAGACAAAGGATGTTGCATACAAAACATTGGTTCGCCCTCAACTTGAATATGCATCACCCATTTGGCATCCCTATGTTAAAACTCAGACTCAGCAGGTGGAGAAGGTGCAGAGGACGGCTGCTCGATGGACCTGCAGGCGATGGCGAAATAGGAGTAGCGTCGGTGACATGCTTAATGAGCTGGAGTGGCCGTCCCTGGAGGCCCGTCGTGAGCATTCCTCTTTAACCTTCTTCCACAAGATACACTCTGATTCAGTGTCTATTGATAAAGATAGGTATTTGACCCCTGTAACAGTGTCGACCCAAACAAGGGCATCAAAAGTAAACGACTCACAATATCGTAGATACCAGTCCTATAGTGATGCCCTGAAGTACTCGTTCTTTCCTAGAACTATTCCCCAATGGAATAGTCTTCCCTCCTCTGCGGTGAATGCCAAGTCCGCAGAAGAGTTTAAAGCCCGCACAGTGTAAGATTGGGACTCAGAGGTATGCGTTTTAGGATACCTCTGTTATGCAGATTGTAAATAGTTTTAAGGACACATCCAGTGCCTCTCTCTATCTCTCTCTCTCTCTCTCTCTCTCTCTCTCTCTCTCTCTCTCTCTCTCTCTCTCTCTCTCTCTCTCTCTCTCTCTCTCTCTCTCTCTCTCTCTCCCAGCTAAATTCTAAATTAAGCCACCCAATCAACTGAGGTAATGGCCAGATATGACCGACTCGGTATAAGAAGATAGATAGATAGATAGATAGATAGATAGATAGATAGATAGATAGATAGATAGATAGATAGATAGATAGATAGATAGATAGATAGATAGATAGATAGATAGATAGATAGATAGATAGATAGATAGATAGATAGATAGATAGATAGATAGATAGATAGATAGATAGATAGATAGATAGATAGATAGATAGATAGATAGATAGATAGATAGATAGATAGATAGATAGATAGATAGATAGATAGATAGATAGATAGATAGATAGATAGATAGATAGATAGATAGATAGATAGATAGATAGATAGATAGATAGATAGATAGATAGATAGATAGATAGATAGATAGATAGATAGATAGATAGATAGATAGATAGATAGATAGATAGATAGATAGATAGATAGATAGATAGATAGATAGATAGATAGATAGATAGATAGATAGATAGATAGATAGATAGATAGATAGATAGATAGATAGATAGATAGATAGATAGATAGATAGATAGATAGGATACATTATTTACACTCCAGATTGGCAAGATGAAAGCTTACACAGCAATCATGTAATTACGGGAGGGATCTTCAACCTGCACAGGGAAATTACTCTCCCCCATCATCATCTTCAGTAATTGCCTGGTATGGAGCGTGATAGCTCAGTGGTTAGTGCACTTGCCTCTGATGCTAGAGGTCCCGGGTTCGATCCCCGGCAGCGGGGATAAAATTTCGGTGTCCGAACACGCTCCATTGGCATCATTTGCAGGGATGAGTGTCATAAAGTGCACCGTCCTTCGGATCGGGACGTTAACTGGAAGCCCCCTGTGCAGGGAGAACCATCCCCTGTGCAGGTTAAAGAACCCTACCGTAATTACATGATTACTGTGTAGGCTTTCATCCTGCAAAACCTGGAGTGTATGTAATGTACACCAGCGGTAATGGTCAAATGTGACCGACGCAGTATCAGTAGATATATAGATAGAAAATTGCCTCCCTCAGACTTGAGTATTCTCGCAATGGAAGGGGTCGCTCATGCACAACGGTTAAAATAGATTTAAGCCCAAGTGGAATTCGTTTCCGCTGGCCGTTCCAAGGCGGGTTTTCTGTCACGGTTTATTTTTGTTATGGTTTGTCTTTGGGTGTTTGTGTCACTTATATTATTTTATTTTGCGTAGCCTATTGGTCATTTTGTGGGAAAGTAACTGTCCTTTTGGCTTTCCGCTATTGATGTTTCCATTAGGTCTGTTGTTTCATGTTTGTGTTTCTTTCCCTTTGGTGTCTCTGATGGGAGCTGTGGGTTGATTGTATCGATTCCTGATCATTGCCTCCACTTCTATTTTTTATATTATTTACATATTAAAAATAGGCTAAAACATCTGGAGCAGGACTTGTGTAAGTGGGTGGCCAGTTGGTTCTGGAAGACTTCCCAGTGTTGACTGGCTCACGGCGACTCGTGGCAGATGGTTCCACAGAATGATGCGTCCGTGGAAAAAGCTGCAGCTGTATCCGTTGAAGGTGGTCTGGATCTGTCTAAATCGAGAGTCGTGACCCCTTGTGCTGCTCTGAAGGGGTATGAGGTATTGCTCAGCCGGAATATCGACAAGGTGATGAGCAATTCTGAACATCATTATTAATCTTGCTTCCTCTCTACGATGCTGTAGAGTTTCCCAACCGGGTCCCTACCGCTTAGCTGCGCCTGCAATCTCTCTTGACAAATCTGGCAGCTCTTCTTTAAACCATTTCGATCCTGCTTATGTCTGCTGCAGTACAGGGAGCCCAGTTTGATGAGGCGAATTCAAGGGTTGGCCTCACAAATGTCTTGTAGGCGGTGCTCTTTGCTTTTTTTGGAGGCTGGTCTGATATTTCTTCTGAGGAAAGCCAGAGCAGAGTTTGCTTTCTTTGAGATATTAGCTGTGTGCTTGCTCCAAGAGTGTTCGCTACTGATAGTGACTCCTAGGTATTTTGCTTCAGACTTGGTGGCGAGCTTCTGACCATGGATGACCGGCCCCGATAGCTCAGTTGGTAGAGTGTTCGCTCCGGGGAACGGGAGGTCACGGGTTCGATCCCGGGCCGCGACATACCAAAGTCGTTAAGAATGGTACTAGCTGCTCCTCGCTTGGCACTCAGATTTACGGGGTAGAGCTAGGACTGGTCGACCCGAATTCACACACACACACACACACACACACACACACACACACACACACACACACACACACACACACACACACACACACACACTGACCATGGATGAAGTAGTCTGTAGTTACAGGTTTCCGCTTGTTTGTGGTGCGGAGGACTTCACATTTGTCAGAATTAAACTTCATTTGCCATTTTTCCTTCCATTCCTGGAGCTTATCTAGGTCTTGTTGCAGCAAGGAGCAATCACTTGAGCTTGCAATTTGCCTGTACAGTAGACTGTCGTCTGCAAATAGCTTGATATGGGACAGTACACACTCGGGCATGTCCTTTATGTAAGCTAGGTAAAGCAGAGGACCGAGGACTGTACATTGAGGGACTCCTGAGGTTACCCTGCATCGAGGCCTTGAAATAATGTCCAGATCCGAAGGATTGCGCACTTAAAGACATTCGTCACTACAAATGGGCCTCTAGCATCAGAGGCAAGTGGACTAACCAAACAAGCGAGCTATCATGCTCCAGAAAGTCCAAAGAGGTCACCACACTCATTGGTGGTGGTATTGAGGGAGGGGTTTCTCACTATCTGGAGTGCGAATATCACCATTTTTGCATTATTTGCTGACTCCCAGCTAACACATTATCATTATTGGAAAAACAGGTAACCATATCCCACTGACATTGAAAGGTCGGGGGGGGGGGGGGGGGGGGGGGGTTCTGGTTACCTGCTTTCCACAATAGATAATGCAAATAATGTGAATAGGTCGATGTCACCAGGTTAAGTTGTATGCTGAGTCAGTGTGTCAAGGAGAATTATTATGCACGTATTTATGGTAGTATCTGTTTAAAGCGATGAGATTGTGAGAGACTACACAAAATATGAGAGTCTCTGATGTGCTAAAATAGGTCAAGGGCAGCAGGTCAGTTGGCATATGAATGTTGTCAGCATGTGCAGGAAAACCTTTATGTAAGGTTTGCTGGTTGAATCAAGTATAATTGATGAGATAGCAAGGGTTGATGTGAATGGCCAATGATTATAATAATGCTTAATAATTTTAGGAATCTTATCATAGTTTGCATAAATGTTGATAGTGATTAGCTGTTGTTGCTAGGGGACAAATAGGGTCCATGGGTCATTACGTATGTAGTTATTCACCTTTGTAGTTCTTGATTTTTTTCCGCATACCTTGATTAATATTAGGAATCTTATCATAAATGTTGATATTCATGAGATGTTGCTGCTACTGAAAAGGGTCAAGGTATCAAAACTGTTATAGTTATTACCCTTTGTAATTAAACTAGTAAGAAAAGGTCACTCATGAAAGGCCACAATTAAAGAACGCAGCCGTCTCAAGTCAACTATAGAAAGTGACCCGGAGGCACACACAAAACAGACAAAACATGAACCAACGGCACAAAGCCAAATTATAAATACGACAACTGTGTCTTGCATGCGACACATCATCTTATGATGGTTAACATTTCTGACAAGTAATTTCAAAATCCATCAAGGAATAAGAAAGTTATTGACCTTACACGAAAACACACACCTTTTTTACCTTTGACCTCTTAGGCTGATAGGTGACATTGGACGTACCGACCTTGGTCTTGGGCACGACACATCGTCTAATAAAGGTGAACATTTCTGCAAGGTTACTTTAAAAAGTCCATCCAGAAAGAAAACGGTTATTGACAGGACACGAAAAAACTTCCAAGGGAAATAACTCAACACGTATAAATGCAAGAGTTATATAGCTCTTACGCTCTGCACGTCGTCGCTCTGCACGTCGTCTGATGTTGGTTAATATTTATATGAAGTTTCGTGAAGATAGGGTTTTCAGGTTATAGAGCGGACACGATTTTGTCACAGACGGACAGATGGACAGACAGATGCCCAGGGGAAAAACAATGTCTCCCCCCAAAAGGGGACAAAAAAGGGGTATACATCAGCAATCCAAGTGACATTTGTTTAAGTGTATAAGAGTGATGGTCACGATGACCTATATTTCATGGCCCACTGATTTTACCTTATATCTTGAAAATTATTTTTGAAGGAATGCCATACCTGGAATATCATACCCAATTGACCTCAAAATATACCTAGCTCATTTTGACCTATATTTCATTGTTCACTGATTTTGCTTTTTACCTTAAACACTATTTGATGGAGAAATGGAAACTTCATACCTGGAATGTAAGTTCCATGTGACTCGACGACTGACCGGCCCCGATAGCTCAGTTGGTAGAGTGTCCGCTCCGGGGAACGGGATGTCACGGGTTCGATCCCGGGCCGCGACATACCAAAGTCGTTAAAATGGTACTAGCTGCTCCTCGCTTGGCACTCAGATTTACGGGGTAGAGCTAGTGTCAGGATAATGTGACTGGGTGTGGTATCATGTAATGTGTCTGGGGCATGATACTTCAGTGAGGCAGCACTATAAAAGTGAGCATTGAGCTCCCTGTCGCAACCAGACACCGTCGTGATATGACTGAAAAATTGTTGAAAGCGACGTTAAACCCGAATTCACACACACACACACACACACGCACACACACACACACACACACATACACACACACACACACACACACACACACACACACACACACACACACTCGACGACTGACCTATTAGTGCAAATTGTTATATAATCATGTAGGTCGCATACAAGCGTCCGTCTGCGCACGTGCGCAGTCGAGCGCTCCTATGCGATCTTGTTTTTAATGTTTCATATTTACACAAATAAAATTGTTTGAAATCGCTTTTTTTGAGAAAACTCTTCTTCTTCTTCTAACTCCAGGTTTTTTATCTCTCTTTTCTATACTATCCTCTCTACTGTATTCCTATCCTACAACTATCACTATATCTACCTACCTAGTGTGGTTGTATGTTGTTTTAGTTTCGCATGGGTGGTTGTGTGTGTTAAAAGCATTCCTTCAGGTCGCGCTAAGTCATGCCCTAGTTAGTTAGTTAATTGCCATTGTCTGTATTGATATGTGGCCATCTTGACCGTCTGTCTTTATTACGGTCATGGCGCAATTTGCTGTTTTTGGTGATTTTTATGTTATGCGACAAGGGCAGTACGGAGGGCTGTATGATATACCAGGCGAGATGCGGTTTTTCAGTCGTGGTGGTATGCAAAAGGCCCTTTTGAGGGCCCCAATGTCATTCCGTTTGGGTAACCTTATAATGTACATCCTTTATTCGAAAGCGAAAGTTGCGAAAAAAGAAAGAAAAAAATGTGATAAGGCGTCTTGTTTCTTATTTCTGTCCCACTTTTCTATATGCGTTCCTGAAGGTGAGGCTTTGTATGCTAGTGTGCTGTTGTGCCGTTCTCCTTTGGGTTGTGTGGCTCTCGATCAGCCAGGATTTTGACGCAACGCTCCTAAGTGCAAAGTCCAAGGACCGCAACCACAGCGCTACGTCTCGTTCTGACATCCCGTTTGCCTCACCCCCTCAGGACGGCCTGGGCGATGGATTTTCCTTGTGGTGGGTCCACGCCCAGTCCCGGCGTGCTTTCGTGTGGTCCTCTTTCGGGCTGTGTGGCTCCCGATCAGCTAGGGCTTTGGTGCAGCGTTCATAAATGCAAAGCCAGTGGGCCGCAACCACAACGCTACACCTTGTCTTAACTTCTCGCTTGCCACACCCCCTCTGGAGGGTGGGTCGGGGCTATGGATTTTCCTTGTGGTGGGTCCATGCCCCGTTCTGCTATGGTCTTCTCACAGTGATACAGGGATCGCTGTCACCGATAGGCACTACTAAGTGCAAAGCCGAGGCCGCAACCACAGCGCCTATCGCTGACTTTGTTCCCCTTTTCGCTGTGAGACGGCCGCCCTTTGATCACTACGGCCCTTTTTGGTTGGTAGCGTCTAAGGTGCGGTTAGAATATTTATTTTTACTGTTCTTAACTCGGGTCTCTAGAGATTTTGGTTTAAAGTAAGTATTCTCGTACGGGGTGTGTTTTACAGTACAATGCGATTAAATTTAGTCTGCGCCCTTAGTGTTCCCCTATATTTTGTTCAGGTAGTTTGTTTTCTCAAATAATTTGAAGACCGCGTCCCTCATTTCCTGTGAATTTAGATTGAGTAGAGAAACAGCGTTTATCTCCCCTTGGTATGCTAATGTTGTCAGTTCTCCCTTTAGTTCCCTTCTGGCGGGGCCGTGTGCGGGGCACTCTGCGAGGTAGTGTTGAACACACTCCACCCCACCACAGTGCCCGCATAATGGATCGGCCTCGCTATAGAAGATGTTGTGTGCATTTAGTCCGTTGACCCCGAGCCTTAGTCGTGTATATATGCGATCGAGCTTTCGGCTGTCGCTATATTGTACCAATTTCAGAGTAAAGGACTGACAGATCGAGTGTCTAAAGCCGTGTTGTCCCTGCCATATGCGCGCCCATTCCTTTTTGATGCTGGCCTTAATGATTGCGTATACTTCTTGTGGGGTGGGGAGGTAGTCAAGTGCCTTTCCCCGGGTCAGAGCTTCTTTGGCCAGTGTGTCTGCGCGCTCATATCCCTGCACGTTGCAGTGGGAGGGGATCCAATCTATGTTCAGGGTGGAAGCAACGTCTCCAAAATGACTTTTACAGGGTTGATGGGGACATTAAACCTCAAATCAAACAAATAAAACATTTCAAGCCCTGCCTTCCAGTGAAACCATTAGGGTTTATATGCATGGACGGTCCGACTCGCACCGCCTTCCTGGGCAGGCTTAGAACCTCTATGCAGTTTACCAGTACTCGTGTGCAGTCAATTTTAGTGAAATCATCATGCAGCCCATTCTATTTCTTCAAGACCCCATGGGCGGGGGCAGTCGACCATGTTACTAACAGCGCTCAAGTCCAAATGGCTATCACTGATTTGTTGGTTTCGCAGTGAGGTCAGCATGTTGCGTAATAGGTCGTGTGCCGGTTGAATGGAAGCATCATGCAGCCCATCTATTTCTTCAAACCCCGATGGGTGGGGGCCGCTTGTATACACAATAACAATGCAGAGAGTGACATTGTAGGACCTCAGATTATGACAAAAAAAAGATACTTTGGTTTGTCGAGATAATCGTCGAGATGACTTCGACAGTCTATTATAGGGAAAATAATTAATAAAACGCATGCGCATACGGTTGTAAACGAAATAGTTCATTTAAAGAGACAGACATGTTTACGTTTTTTTTTTGTTGTTGTTTTTACAAAATAACGGCTCAGTGGTTTCGCTTCTTTTATCGTGTAATTTATAGACACATCCAAAGTCTACGTCACACAAAGTCAAAAGTCATAAGCCTCATTTTATCTGGTGGGCAATTGACTTCCCATTCCATACTCTACCGTTTGATGTAGCACGAATGGATTTCGCTCTAACAAAACTGTTTGCCACAAACCATTTTGGACATTAAACTGCTTCTTTTTCGTATAAATTTGGATGGAAAATATACGTTTTAATCTTATTTCCGTTCATTAAATAAAGCGCATCGACTACATTTTGGTATGATGGTGGTTAGAGTTTTAACGCTTTTAGGCAACAAAATGTGCGATAAAATATCAGAAGAGACTGGTTCTATATCATTTAATACTTCAAAAACACAAAATGACAAGGGTCAGTTAATTTTGTGGGGAAGAAAGGAGTTTAATTACACGATAAATATTGGACATTCTCATTGCCACTATACAGCAACAGACATGTTTTGCAAACCAGATACAATAGGTACTTGACATGGGAGGTAATTGGCGCATGCGCAGTGAAATGTTAACAAAGTCATGTGTCAAAACATTGGAGCCGTCTATTGCGTCAAATTCATGTGGAGTTTTATATGTAAGTGTGGCAAAATTGAGAAGTATTTTCTGAAACTAATGACGCTCTTTTGAATGGCTGTTACAACCCATTTAACTCAGCGTATGACTGGCGGAAATTTGAAACATGAAGCACTTTTTGTATTTGACTGTAAAGTCTTGATTCCTTACCCTATCAATCAATTTCTGTTTTTTGTTGTTGTTTTTTTTAGAATAATAATCGATTTTTCACTACGTCGTATATCTTTTTTAAATATACTTCGTATTTACAGATGTGTCTACATTGCAGCTGGTGTTGTGCTGTGCGGCGGCCGTAAAATGTCTCCCCGTACATCATCATAGTGCAGATTATATTTTTTGGTCCTTTGGAATCATTGAGTTCATTTTGAATCATTTTGAAAATAGAGTTCTGCTTAAGCCGGCGCTAGAAGGGCAGTTGGCAGTTTCTGGCAAAAGAATGCTTACTGTACTGGTGTACTGCTTACCATATAATCCTGCCCAGTGTGACTGAAATAGTGTTAAGTTGGCCGTTGAAACTCCAGAACATTTGCCTTAATATCATGCTTTTTTATATTGTTTAACTATATTAACGTTAAATGTCAATCTATTGTTGCAAAGTAGAAGCCTGAATATTTAATGCACAAAAAGCAGAATGATGCCAAAGCGTGCATCCATATCAGCAGCTGTAAGATTGTAGGAATGCAAAGCTAGTTATCCATTCATACAATTACAGCTGTGATGTGGTAATCTGCAGTGCTAAAGTGCACCAATTCATACAAATAGAAAACAGTAAACTGCAGAAATATTCAGGCTGTCTATATAACGCCACACTATTCTATTTGTAATGCACAATATTTTGTTTTCTGTCAAATATCATGTAAGCGAAACCCCTGTTAGTTGTAGCATTTTCTAGAAACTGACTTGGTATAGTTTAACATTCCTAGTTTTAAAATAAACAATAATAATACATCATGCAAAATAGGCGTTGCCATACCTCTCGTTTTAGCTAAGCAATAATTCCCCACAAAAAAAATTGAATAACAACAACAATGAAATGATAATAATAATGATAATAATTTGTTAGTAGTAATTGTTATGATAGAACAAGATCAATCATAACAACAACAACAAATGATAATGACAATAATAATGATACAAAAACTGAATAGGTAAGGATGAATTTGAATAACCACAACAACAATAATAATAATAATAATAATGATGATAATAATAATGATAATGATTTATGTTACTAGTAATTGTTATGATAGAACAAGATCAGTCATAACAACAACAATGAAATGATAATGACAATAATAATGATAAAAATTGAATAGGTAAGGATCATTCATAACAACAACCACAAAATGGTAATAATAATGGTAATAAAAATGATACAAACGTTTAATGGTGTTACTCATTGTAACCACAACAACCTGATAAAGTAATGAAAATGATAATGATAATGGTAATGATAAATTGGGATTATTCATAACAACCACAAAATGGTAATGATAATGGTAATGGTAATGATAAAATGGGCTCATTCATAACAACAACTTCAAAATAGTAATGATAATGGTATCAAAAATGATAATGGTAATGGTAATGATAAAATGGGATCATTCACAAAACAACCACAAAATAATAATGATGATGGTAATGAAAATGATAATGATAATGGTAATGTTAAAATGGGATCATTCATAACAACAACCACAAAATAGTAATGATAAAGGTAATGAAAATGATAATGAAAATGGTAATGATAAAATTGGATCATTCATAACAACAACCACAAAATGGTAATGATAATGGTAATGAAAATGATAATGGTAATGGTAATGATAAAATGGGATCATTCATAACAACAACCACAAAATTGAAATGATAATGGTAATGAAATTGATAATGGTAATGGTAATGATAAAATGGTATCATTAATAACAACAACCACGAAATGGTAATAATATTAATGATGAAGGTGAATTTGAATAACAGCCACCACAATGAACTGATCATAGTAATGATAATGAATATGCTTAATAAAATATAGTGGTACTAGATAAATAGTATCAATCGACAGCTGCAACAAAATGATATTAGCAATGATAATCATAACTGTTTGTAGTACAATAACGTGGTACCATTCAGTATAACAAAAAAAAAAAAAAAAAAATGATAATGTAAATAATGTTTACGTTGAGATTAACACAGTTTTGTAACAGTATGCACTGCCTTTGCTGAGGCAAAGATAATATATATTAGTTACCAAACTGGTCATGTTCTGGGAAATGCTACACTGGGAAATCATCATGTATGTTACATACCATGTATTGTAATTTTATAACACAATCAACCTCTGGTGTGACATAAGGAAACAGGATACAAATAAAACAGCAAAATATTATACTGTTTTATTATTCTATTCAGGAACCCCAAATACAGTAAACCATAGAACATAAAACCTATATTAGCCTATGTCAAACCAAAGGGCCCCGGGGAAGGGGCATTTTTGGCCCCAGCACTATAATTTAAACAATCTTGGTAGGGGTCCACTAGATGAAGCTTCATACCAAATATCAAAGACATGGGCCTTGTGGTTTCAGAGAAGAAGATTTTTAAAGATTTTCCCTATATAAGCCAATGTAAAACCAAAGGGCCCCGTGGCGGGGGCATTTTTTGTCCCAGCACTAAAATTTGAACAATCTTGGTAGGGGTTCACTAGATGAAGCTTCATACCAAATATCAAAGTCCTGGGCCTTGTGGTTTCAGAGAAGAAGATTTTTAAAGATTTTCCCTATATAAGTCTATGTAAAACCAAAGGGCCCCGGGGCGGGGGCATTTTTGGCCCCAGCACTATCATTTGATCAATCTTGGTAGGGGTCCTATAGATGACGCTTCATACCAAATATCAAAGACCTGGGCCTTGTGGTTTCAGAGAAGAAGATTTTTAAAGATTTTCCCTATATAAGCCAATGTAAAACCAAAGGACCCCGTGGCGGGGGCATTTTTTTGTCCCAGCACTAAAATTTGCACAATCTTGGTAGGGGTCCACTAGATGAAGCTTCATACCAAATATCAAAGTCCTGGGCCTTGTGGTTTCAGAGAAGAAGAATTTTAAAGATTTTCCCTATATAAGCCTTTGTAAAACCAAAGGGCCCCGGGGCGGGGGCATTTTTGGCCCCAGCACTATAATTTGAACAATCTTGGTAGGGGTCCACTAGATGAAGCTTCATACCAAATATCAAAGACCTGGGCCTTGTGGTTTCAGAGAAGAAGATTTTTTAAGTTTTTGGTGAAAAAAATCTGTTTTTGGCTCCTGTGACCTAGATGTGCAACGGACCGGAACCATTTGAACAACTTTGAAAGGGGACCACCTAAGGATCATTCCTGTGAAGTTTGGTCAAAATCCGATCAGTGGTTTAGGAGGAGATGTCGTTTAAAGAAATTGTTTACGCACGCAAGGACGCACGGACAGACGCACGCACGACGGACGACGGACAAAAAGTGATCCCAAAAGCTCACCTCGTCACTACGTGACGGTGAGCTAAAAAGATCGTTTTTGGTAAACAGTGTTGACTCAGATGAAAGCATGTTCACAATTTTTAAATGGCCTCTCCTCTGAAGCTACTGGTCTGGTTGCAATCAAACTGTCTGAAACATCATTATGTTGGAGGGCCGAATGATTGTTCGAAGTTCATGAATGGAGTTCACCCTTTTGTTGCTATAGCAACCAAATCTTTCGAAATCTCCTTTATAAGGGCTGTTTGGATATTTTTTCATGGAAATGTTTCTTCAAATATTGTTAAAAAAATCTGTAGAGGTCTCTTCAAATATTGTTAAAGAAATTCTGTTAAGCCCCTGCCCAAGAAATAAATTGGGCTGCACAGTGTTACACTTTGCTTACTCTTTATCATAAAAATGCCTGATTGGCTACTTTTGATGCTGTTTGAATTCGCAACAGAGTTTATATTTTAAAAACTTTCTTCTTTTCATATTGAACCACAAAATAGTTTAAATATTCTTTTTCAGTATATCTTACGCCGTTTATCTTTTTAAAGTTATTTCTTGATAATATTATTTTTGTTACAAAGTAGAAATGGTGTTTGTTATAAACAATCAAGATGGTTATATCCAAATGAAAATGTTTATAGTTCATACAGAAAAAAAGAATAAATGACGATTTTTCTGTATGATATAATTATACTTTTGGGGTCCATCTTTAACCCTTATGATTACATCTGAAAATGTTGCCTGCTAATGTCATCTGCTGAATCTTTTTGCAAACTTTTAAAAAATACTTTTTGCGCACAGGTAAATGGTGTGGACCAACATCAGCAAAAATGACTCTTAAAGTAACCGGCAGACAACAAAGTAGACGACAATTGTCGTGATTCAGATTGGCATTTTATGGGTTAAAGTGTAAATTCCGTGAAACAAAGACCCCTCTAAACCCCACTTCATATAGAGAACAATTTAAGGGCTGTGTAAGCGGGGCATTATACACCCTCAGAAAGTAATCGGCAGTAACACATACATGTATAACAACAAATAGTAGACGGGGTTAGCAAAAATAAGAGAAGTTCATGGATGGACATAACTATGCTAATCATTGGCAGACTAACCACTAAACAAAATGCACTGCTTCACATGGGCCCCGTCAAGCGATTTTGGTACCTATCGCCTATGCGAGCAGCGAAGGTTCAGGCGAGCCTGCGCTTCCGCGCAGTCTCGCCAGAACCTTCGCTGCTCGCTCATACAAGCAGTGAATCAAGAGGAACCTTCAGACAGAAAGCCATATCCCTGGCCCCTCTGAATGGCTGGGCATTGGCAGTTAAAATTTGTCATGACGGAATGCTCGAAGACACTAATTCGCTTGGCGGGGCTCAAATCATGGTGGAACTACATGTATAAATCACCTTTCATCTTGATGGAATGTGAACTATAGGAGGAATTAGCTGGAAATAAAAAGTGACAGGGGAGTAAATCACTAATATTTGGTGGATTGTAACCTCAAAATGTTATATGCTTGAACTCCACATCATGGTCTAATTCTTTTCAATGTTTCAGCTTGATCTACTTGTAAACTATTGGAAGAGTTAGTTTATGAAATTTTCAAAGGGCCATTATTGCTGATATTTGGTGGACTGCAACCTCAAAACAATATATGCAACTATAAATCAAGGAGTTTACCGAAGTTTTCATAGGAGCATAACTCTGTTAATATTTGGTGAACCGTGTACTTGAAAAAATTATACACTGCTTCACACCATGGTCTAACTAGAAATCTGGTTTCAGCTGGATGGGACGTAAACTGTAGGAGGGCTACCCTGCAATGAAAACTTAACATAAATTTTCAAATGGGCATAACTCTATTTGGTGGACCGTAACCTAGAAATAATATGCACTGCTCTGCATAAAGGTGTCACTTTTAATAAAGTCTCAGCTTAATCTGGTGTATACTAGAATTTGTTTTTCTACAAAAACACAGATATCCCCCCTTTTTGACCTCTAAGTATGACCTTGACATTGGAGGTATTGACCTGGGTATTGTGTGCAACACATTTCTGCAAAATAACTTAAGTTCAGAGAGAAATACGAAAGTTATTGACCGTACACAAAAAAGCCCTTTTTTTACCTTTGAACTCTAAGTATGGCCTTGGCCTTTGAGGTACAACACATCGCCTCATGATGGTTAACATTTCTGCCAAATAATTTCATAATCCATCAAAGAATAAGAAAGTTACTGACTGTACACAAAAAGGCCCCCTTTTTTACCTTTGACCTCTAGGTATGACATTGACATTGGAGGCATGGACCTTGGCCTTGCACACGACTCATTGTCTAATGAAGTAGAACGTTTCTGTAGGGTTACTTTAAAAAATACATCCAGAAATAAAAAGTTATTGATTGGACACAAAAAACTTTTTTTACCTTTGACCTTTTAGTATGACCTTGACCTTGGTGATACCTACCTGGGTCTAGCGCGCAACACATCGTCTCATGATGGTTAACATTTCTGCCAAATAATTTCACAATCCATCCAGGAATAAGGAAGTTATTGACTGAACACTATAAAAGGCCCCTTTTTGACCTTTGACCTCCTGGTATGACCTTGACCTTTGAGGTACCAACATGGGTCATGCAAGAGACACATCGTCTCATTGTGGTTAACAGTTCTGCCATGTAAGATCAAAATCCATCTACAAATAAGAAAATTATTGGCCAAACACGAGAAAAGGCCCCTTTTTGACGTTTGACCTCTAAGTATGGTCTTGACCTTTTAGGTACCAACCTGGGTCATGCACGCAACACATCCTCTCATGATGGTTAATATTTCTGCCTAGTAATTTCAAAATCCATCTAAAAATTAGAAGGTTATTGACCGAACACACAAAAAGCCCCTTTTTTTACATTTGACCTGTATGTGTGACCTTGACCTTTGAGGTACCAAACTTAGTCATGCGTGCAACATATCGTTACATGGTGGTTAACATTTCTGCAAAGCAATTTCAAAATCCATCTAAATATAAAGTTATTGACCAAACACGAAAAAAGGCCCTTTTTTACCTTTGACCTCTATGTAGTATGTATGACCTTAACCTTTGAGGACCAACCTGAATCATACGTGCGACATATTGGCTCATGGCAGTTAACATTTTTGCCAAGTAATTTCAAATTCTATCTAAAAATAAGAAAGTTATTGACAAAACACGAAAAAAGGCCCCTTTTTGACCTCTAAGTATGAGCTTGACCTTTGAGGTACCAACCTGGGTCATGTACGAAACGCATCGTCTCATGGTGGTTAACATTTCTGCCAAGTAATTTTAAAATCCATCTAAAAATAAGAAAGTTATTGAACAAATACAAAAAAGGCCCCTTTTAAGACCGTTGACCTCTAAGTATGACCTTGACCTCTGAGGTACCGACCTGCGTCATGCACGCCACACATCGTCTCATGGTGGTTAATATTTTTGTAGTTAAGTAATTTCAAAATCCATCTAAAAATAAGGAAGTTATTTGCCTATACATACATACATACCGACAAACTTTCAAGGGAGATAACTCAAAAAGTATAAATGCGAGAGTTATAGTCCTTGCGCTCTGCACGTCGTCATATATTGATTAATACTTATATGAAGTTTCGTGAAGATAGCTTTAACGGTTTTAAAGTTATAGAGCGGACACGATTTTGTAACAGACGGACAGACAGATGCCCAGGGGGGAAAAACAATATGTCTCTCCAAAAAAAAAAAATCGGGGGGGGGGGGGGGGAAGACATAATTATAGGAGTTAGCCAGAAACAAAACAAAAACAGAGTTTTTTCAAAGGGACAATTCTGCTCATATTCGGTGGACCATAACCTCAAAACAATATGCGGTGCTCCACATCATGGTCTAACTATATATCAAATTTCAGCTTGATCAGATTTAAAATGTAGGAACGAAAAGTCAACAGATTGACAGACAAATGGACAGACAGTCAGATGGACGCCGAGAGGCATAATATATGACCTTTTTTCAAAAGGGCATATAACTAGAAATGGTGTTTGTAAAACACAATGCCCCCAACCTTTGCTTGTCCCTAGATGGCAAAATATTCAACAAATATTGTTAAAGACTCAAAAACATACAACAAGAATTCCCCAGAAGGCTATGTTGCGCCTGTCACCAAACCATGAAATCTAGGTCAAGGTCAAACATGGATGCCTGCATAAAAATTTCACTCCTAGTTGCAAGCATGTACCAAGTATCATCAATGAAACTCCTAAACGAGAATTCTATGTTATTTAATTAAAGGGGAAATAATTCAAGAAGGGGAGATAATTTGGACAAGAAAAAAAATACTGGTCAACTATTTTTTCATGAGGAACCCATATATGAAATTTCAAAACACTAGCATACACGGTTCTAAAGATATGCTATGCACCAGAAAGAAACACAATTGAGAGGCAAAAAATTATAAAGGGCCATAACTTTAACAAAATTTTATAGAATTGGTTGAAAATTTAATCAGGTAGTCTCCTCCTTAGTCCCAATCACTATACCATGTATCAGGGCTGTAGCTTAAATACTTTTTGAGATATCTTGCTAACGAGAATTCTATGTTTTTTAATTAAAGGGGAAATAATTCAAGAAGGGGAGATAATTTGGACAAGAAAAAAAATACGGGTCAACTATTTTTTCATGAGGAACTCATATATGAAATTTCAAAACACTAGCATACACGGTTCTGAAGATATGCTATGCACCAGAAAGCAACACAATTGAGTAGCAAAAAATTACAAAGGGCCATAACTCTAACAAAATTTTATCGAATTGGTTGAAAATTTAATCAGGTAGTCTCCTCCTTAGTCCCAATCACTATACCAAATATCAAGGCTGTAGCTCAAATACTTTTTGAGATATCTTGCTAACGAGAATTCTATGTTATTTAATTAAAGGGGAAATAATTCAAGAAGGGGAGATAATTTGGACAAGAAAAAAAATACGGGTCAACTATTTTTTCATGAGGAACCCATATATGAAATTTCAAAACACTAGCATACACGGTTCTAAAGATATGCTATGCACCAGAAAGCAACACAATTGAGTGGCAAAAAATTACAAAGGGCCATAACTCTAACAAAATTTTATAGAATTGGTTGAAAATTTAATCAGGTAATCTCCTCCTTAGTCCCAATCACTATACCAAATATCAAGGCTGTAGCTCAAATACTTTTTGAGATATCTTGCTAACGAGAATTCTATGTTATTTAATTAAAGGGGAAATAATTCAAGAAGGGGAGATAATTTGGACAAGAAAAAAAATACGGGTCAACTATTTTTTCATGAGGAACCCATATATGAAATTTCAAAACACTAGCATACACGGTTCTAAAGATATGCTATGCACAAGAAAGCGTGACGTACGAACGGACGGACAAGCCAGAAGCAATATGCCCCCCAACTTTTTTAAAGTTGGGGGCATAAAAATGGGTTTACAGGGGTATACATTATCTGCCTTAATTTTGCTCAAAAACATAGATTGTGGATATTCGTTAGAACTGCCTCCTTGGGGCAGTTCTAATGAGCACCCACAACCTATGTTGAAAGAAAAAGTAAGAAAGATATTACAAATTTTACTCAATATTTGTCATTTCTGACACCATGTTGGATGCCATTATTTCACATGGACATGTTTTCCTAATGGTACCTTTTCAGAATATATTAATTACTAGACAAAGTGCCCAGTGGGGCACGTATACCCCCGGCCAGTGCCATCACCTGAGCTGAAAATGGCAATGTCAAAAGGTTCTTTGCATACACAGGCCACATCACATATAAAAGGTAATGCTATACACATACCCTGTGCCAAATACAACGAGAATCTAACATTGTTACAGAGATATCAGCAATGAAAAAGGTTTAACGCAAAACTTTGACGTAAAAGTTGACAAATGGATGGACAGCCCACCCAGGGGCATGACCCAGGGGCTTAGATATTCCATATGAAAGGTAATGCTATAGAGATATCCTATACCATATATGAAAAGAATCTAACATGTGGTTACAGAGATATGAGCAATCAAAAAGGTTTAACACAAAACTTTGACGTAAAGGTTGATGACTGGACAGACAGACGGACAGCCCACCCAGGGGATTGACCCGGGAGCTTAGATATTCCATATGATAGGTAATGCTATAGAGATAGTCTGTACCAAATATGAAGAGAATCCAACATGTGGTTACAGAGATGTGAGCAATCAAAAAGGTTTAACTCAAAACTTGACGTAAAAGTTGACAAACGGACGGACAGCCCACCCAGGGTTTTGACCCAGGGGCTTAGATATTCCATATGAAAGGTAATGCTATAGAGATATGCTTTAGCAAATATGAAGAAAATCTAAAATATGGTTACAGAGATATGAGCAATCAAAAAGGTTTAACGCAAACTTTGACGTAAACGTTGATGAACAGACAGATGGACAGGCCACCCAGGGGTTTGACACGGGAGCTTAGATATTCCAAACAAAAGGTAATGCTATAGAGATAGTCTGTACCAAATATGAAGAGAATCCCACATGTGGTTACAGAGATATGAGCAATCAAAAAGGTTTAAAGGTGCATTATTGAGCTACCGGGTCTCAATTTTTTTTTTCTGGCTTTTATCTTCAACTCATACTCCTTTGTCATGGGTACACTTTTGGAGCCAAATACAGCTTCAGAACTTTGTGAAAATGGTCGTTTTCATTCGTGTTTACCCTTCGCTCTGAACATGTGTTCGGAATTTCTGTTCTAAATATAAATCTGTCACTTTACACATACATGGCGACAGTATCGTCTCTGAGTGTCGTTACTTATGGCATGGTATTCAGCGTCATATTTTTTTCCGATTCAGGCATGGCCTAAGCAAACATGGCCAAAAATGTATGTCGCACAAGGTCATATATGGGGATTCTATTTTTGTCACGAACTAAAAATAGATCTAACTAGACAAAAGTGCCCAGTGGGGCACGTATACCCCCGGCCAGTGCCATCACCTCAACTGAAACTAGTCATACTGATCATGTTTGCAAAATTTCAAGTTTCTAAGTACAGTAGTTATTGAGAAATCTTTGACACAAAATAAAAATATACACTATTAAACAGCAAGAACTACAAAGGGAAATAACTCTAAAAGGCCTGACCCCATTGCATACTTCGTATAACTAGTGTTCGAAACCTAGTTAGGGAATCCCTCTCAAACTTAATTACCTGTAATCATAATTGTTCGCATTTTTGCATAAAATGCATTCATTTGTATTGTTTTAAAGAAAAATACCGGCTATATGTATTTTATTTCTGGAAGCATTTTTTACCGATAGCTCAATAATGCACCTTTAACACAAAACTATGACGTAAAAGTTGACAAACGGACGGACAGCCCACCCAGGGGCTTGACCCAGGGGCTTAGATATTCCATATGAAAGGTAATGCTATAGAGATATCCTTTACCAAATATGAAGAGGAATTAGCGTATGATATGAACAATCAAAAAGGTTTAACGCAAAACTTTGACGTAAAGGTTGACGAATGGATGAACGAAGAAACGAACGAACGAAGTAACGAACGTACGAACGAACAGACGGAAAGACAAAAACGATATACCCCCTGACATACTTCGTATGCTGGGGGTATAATAAAGAGGTTATGGTGTACCTGATTTCTTACAGGAAATTTAATCCTTATCCTGCTGAATATTCATTTAAGCCACACCCATCTCTGACTGTGAACCAATCAGATTACTTGATGTAATTTATTCCTACAAATTCATAAACTGAATGTCAAACAGTGTAGATCCTGATCAGATGGCTTCTTCAGAAGCCATCTGATCTGGATCTACACTGTTTCCAAAGATAGGGGTTGTCGTGAACAGCAGGATAATAAGAGTTAAATTATCTTGCACACAAATGAATGAAAAACAAGATGAAGTTTAAACTTTAAAACAAGCTTTATTTATACTGTTCAGCAAAAACAACTGCAATGAATATAATGATAATGCACCAATCATTTGAAATTGTTGCCCCTCACCCACCATCCAAGCAGATAAATGCAATGGGGATTTTCACTTTTGTTTCGGTATAGAGCCCAGCTTGAATTAAGACATGAATTGCAGTGCAAGAAATAGAGGATCTTATATGAATGCTCATGTATTATTGCATTTATTAAACGAGTTGAGGAAAAGGGATAAAATGTGAGGCTTTGCCGAGCATTTATCTCTTTTCCTCAACAGGTTTAATAAATTCAATAATACATGAGCACAAATGCAAATTCTGCATTGAGCACAAATGCAAATTCTGTTTATCATATGACATTAAAAACGCATTTTATTCACTATTTGTTGACACAAATGTCAATATTCCGTCATTAGTAAACGCGATGTTGTTAATGACGTAGTACATAAAACATTAAGGGACGTTTCTAACTAAGTTGCATATTTAATCCACTAGTTAATTACATGGCATGATTACATTCTCAGACGCGACGTCATATGATAAATTGGGAAAATAAAACTACATGTGCCCATTGGTTCAAAGCACTGTCAGCAAACGTGTTCATTATGATAGTGATCCAAATCTTGTTTGTTCTAGCATATAAAATGCAATGTATGTATTACACTGATATTTCTGATGTGAATAACAAATTTTCAGGAAAAATATTAGCATATAATATGATCAATGTTTCAGCAATATGTTTAATCCATTGCATGCTAGGTTTAACTCATAGCAAGCAGGAAACCGCTAAAGGGGTATCTTAGCACAAACAGGGCAGGCCCAGATCAGACGCCGCAGAATGCGGGGTCTGATCAGGGCCTGCACTATTTGCTAACAGAATATTCCGTCAAAAATAGAATAAGAATGAAAAAATAGGCCTGACACCCCTTATATGACATGGACTTGTCCAACATAGAGCAATCGAAGAGTCCACTAGTATTATACAAGAGGGTTGACGAATGAAACTATTAGTTCTGAACAATGTGCTACCCCCCCTCCCCCAACACTTTAAATAAATCTGCAGATTCCCCCTGCTTTATTCAGTTCAAAATTTTCAAAACACCTCATTCACCTGACACTGAGTTGACAATGCAAAAGGTAACATCATTGGGCATTTCCCACCACGTTTATCTCTACTGTAAAACACTTAAATTTGGGGCAGCAAATTTTGGCATTTTTATTTGTGTGGACCTTTAAGCAGATTTATATTTTGGCAGATTTTCAATTTCCAAAATATTCAAAACAAGAGGCCCATGGGCCACTATGCTCACCAGAGCTCAGGTGGGCACTGCCAATGGCAGCCATGTATTTTAACATGATATGATTTTAATCTACCAAATGAACCCCCATGTCCAAATGAGCACCTATGTGGACTCAGTATCTGAAACTTTAAGCCTTTTATGAAGTAGAGGGGGTGGGGTATGGACCCAATGGAGCCCTGGTTGGTATCACTAAATGCGTCTTATCATAAGGAACAAGAATATATATGGTTTAGCAGTGGGGATCTGTAAGGCCTCTTAAAGGGTGGAGGGGTTGGGGCATGCCCTGTTGATCCCAGGAAAGCCCAAGATTGTTGTCCCTAAATGTGTCGTATCATAAGGACCAAGTATATATATGGTTTAGGGGTTGGAATCTGAATGGTTTCTGAGATTTGAGGCCCTTTTATGGAGTGGAAAGGATAGGAATGCGGACCCCCCTACAGTAGGTGTGCTAATAATAAGGAACAAGAACATATATGATTACGGGGTGGGGATTTGAATGGTTTCTGAAACATAAAGCCTTTTATGAAGTGGAAGGGAGGGGCACATTGCCTCAGCACAAAGAGACCCCAGGTTGGTGTGATTGAACGAGTCTTATCATAAGGAACAAGTATATGGTTTAGGGGTGGGGATCTGAACTATTTCTGAGATATATGGCTTTTAATGAAGTAAAGTGATGGGGCATGGCCTGGGCATGCCCCGGGGACCCCCAAGCTGGTGTCACTGAATGCGTCTTATCATATGGAAGATGAATATATATGGTTTAGGGTGGGGCTAAGAACAGTTTCTGAGATATAAGGCCTTTGGTGAAGTGGAGGGGTGGGGCAAGGCCCCGGGAGACTCCCAGGTTGGTGTCAATGAATGTGTCTTATCATAAGGAACAAGAATATATATGGTTTAGGGGTAGCCATCTGTAGGGTTTCTGAGATATTGTGAGATTATGAAATGGAGGGTGTGGGGCATGGCCCCAGCACATCCCTGGGGACCCCCAAGTTGGTGTCACTGAATGCGTCTTATCATAATGAACAAGAATATATATGGTTTAGGGGTGAGGATCTGAACAGTTTCTGAGATATATGGCCTTTTGTGAAGTGAAGAGATGGGACAAGGCCCCGGCGCATCCCTGAGGACCCCCTGGTTGGTGTCAATGAATGTGTCTTAACATAAGGATCAAGAATATATATGGTTTAGGGGCAGGGTTATGTAAGGTTTCCGAGATATTGGGCCTTTTATGAAATGGAGGGGGTGGGGTTTGGCCCTGGCGCATCCCGGGGACTCCCAGGTTGATGTCATTGAATGGGTCTAATCACAAGGAACAAGAATATATATGGTTTAGGGGTGGGGATCTGAATGGTTTCCAAGATATTGGGCCTTTTATTAAGTGGATGGGGTGGGGCATGGCCTTGGCGCATCCCTGAGGACCCCCCAGGTTGCTGTCACTGAATGAGGCTTATCAATAGGAACAAGAATATATATGGTTTAGGGGTCGGGATCTGAATGGTTTCTGTGATATATGGCCTTTTATGAAGTGGAGGGGTGGGGCATGGCCCCGGCACAACCTGGGGGACCCTCAGGTTGGCATAAAAGCATATGGCTGAGAGAAGTTTACTCAAGAAACATTTCTATAAAAGTTTTGTCAAAATATCTGCAATGACTAGGCAGTAAATGCCATTTTTCAGTTTTCCACATTATAAGTCAATGGAAACTCCAAGTTGCCATAGCAACAAAACTGAAAGGCCAAATTTCATAAAAAACACAAAACATGTAAAGGCAAAAATGGTGAATATTTTCATAAAATATTTTCATATTTCATATTTTCATTCAGCCTCCTAGAGCATATAGTTTCTGAGGAGATGTTTTTTTAACTATTTTTTTTTTCTATTTTTTTCATTTTGGTTTCCATGGCAACCAACAAAAATAAGCAGTAGGCCTAAAATCATATGGCAGATAGTAGATTGCCTATGGAACATTTCTATGAAAGTTTTGTCAAAATATCTGCAATGACTTGGCAGTAAATGCCATTTTTCATTTTTCCCCATTATAAGTCTACGGAAACTCTAAGTTGCCATAGCAACCAAACTAAAAAGCAGATTTGCATAAAAAAAACACAAACTTTCAATCCCCCAGCTCAAGGATGCTACAGATAAAATTTGGGCCCAATCGGCCCAGTGGCTTCAGAGGAGATGTCTTTTGAAAGTGTTAACGACGACGACGCAGACGGATAATGTCCATCCTATAAGCTCACCCGGAGCCTTCGGCTCTGGTGAGCTAAAAATTGTGATTTCTGATGTAGCCTGTATGTTTATGCAATGCCATGCGAGTTTAACATGGCAATTTGCAGCTGTTTTCCACATTGCATTGTTCTTGGTGTGTGCGAAAACAAATCAGTTCTATATTGTTATTTAATGACTCTGTTTATTCACAGGCAAACCTGTCAATCAGTATCAATTATATGATTGTTGACAAGAGTATTTGCTTTTATTCAGCTTTGTTGAGCATGCTAAATGGCTTAATAGTTACCAAGCTAAGCAAAAAGAAAGACTTGATAAAACATTGTATCACCCTGCATCATACTTGCGATGTGTACTGGAAATAAATTTCTGCCAGTTTGCTATTCTTTTTTATCTTTATTGGCAGTTTTTAAATTTAGCAGTTTTTTCCTTGACCGTCAATAGCGCCAAAATAAAATGACAGCCAAATATAAGTGCTTTACAGTATATAGCCCTCCAACACACATGTGAAGGCAGATGGTTACAAATGATTGCTGCATGATAATAACTCTATATGGAGTTCTTGATAAGATAAAATCTGGGGCTGAATTACACCCCATTACAGAAACGCACCTATTCAAATATACTGAAAATATTACCACCACAAAATGAAAATTTTCAGATGAAAAATACTGCTATTTCTCCTCAAAATATAGATTGTGGGAACTCATTATAACCGCCTCAACCTGCTATTTCTCCTCAAAATATAGATTGTGGGAACTCATTATAACCGCCTTGTTGAGGCGGTTCTAATGAGTACCCACAACCTATGAAACATAGATTGTGGGAACTCATTATAACCCCCTTGTTGAGGTGGTTCTAATGAGTACCCACAACCTATGATTTTGAGCAGAAATAAGAAAACTGTAAAAGTAGGGTTTAAGGGGGTCAAAAATATATAGGCGTGTTTTCTTGATGGTACTTCTCCAAAAAACAACCTACAATACAGTCAAACGTCAATGGCTTGAACACCATTGGTACCAAAAACATTGTTTGAGATGTGGGTAGTTTGAGCCAAAGAGGGTTAACTCAACTCTTTTGGCACAAACGTAACTCACCGTGCCAAATTTATTTTTAGTCCCTGTCATTTTCTACCACCTGAACTAATCCTAAATATACCAACAAAAGCTTTTTTCAAAGGTAAAATCTTGTTTTTTTTTGTTTTGTTTTTTGATAAAAAAAGGTTGGCTATTTTTAGTTAAAACAGTCAATACAAATAGTGGAACAACAGTCAATTTGTGGAACAACAGGAAAAGTGCAATACATATTTCACTCTCTGAAATAATTATTTTTAACTTATCAAGAGCTCTGACAATAAACACTATAACAAGGGAATTCTACATGTCTGGCTCCCAGCTTTTTAACAATTATTTCTTGGAAAAAAATATATGTAACAACAGCAGAGATGAGAACCGGACAATGGAAGTCTAACAGGGGTGAAAATATACACAACATTCTCAACATGATATATTGCCGTAACGATCCTTAGTATTGGGACAGACAGGCCTAAGAAAACAGTGCAGACCCAGATCAGACTGCTCCTGAAGGAGCTGTCTGATCAGGGTCTACACTGCTTGTCATTCTGTATCCACTTTTTGGACTCCTTGCCGGATCAGGAAACAAATTTGTTTAAAATATTAGGAGATATACATCAAACCCTCATGGTGTCCAAAATTTTTAGTTCTTTTTATGGTACCTTATCCACGGTAATAACCGTACATAACTGCTCCAATAAGTGCACACAAAATGCCCTTTTATGAAGTATATTTTACAGCAGTTGATAAAACAGGATCTTGCAGTCTCAAACAGTTTCAGTGGCAAAGACATTACGAAAACACGCCTATACAAATACATTGTAAATTTTACCGCCGAAAAAATGCAAATTTTAAGACTAAATATTGTAATATTTTTCTTATTTCTACTCACAATATAGATTGTGTGTACTCGACAGAACCGCCTCATCGAGGTGGTCCTAATGAGTACCCACAATCTATATTTTAGAGCAGAAATAAGAAAAATAAGGGTTACCCCTGTAAACCCCAGTTTTACTATATAAAAGTGGGGTTCAAGGGGGGGTCAAAATTATATAGGCGTGTTTTCGTGATGAGTACTAAACATTTCACTTCTATACATGGGTGAAAGTTCTATACTTCTAGAAACCTGAAATCTAAAATTTCAAGTCCTGTAAAAGCAATTTTACTGTATACTGTTTAATGGGAACTGAAGTTTCGAAACTCCTGACATCAGGTTTTATCCTGAAAAACTTCACCTATGAATATAGTTTCTCATTCATCTCTCTTTTTTAGACAAAAAGGGACATTCGAACAATGCTTTTTTACATTCTATGTAAAACAAAAAAAAATTGTTTTATAAGACGTAAAAAAAAGTAGCTGTGTTTCCACTAACATGCTGAAAAAATTTTGGTTGGTAGGTAGGAGAAACTTTTTTTATATTATTTTATTTTTTCACCCGAAAAAAAAACAGGGTTGGACCTGTATTTTATATGTGTTTTTGTTTTTGAACATGTTTTTTGTTAATAAAATTGTCATGTTGAAACTTGCATTGTATATCATAATTCATTTTAGATGCTCAAAAATGTCATCTCTGTATTTTGGAAGGTACTAAATGCCAAAAAACTCGAAAAATGTACTTAAAACGCAAAATTTCTACGGAAAAATGCAAGACGACACTAGGTAGGGTCGAAAATTGAAAGTGGTAGGGTTGGTGTTTTATTTTTTATTTTGTTCTTTTATTGATAAAAATAGTAGAGTCAGGGGGTCTGAAGCAGGGTCGGTCGAGTTAGCGGAAACAGCTATTTTTTAGGCCTTATGTCTGCTCCTTGTGCCAATTTTGGACATGTTTTCTTCAATCAAACATGTCTAGAATTGGCATAAAGAGCATAAGATTGATTGAAGGATTTTGTAGGCCTTAACGGAAATTTTTAAGCACACTTCAATGTCATCTGCTCCAGTAAAAGTGATTATGGTAGAACTCTCTTTATTATATGACGTTGCGTCTGAAAATGTAACGTCATGTAATAAATTTGATAATCCACTTGTGGATTAAATATGCAAATTAGTTAAGATACGTCCTGAAAAGTTACACGAACGACGTCCTTAACGATGGCGCGGTTACTAATGGTCGAATATTGACATTTTTGTACAAAAATTGTAAATTAAATGCATTTTAAATGTCATATGATAAATAGAATCTTGCATTCGTGCTCATGTATTATTGAATTTATTAAACTCGTTGAGGAAAAGGGATAAAATGCTTGGCGTAGCCTCGCATTTTATCCCTTTTCCACAACTCATTTAATAAATTCAATAATACATGAACACTCATGTAAGATCCTCTATTTAAAAAGTTCTATTCACAACACTGGTGTATTATTAGAAAAGAGGTTATATAAGCAATAAGCAATCTTAAGGAGAATGGGAACACCTGGCAGATTTTTCTGCCATTTTTCAAAGGGAGACAACTTTTGGGACTTCCTGTTCACTTTTCTATAAGGCCTGTCCCACTGAAAAAGGGGTCTACTCTTAAAGGAAAGGATTTGTTCCTCAGGAGTAAATTCTTTCCTTTAAGAGTTGACCCCTACTGACATGGGAGACACAAAATACTTTTGCAGGAGTTGCCTCCCCTGACGGTCTTCCCATTCCCCTTTAGGGGGAATGGATACACCTTCATGGAAAGTAACTCTTTAAAAATATTTTATCTCCCATGACAGTTGGAGTCTGTTCAAAAGTATTTTATCTCCCATGACAATAGGGATATGTTCAAAAATATTTTATGTCCCATGTTAATAGGTGAGTGAGTGTTTGAGTTTTACCTCCCGCCAACAGCAAAGGTCATCAGAAAACAGGACCTTGGTTTAAAGACTCATCAGAAAGTCTGGAGAAGCCCGGGATTGATCCTGCGATCCCTAGTTTACATGGCGAGTAGCATAACCACTACACCACCGAGGCTTCTCCATGTAAATAGGTATCTGTTTAAAAATATTTATCTCCCATTTTAATAGGGGTCTGTTATAAATATTTTATTTCCCATGACAATAGGAGCTGTTCTAAAAGAAAAGAATTCACTCCTGAGCAGAGTTTTTTTACTTTAAGAGCAGACCCCTTTATCATTTCGGCGGGGCTGTGCACAAAAGTGTATGGTTAGTCCAATAAAGTTGTCTACCTTGCTAGCATTGCAGAAAGTCTGTCATATGCATCCAATCCCCTTTACCGTAATTTAGAAATGGAACAAAAACAGTTTAAATTGGTTCTAAATCATATCTGCAAAGCATATAAAACTCTAAAACTCATTAAAAAGTAGCACATTTTTCGAATGAGAACAATACTGCTCAAAATAATTAAGGGAACATAAATTTTTGAATGTATGTTTTACCACTATAATCACGCATTAGGAAAACATGTCCGTGTGAAATAATGGCTTCCAACATGGTAACAGAAATGACAAATTGTGGGTAAAATGATGATATCTTTCTTATTTCTGCTTTCAAAATAGATTGTGAGTGCTCATTTGAACTGCCTCAACGAGGCAGTTCTAATAAGTACCCACAATCCATGTTTTTGAGCAAAAATAAGGCAGATAATGTATACCCCCATAAACCCCATTCTCTATATAAAGTGGGGTTCAGAGGTGTCTTGGTTTCACGGCCGTGTTATCGCGAGGTGAAGGTCAGGGGGGTCTGGTTACCTGTTTTTCCAACACTTATAATATTCAGACTAGGAACCAGAAGATAATGCAAATAAGGTGAATATGGCTTTATATTGCTTGTTTTTATGATTAGAATGAAATTTCCAAGTGCAAAGTGCCTTTCTTATGGCAAATATGGTACGAAATCTTAGAAACTTTAACCCATTTTGTACCTGAAACCCCAAAATGGGTACCCTGGCAAACAGTGCAGACCTAGATCAGACAGCGCAGAATGCGGTGTCTGATCAGGGCCTAAACTATTTGCAGAAAGTTTAGCCCTATTCCAAATCAGTTTTGAAGAAAACACAACCTGATACCCCTAAATTTTTAAATGGACTCCTGCCATATATAAGGAGGAAGATTCCATTTGGTACAAAAAGGGTTAAAATTGATGTAGAAATTGTAAATTTTTCTGGGTGCTGCTGCTGCCAACTATTGTGCTGCCATTTGGGACAATGCCATACAGTTGAGTTGTAAAATTGTATCATAAGAGTTAGATTTTCATCATTGCATGAAGTTACGATCATGATAAATCAAGCATTTTAGGACTATGATTGAACACCAAAACCTTCCCTTGGGTGTGAAAACTGGCCTTAACCCATTGTATACTAGTGGACTCTTTCGTTGCTATATGTTGGACAAGTCCATTTGTCATATAAGGGGTGTCGGGCTTAATTTTTCATTTTCCATTTTTGACGGAAAATTCTCTCAGCAAATAGTGCAGGCCATGATCAGACGCCGCATTCTACGGCATCTGTCTAGGCCTGCACTGTCTGCCAAGGTACCCCTTTAGGGGTTTCCCGCATACAATGGGTTAATATTCAAAGACAGAAAAGTTTGTTCCACAAATTACCGGTACATTAGAGTGATAAATTTTAAAAGAAAATATACTGTTGTTAGTTTATACTAATGGTAATTTATAGGCATCCTTTAGAAAGGGTAAGAATATAAGAATCTTATATGGGTGTGAGGGGGGGATTGAAAAATCCGTCCCGAGGGACACTGTCCGGCATCACGAGGCTTGCCGAGTGATGCCGGACAGTGATCCCGAGGGACGGATTTTTCTATCCACCCCTCACACCCATATTGGATTCTTTTTCTTGCATACCTTCCATTTCTATTGCGAATTTTTAATGCTGTTGTCGCTTCGGTTACCGACGTCCGCCATTTTGTGATGACACAACAGGAATGTTTAGTGACGTCACGCATGACGCCGCCGCACATGAGGTTGTAATCAACCAGTGCATTTATCAAACACGAGATTTTATTCGATTTGGGGTCGGAACATCAGGGTCAGAACAAAAATTTCTATCCCAGGGTAAAATCACGGATTACCTTGTCTGGTGTGCAAGAAATGGACTTACCAACGGCAATGGCGCAATGATTTTTCAATTAGAAGCTGTCATCTTTGAATGAAATCCAAGCGATAAAAAAAAAACTGAAGTCTTTAAATACAGTATATTTGTCTTCTAACAAAAATAAAATTTACGTTTTCAATAGTTTTCCATCTTTTAATCGATCACTGTTTATGTCGCTTCATAAACAATGATGTAACACGCAGTTTCTAAACATGCTCTTTGACTTCACATTATATTACTACCTCCCACTGTGTGAAATAGTTCTGATATTCTTGCTCATGGAATTTATCAGAGTATACAACTTTTATTTCAACCAATCAAATTGCTCGAAATGTACATTATGGTGGAGAATTGGAATTATATTTAGGGGATAACTGTATTCAAAATTGTGATTTGGGGAGGTAAATCGGAGGTTTTACGGTCGGAAATTTCGTTTTACGGCGACGCGTCAGCGGAGCCGTAAAACGTAATTTGCGACCGTAAAACCGACAATTTACCTCCCCAAATCATAATTTTGAAATACAGTTATCCCCATTCTAATGCACTTATACAGTTGTTTTGTTAAAACTGTAATAGTTTTGCACAAAACGGCTAGCGGTGTGAGCTGCGTAAAACCAAATGCCAGCCAATGAAAAGCAACGTTATGCGATGACGTCGGGTTTCCGACAGTATATCGCAGAATATACTGTCGCAAAATTTTGACGTTATCCAATTAGTAGTCGCGTTGCATGCGTAAATGAATTAGAATTAAATATCATATGTTCCTTATAACCAAACATGTCCAAAGTATGTGTGCTTAGAAGATAGACTTTCCAGGGCTTGTTTTTATGATTACAATGAAATGTCTTGGTGGACTGTGCCCTTACTATAGTGAAAAGGGCATATCAATTTGGACGGTCCATCCAGGGAGATTTTCGACATTATCATACACAAATTTTAGGATGCAATCTCTATTTATCAAGTCGAGTTGTCACAAACTTTAGAGAATGGGAGTTTGTATGTCGATCATTAACTTTGTTTTGCAGAGAAAAAAAGGAAGAAAATAATTTTGTAGAGTATTGGACGGGATTTTGGGTGAGGGGGGTGGGGATTCTAATAGCATGCTTTTGAAGACTGGCTACATTTTTTTTTTTAAATTTGTCAAACTTGTTTTTATCAGAATTTTTCCGATACACCGGTAAGTATCTATGGTAACAAGAATTTCAGAGCACCACAGAAGGAGTGCCAAGGATAAGCAAGGGATAATTTTACTTATTTCTCGGAAGAAATACATCCTGTGGGTATTTGTTAGAATCTACATTAAAACACCATTAATTTTGTTAAAGATAATTGTTAGAATTGCCTCACAGAGACAATTCTAACAAATACCAATAACAAATGTTTTTTTATGGTGAAATAAGAAAGCTTGTCTCAGACTTCTCAATTCTTATTGTTTTGTATGTGGCGCAACAAAGCATGTGTTTTCACAAGCACAAATATGGTACAGGGACATAAAACTAGTATAAATATACAATACCTTCCTAAAAGGCAAGGAAAAATATATACAGTTCAACAGATAACGTTTGATATCCTCGATCAACAAGACAAATCCTATATAAATATATTCTCAACGCCAGCTCTATTGCTTTTATAGATATACATATTTATAAGTGTACAACAAACACAATTTTAACAACAAGGTCAACCAAAGGTCATCATTTGTCATCATCGGTCATTCGGTTCTTGAGAAGAAGATTTTAAAAGGTTTTTACCATCATATATGGGCATGGCGGCCATATTGGTCATGTGACCCAGTCCTCCAAACAAACTTTCGTTCCCCTTTCCCATAGAAGCTCCCCATGTAATTTGGTTTCAATTGGCCAAGTAGTTTCAGAGGAGATGACGTTTGAAAATGTTGATAAGGCAGATGCAGACACAGACGCAGACGACGACGATGGACCACTGCCAATACTATAAGCTCCCCAAAAGCCAAAGTCTGGTGAGCTAAAAAACATGCACACCACCACCTCTTTATAACACTGTTGTTTGTTTGTTTGTTTGATTTGAGGTTTAACGTCCACGTCAAATTTGTAAAGGTCATTTTGGAGACGTTGCTTCCGATTTTGTGGGACTTTTACCCGACATTGAGATGAAATGACATCTCAAGCCCTGTCGCCCAATGAAACCAATAGGGTTTATTAGCTAGACGGTCCGCCTCGCACCGCGGTTCCTGGACAGGCTTAGATCCTCTAAGCGGTTTACCAGTACTAGTGTGCGGGCCGGATTCAGCTCTGCGTGGAAGCATCATGCATCCCATATATTTCTTCAAGCCCCTATGGGCGGGGGCAAATAACACTATTGTTTTATTAGCTAGACGGTCCGCCTCGCACCGCGGTTCCTGGACAGGCTTAGATCCTCTAAGCGGTTTACCAGTACTAGTGTGCGGGCCGGATTCAGCTCTGCGTGGAAGCATCATGCATCCCATATATTTCTTCAAGCCCCTATGGGCGGGGGCAAATAACACTATTGTTGAACTGGCCAATGCAGAACCTGTGTTTATGGTTATTTTTCAGATTGTATAGAAAAATCACCATTTATGGTCATTTTTCTATATAATCTATGTATTCTAGGGATCCTTCATATACGTTTTTGGGATCCATCATTAAACCATGTTATATCCAAAATCCTGTTATAATGAACAGTGGTATACAGAGCTTGTTGTATAAATAACTTTTGAAATCAGCAAGAGACATTTCACATCAAGATGTACTGTATTAATACTTTGCATGCTGGGTATTTTTTTAGCAGACAACAGTTTGAAATACATTGCATTTTTCTTATTTTTCTCAGTAAACAGGATTCGAAACTTCATGCAAATTGTCTCCTATGTCCCATCGGCGTTGGTGGGACGTAAAACTCAAAGCACACATGCACATGATTTAGCAAGTAAAACGATGTATCGTTTTTATCTACCATATTTATCCTAAATATTCAGACACCTCAAACCATACATGTTCTAAAATTTGAACAACTACAATTTACTACCCAAAATGTGTCAAAAAGTAGCTGGATGAGTGGCAAACAGTGTAGAGCCTGATGAGACACTGCCTTGTATTGCATCTCATCTGGATCTACACTGTTTGCCCAGGCCAGTCGGTCCGAAGATGTACGGTACATAAGGTAAATGAGCTATCAGTGTTAAGAGTTATTAAAAATTACTGAAGTTCTGAGAAGATTTTGGGCTGATTTGTGGTTTCAATCTTTTCCTAGGATCAGACAAACTGTAGTTTTGGCCATAAGGTCTATAGGCACAAATGGGAATTTAATCCATTTTTGGGAGGGGGAGGGGGGGAATCCAAAAATAGAACAGAATCAATCCGTGCAGGCCAAAATAAAAAATCAGACGCTACCGTATGTGGCGTCTGCTCAGAGCGTTCACTGTTTGCAAAAAGTTCAGCCATTTCCAAAACTGAAGTTACCCCAAATGGTCAAATTTCATTATGATAATTCTTTTTTTAAGGTGATGGTTGGGAACAGGGTATGGGTTGTATTTTTTGTGTTTCTGGAAATAGCTTTTATAGATAATGTTATTTAACCCATTGTATGCGGGAAACCCCTAAAGGGGTACCTTGGCAAACAGTGCACGCCCAGATCAGATGCCCAAGAACCCGGCTTCTGATCAGGGCTTGCACTATTTGCTAACAGAATTTTCCATCAAAAATAAAACAAGAGGGCCCAGAGGGCCCTGAATCGCTCACCTGAGAATTAGTGTCTCTAGTACATTCTTGGTCCAAGGGCTTTACTAGGTGAAGCTTCATACCAAATATCAAAGACCTGAGCCTTGTGGTTTCAGATATGAAGATTTTTAAATATTTTCCATATATAAGCCTATGAAAAACCAAAGGGCCCCGAGGATGGGGGCATTTTTGGCCCCAGGGCTATAATTTGAACAATCTTGGTAGAGGTCCACTAGATGAAGCTTCACACCAAATATCAAAGATCTGAGCCTTGTGGTTTCAGAGAAGAAGATTTTTAAAGATTTTCCCTGTATAAGCCAATGTAAAATCAAAGGCCCCCGGGGCGGGGTCATTTCTGGCCCCAGGGCTACAATTTGAACAATCTTCGTAGAGGTCCACTAAGTGAAGCTTCACACCAAATATCAAAGACCTGGGCCTTGCGGTTTCAGAGAAGAAGATTTTAAAGATTTTCCCTATACAAGCCTATGTAAAACCAAAGGCCCCCAGGGCGGGGGCATTGTTAGCCCCAGGGCTATAATTTGAACAATCATGGTAGACGTAAACTAGATGAAGCTTCACACCAAATATCAAAGATCTGAGCCTTGTGGTTTCAGAGAAGAAGATTTTTAAAGATTTTCCCTATATAAGCCCATGTAAAACCAAAGGGCCCCGGGGCGGGGGCATTTTTTGTCCCAGCACTATAATTTGAACAATCTTGGTAGGGGTCCACTAGATGAAGCTTCATACCAAATATCAAAGACCTGGGCCTTGTGGTTTCAGAGAAGAAGATTTTTAAAGATTTTCCCTATATAAGCCTATGTAAACCCAAAGGCCCCCGGGGCATGGGCATTTTTGGCCCTAGGGCTTTAATTTGAACAATCTTGGTAGAGGTCCTCTAGATGAAGCTTCACACCAAATATCAAAGATCTGCACCTTGCAGTTTCAGAGATGAAGATTTTTAAAGATTTTCCCTGTATAAGCCTTTGTAATATCAAAGGCCCCCGTAGCGGGGGCATTTTTGGCCCCAGGGCTATAATTTGAACAATCTTGGTAGAGGTCCACTAGGTGAAGCTTCACACTAAATATCAAAGACCTGGGCCTTGTGGTTTCAGAGAAGAAGAGTTTTAAAGATTTTCCCTATATAAGCCTATGTAAACCCAAAGGCCCCCGGGGCGGGGGCATTTCTGGCCCAAGGGCCATAATTTGAACAATCTTGGTAGAGGTCCACTAGATGAAGTTTCATACCAAATATCGAAGACCTGGGCCTTTCGGTTTCAGAGAAGAAGATTTTTAAAGATTTTCCCTATATATGCCTATGTAAAACCAAAGGCCCCTGGGGCAGGGGCATTTTTGGCCCTAGGGCTATAATTTGAACAATCTTGGTAGAGGTCCTCTAGGTGAAGCTTCACACCAAATATCAAAGACCTGGGCCTTGTGGTTTCAGAGAAGAAGATTTTTAAACATTTTCCCTATATAAGCCTATGTAAACCCAAATGCCAACGGGGCGGGGGCATTTCTGGCCCAAGGGCCATAATTTGAACAATCTTGGTAGAGGTCCACTAGATGAAGCTTCATACCAAATATCGAAGACCTGGGCCTTTCGATTTCAGAGAAGAAGATTTTTAAAGTTTTCATTTTAGAAATCTATTTTTAGCTCCTGTGACCTAGATGTGCAATGGACCGGAACCATTTGAACAACTTTGAAAGGGGACCACCTAAGGATCATTCCTGTGAAGTTTGGTTAAAATCCGATCAGTGGTTTAGGAGGATTTGTCATTTGAAGAAAAAGTTTACGCACACACGCACGCACGCACGCACGATGGACGACGGACAAAAAGTGATCCCAAAAGCTCACCTTGTCACTACGTGACAGGTGAGCTAATAAAAACGAATAAGTAGGCCTGACACCCCTTATGTGACAAATGGACTTGTCCAACATATAGCAATGGAAGAGTCTACTAGCATACAATGTGTTATTGTAATAATATAGTTTGAACAATTTGATCTGAGACTAACCTTTATGCATGGAATAAATTTGTCAATGTTATCGCCTAATACGTCGGCTTTCGTAAACTTCTCATGAATTTTCGGCATCATGTGAATTGGGACCCATTTACCGATCTCTATGTATTGAATAACAATATCGCAATTTACGGGAAACGGCGAAGATAAATACATGCATTCAGTCGGGTGTAAAATTATGTTAATAGAGTTTACCAGTCTCAGGTCAATTTGTTCGAACTATAACAGGTGTTAAATAAAAGTTCTTGAATCTTGTACAGTAAGAACCAATTTAGAAGAATTACAAAATATTTGATTCCTAAAAATAATACTGATAACCGAAAACTTTTCATAATAACACAAAATACTGCACATACAAAATGATAACACATCCGTGCAACATAGTGCATTTTTCACATCTACAAACTGGCTTCTTTTCTGATGAAAATTGGTGATATTTTTCTTATTTATACAGGGCAGTCCCTTTCGTATTCTACTCATTATAACACGGTTTTGGTTATAACGTGGCCAGGTCTTGCCTCCAAAATTGTCCTTTTACTATAATTTCCATATAAAAATATCCCTTTATAACACAGTTCACTTACAACACAGTTCTGTTCTATGCACCACAAACATACATAGCATTATAAAGGGACTGCCCTGTACTGCAAACAAAGGTTGTGGATACTCGTTAGAACCGCCTCGATTCTAACGAGTACCCACAACCTATGTCTTGGACCAAAAATAAGAAAAATATTGTATACCCCCCATAAACCCCAGTTTTCCCTATATAAAGTGGGGTTTAGAGTGGTCTTCATTTCACGGACTTGTTCACGTGATGCATGAAGTTTTCTACTGCAAATATATAAGAAGTTTTCAAGATATGTTGCCGGACACGGTAGCTCACCCATTTGAACATTGACATTAAAAGATGAGCTTCATCTATACCCTTATCTTGCTGTTCACAACAACCCCTATCTGAGAAAACAGTGTAGATCCAGATCAGAGGGCTTCTGATCAGGATCTACACTAAACAGTGTAGATCCAGATCAGATGGCTTCTGAAGAAGCCATCTGATCAGGATCTACACTGTTTGACATTCAATTTATGAATTTGTAGGAATAAATTACATCAAGTAATTTGATTGGTTGATATAACGAAATGGGTGTGGCTTAGATGAATATTCAGCAGGAAAAGGGATAAGGAAGCTTGTTTTCAGGGTGGGCAACCACATTTTTACAGCAATTAACCGTCATAGCACCAGATAAAGTGCATATTTCATGCAAAATGTGCTGATAATTTTCTTATTTCTGCATGAAAATATATGTTGTTGGTACTCGTTAGAAGCGCCTCACTGAGGCGCTTCTAACGAGTACCCACAACATATGTTTTCATGCAGAAATAAGAAAAATAATATGTCGAAACCTCCACTTAAATAATGTTTGCCTTGAAAATCCTACTTTTTCTGTATAAAATGGGGTTTAGAGGGGTGTTCATTACACAGAGTTTAGAGGGGTGTTCATTACACAGACTAACATGATTTATCATATGACATCGCGTCTGAGGATGTAATACTGTCATGCAATAAATTTGATAATCCACTGGTGGATTAAATATGCAAATTAGTTAGATACCCCCCATAACATTACAAGTACAATGTCCTTAACGACGTCGCGTTTACTTATAGCGGAATTTTGACATTTTTGTAAAACAATTGTGAATAAAATAAGTTTTAAATGCCATATGATAAATAGAATCTTGCATTCGTGCTCATGTATTATTGAATTTATTAAACTTGTTTAGGAAAAGGAATAAAATGCTCGGCGAAGCCTTGCATTTTATCCCTTTTTCTCAACTCATTTAATAAATTCAACAATACATGAGCACTCATGTAAGATCCTCCATGTAATGAAAACAAGGCCAAGAAATGACCACGCTTGTAAACCCCACTTTATATAAAGAAAACTGTGGTTTATAATACAAGGGTGAGCATTATTTGCTTTATTTCTGCTTAAAACATAGTTGTACCGACACCCATCAGAGCTTGGTGAAATAGATTGGGGTGCATGGTGCTTCCGCGCACAGCTGAAACCAACTGAACTTGAGTAAAACCTGGTAAACCGCTTAGGTCTAAGGCTGCCCATAAAAAGTCTCGAGAGTCGGACTGTTCCATGCACTGTAGCAGTTTTTTGGGAGTAGGGCCTGAGATGTCATTTTATCAAGCCCCACAAAATTGGAAGCAACGTCTCCAAAATGACCTAAATAGTTTTGACGAGGACGAAAATCTCTATACAAACAAACAAATCAAAACATAGTTTGTAGGTGATTGTTAGAAATGCCTCGCTGAGGCTGTAAAAACAAAAACCTACAACCTTTGAATCTTTGTTTCAAGCAAAAAAAAGGAAAATATCCGCAATTTTAATCAGAAAAATATCTTAAGGGCATGACAGGAAAACTTACCTCACACTGATGCGTTATTCAAATGTGACTTCATTTTAATCACAAAAGAAATAGTATTCTACTATCGTAAAAAAACTAAACTGTGTATTTTCAACTTATTGTGTATATGCAATGTTTATTGCTGTCGTACTAACAGAAACACAGTGAAATTCACCATATTTGCATTATTTGCTGGCTTCCAGCTTGCACATTGCCAATATTGGAAAAACAGGTGGCCAGACCCCCCTGACCTTTCAAGGTCAGGGTGGTCTGGTTACCTGTTTTTTCCAACACTGATAATCTTCAAACTAGGAACCAGCAGATAATGCAAAAAAGGTGAATACTGTCCATAGCAACAGTTAAGGTAGGTATTTGGTGAAAACTGTATAATAATTTCATTATTTCATTACAACAAAGTGCTTTTTTTCACATCTCGAAAATGGCTACATTTCTGATGAAAATCCCGGATGTTTTTCTTATTTAGACACCAAAATATAGGCTGTGGGTGCTCGTTAGAACCGCCTCGCTGAGGCGGTTCTAACGAGTACCCACAACCTTTGTCTTGGAGCAGAAATAAGATAAATAATGTATACCCCCGTAAACCCCAGTTTAAAGTGGGGTTTAATGAGGTGTTAATTTCATAGACCTGTTAAAATGCTCCATATAAACCTATTCTGTGTGCATTCATTAGAACCGCCTCGACGAGGTGGTTCTAATGAATACCCACAACATACGTTTATATGGAGAATTGACCAAAGTTATCTTTCAATTATTGCCAAATAACCACCTTACATGTTACTTGGACTGCCTATAACTACTTTACAACATTTTGTAAAAAAAAAGTATCAACAACAACGTGTGTATTCTTACACAAAATTCTTAACAAAAACAGCCTATAAAATGGTGTCCCCAGATAAGACAATTATTTTCAGTCAGAGGGATCAGTACACGTGACCTGTCAAGGAAATAAGGGACCTTATATGAGTGACTAAAAATACCAATTTATGAAGAAGAGAACCAGATAGAGGCTTTGTTCCAATAGGATAATATGAGAAACATTTGGCATTGGGTTATCAAACTGTCTAATTTGCATAAAAAGGTGCATGTAAAAATAAAAAATATTTTGCCTTTATTATTTATATATGAAGATGTGTCTATTGCAGGATGAAAGAGTACATTCTAAGTTCTCTAGAAATGTTTAACTCTTGAAATTCAATTCATCGGATGCTAATATAGGTGAGATTATAAAGTAAATAATTTGCATAAATTTGCAAAAATTATGCAAATTAAACTGTATTACATGCATTTCAAACTAAATTATCTGGGCTTGTATCCTAGCGATTTTCAAACACAAAAATTTGTAAACAAGCGACAATATCATGTTCAACTGTCTGTATAATCAAGAAGAATGTAACTATGGCAACAAACTAATTCGATTTCTGCATTTGCTTTTTATGCAAATCAGATGGCTCGATTTCTAATCACCACATAAATTCGGTCCCTGGCACCTTGCATTCCCTACAAAAATGGTATCTGAATGATCTTCTTTGGTTCAAGTTAGAATTCTCAGATGCCCATTCATTTACTCTTATCCTGCTGTTCACGACACCCCTATCTTTGGAAACAGTGTAGATCCAGATCAGATGGCTTCTGAAGCAGCCATCTGATCAGGATCTACACTGTTTGGAATTCAGTTTATGAATTTGTACCAATAAATTACATCAAGTAATTTGATTGGTTGATAGACAGAAATGGATGTGGCTTAAACAAATATTCAGCAAGATAAGGGTTAATACTGAAAAAGAGATTATACTGAAAGTGGTTACTTTGATTTTATGATGTTTGCCAGGAAAAAAGACCAGGGGACAGTTGTTCTTAGCTTCATTAGCTTAACAAGCTCGTAAGTGATCATACTTTTGACTGTTCTAGTAAGTCAAAGAATACAGTGGTACAGTAGCACTTCAATGGCTCAAACACCTTTGGGACCTCGAAAATCTGTTCAAGACAGGGGTAGTTCGAGCCACTGAGGGTTACAGTCAGATACTCAGATAACGAGATACTTTTAGACATCTTTTCGGTGTTCTATAAGGAAAATGTTTGCTGTGTGTACTCATTAGAATCGCCTCATCGAGGCGATTCTAATGAGTGCACACAGTATACATTTGCAATATCAAAGACTAAAACCTTCTTGCCTAACCCCCACACACTATTACTTAAGTAGAGAATTTCCCTAGGAGCTCAAAAACGGGTTTGACTCAGCCATAGTAAACGAGCCATCAGTGTTCGAGCCATCAAAGTTCAACTGTATTACCTAATATAGTGATAGTTTTGCTGAAAAATGTGAGCAGCTTACTTTTCAGCAAAAATATTTGTTTGTTTGTATTGGAGTTTTAGGGCCTGGTCAACACTATCTTAGGTCATTTTTGAGCCGGTCAGTTTACCTGTCCACACTTTTCTTGGGCAGGCTTATCCTATGTGGTTAACATTCTTTCGCCAGAAACTGACAACTGCCCTCCTTGAATCAGGGGAAGGGAGAGAATGACTGTAGAAAAGATTTCATGATCAATCTCCACGAAAGAATGTTGCCGACCCCGGCAGGTATCGAACCTGCATCCTCCTGATCCCCAGTCAGACGCGCATTCGACTGAGCTAGCGAGGCCGGCTAAAAAAATATCTGTATATTTGACATATGAAATGATTAAACTTTTAATAATATGCTAACTAATAGCTTTGAAGGACTAACAATTGTTTGTTAAAAGCATTAAAACATTTTTCACAAGACAGCATAGTTCACCTGTCTTGCGCTTTGTCAGTAAACTTTGTCAATAATATCAATTATTCGATGTGTGGTGAAGATATTTAGCAAAATCAGTGAATCATAAAATATAGGTCATTGTGACCTCAACCTACTTTAGGCTCAAGAATGGGTCATGTGTATAATTATTACAATCCAACTACTTATGCTAGAAATATAAACCAAAATCATTAGATAGTGTACAATAGATCATAGTAGCCTTGACTTAGTTTGAGATCATAAAGTAGGCCATATATATATCAAGCATTCCAAGTGTGATGAGAATCCTAAATAGTGTTTAAGATACTAAGCAAAACCACTGAACAATAAAATGAGGGTCATTGTGACCTTGACCTACTTTAAGATCATTCATTTTGTGTCATGTTGCAACGGTCACTCATACCAATAAATGGGAAACTCCAACCAATTTGCATGATAGATGTAATCATTTAAAAAGTAACTGCAGATAAGCCTTGCTGCTGCCCTACATCATAGTGTAGTTTATATTTTCTTGTCCTTTGGGATCATTGATTCCATTTTGGAATTTCGAAAATATTTGAGGGCCACTGATGAGGCCTAAATGGCCGAAACTAGCTAGTCTGGCCCAGAAAACATGTACACTCCATATTTTCCAGTTCTGTGGTGTATTCCTTGCTTCCAAAGGATAACCCTTTCTAGAACATATTTAACGTCACTACAGCTATTGTCTGGGAATGTGTGGCAGCCGTAAAAAGTCTCCCTGCCCTACATCATAGTGTAGTTTATATTTTCTTGTCCTTTGGGATCATTGATTCCATTTTGGAATTTCGAAAATATTTAAGGGTCACTGATGAGGCCTAAATGGCCGAAACTAGCTAGTCTGGCCCAGAAAACATGTACACTCCATATTTTCCAGTTCTGTGGTGTGTTCCTTGCTTCCAAAGTCCAAAGGATAACCCTTTCTAGAACATATTTGACACCAAAAAAATGTCTATGTCCCACAGCTTGGCATCTAGCCTCATCCCATCAGACCTTTTGATCAGACAGTCTGCAATGAAAGCTGACCCTCTAAAAGTCTGGTCTAAATATGAAAACTTTCCTATGACTGGCTGCAGGAATGTAAGCGCCCAAACAAAAACTTGGAGGAATAATGTTTAGTGCAAGTGTGATGCCAATGCTAATGCTGAGGTGGGTACCACAGCTTTTCCTGTATTTGCAGTGCAAAAGCTACTCAACACTTTGGCCAGCAAAAATATAGAGAATACCAGGATTGTGTCTTTTGATATCAAGTTTATCAGGTGAGGCTTCGAGAACGCTTGTAGAATCGCGAGGCCTGCCGAGCGATTCTACATGCGTTCTCGAAGCCAAGTCTGCAAAACATACACAAATCTGGTATTCTATTTATCAGTGTATCCCCCTGTACACTCTTTAAATATGTAATTTAGATCAGTTACCGTTGGTCCTCAGTGCATCCCAGCATACTGGCGGTCTATATATTTAGTATCAGCTGACCATATTTTTCCTATGATATATTTTTTTAAAGTAATTTTTCCCAGTTACAGTAACCATGGTAACATTTTTGTCATTTTTCCTGTAGTCCGGTTCATTCATTAAATTGCAATGCTACGTTGACCTGATAAAGCTCAACTGTCCTGAGATAGCATATCTTTATCAGGTCAATAAGCTACAATGCAACTAATATAGGGGGTAACTGATAAAATACTGTATTAGGTATGGTACTTGTTTTGACTTTTAACAAGTTTGTTAAACTGATGTTGCTTTGACTACTGGACCCAGAATGACAGCTGGACATGATCCCCCTGACAATCCCTAATTAGGCTAAAACTATTATCTTACCCAGAGCTCAAATAAAACAATAAAACAAAAGCAGTAAACAACATTATCACTGTAAGTTATTAAGGTTCTAAATAATTGTTCTTTAGCACTCTTTATTTGAAAACTATGTGAGGTGTAATAACTTCCTCTTTGAAGGTGTAGTAACTTCCTCTTTGAAGGTGTAGTAACTTCCTTTTTAAAAGCAGTTCCAGCTGACTATTATATTCTTGCACCACTACCAGCAGTTTCTCCATTAGAAATAGCTCCAGTTGGATCAGAAATTTTTGTGTTGCCAGGAAAAACAGGCTGCATCTGATAATGTGCAGCTGATGTGTAACATTCTCGGAAGGGAAAAGCAGCCTCTGTGTGTGAAGGTGTAGTTCCCAATTCCAAAACAGCAGTGTCAGCACTCGTCTGGCAAGATGTCAAAGTTCCGGTAGTTGAGTATGAGTTTAGTCCTCCCGCAGAAGTAAAAGACTTTGACTGAGACATATCTTTCAATAAATCAAGATTAAAATCAGTGAAATCACTCTGCAAAACATTATTCAACATATCACTTGCTTCAATATCAACAGTTTTAATATTATCACATCTCTGTCCAGCACCATTTTGACAAGCGTTATTAACTGTGTCTCTAGAATGCCTGTTCAGATCAGGTTTCTGGCAGGCGTCATCAAGACTATTGTGACAGTCATTGTTTATGGTATTGCTTTCATGTATATCCAAATTAAGGTTGTGACGAACACCATCAAGTCTATTATCACAAGTTTTATTTATGATATTGCTATTATGTCTGTTTCTAATGAAGTTCTGGTGTGCATAACCTAATCTGCTGTCACAAGCATTACCCCATTTGTTCTGAAATGTTTCACTCAGTTTGTTCAATTTATTCTGAGTTTCTTTATCCAGTCGCGTAGGAGAAGTGTTAACAGGTTTATTGCACTCGGCGTTACCTGGACTGCTGCTCTGGGCGTTACGTGGACTGTTGCGCTGGGTGTTACCTGGACTGTTGCGCTGGGTGTTACCTAGTCATTGCTGAGACGGTATATCTATGTGAGAGGGTATCTCTATGTGTTTCTTCATATGTTGTCGCAGCAAGTATTTTTGTGCAAACGGCTTTTCGCAAAGCTCACACTTAAACGGTTTTTCGCCAGTATGCACCTTCTGGTGTGTTTTTAAACTACTCCGCTGGTTGAAAGCTTTTCCACAGGTGTCACATTTGTACGGTTTCTCACCTGCAAAACAAAATATTTAAGTTCCTAGTGCATTTACAAAAATAGCCTATAGTTAGCTACTATAATGTAAGTAGGGGATAACTGTGTTCAAAACTTTAATTTGGGATTTTACGGTCAGAAATTTCCTTTTATGGTGGCGCTCATTAGAATCACCTCAAATCCAATTATGCCTTATGACCCGGCAGTTTGAGTAAACCTCGGTAATTCCACTTACCCCAATCTCGATCAATTTTGTTTGTTTGATTTGAGGTTTAACGTCCCCGTCAACACTGTAAAGGCCATTTTGGAGACGCTGCTTCCAATTTTGTGGGACTTTTACCTGACATTGAAATGAAATGACATCTCAAGCCCTGCCACTCAATGAAACCAATAGGGTTTATAAGCATGGACGGTGTGACTCGCACCGCTTTGCTTGGGCAAGCTTAGATCCTCTTTTAAAGCGGTTTACCAGCACTCGTGTGCAGGTCTGTTTCAGCTCTGCGTGGAAGCATCATGCAGCCCATCTATTTCTTCAAGCCCCAATGGGCAGGGGTTTGCCCAATCTCGAACAAATTTTAATGGTCCCAGAGGTGTTCGAGTTATTGAAGTTTGACTGTAAATACAGGTGATAAAGGTAACTGGGTTGTAAGCAAAGTTTAACTGAAACCCTTTGCCTAAACCAAGTTATCATCCAATAAAATCGTTAAACCAAAAAGACTGTACATACCTGTGTGTATATATCGGTGGTGTTTCAAGTTACATTTCTCCTTAAAGCCCTTTCCACAAATATCACATTTATATGGTTTCTCGGTTGTGTGAATTTTCCGATGTCGCCGGAGTCGATCGTTATGGCTAAACTGTTTACCACAAATATCACAATCATATGTTCGGTCTTCCCCGTCCCCATCGTAACTAGTGTTTGCCCCAAGACTTGAAGTGGAAGATTGTCGCCCAAGAGGGTCACGCTGACTCTCAATACTTGTGGGTCTTCCACGACTCTTCCGCCGTGAGCCTAGTTTGCCCGGCAACACATCTGAAATTTTGAATGAAATAATTATCTTGTTTTTGTTCACATTTTGTGGTCCTTTCAAATTTATCATATGATGTCGCATCTGAGCATGTAATAACACCAGGTAATAAATTTGATAATCCACTAGTGGATTGAATATGCAAATTAGTTAGGTATGCCCTGTAACGTTGCATGTATGACGTCCGTAATGATGTCGTGTTTACTAATAGCAGAATATTTACTTTTTTTTTAAATGGAATAAAAAGTGTTTTAAATGTCATATGATAAATAGAATCTTGCATTTGTGTTCATGTATTATTGAATTTATTAAACTTGTTGAGAAAAAGGGATAACATTCTAGGCAGAGCCTCACATTTTATCCCTTTTCATCAGCTCGTTTAATAAATTCAATAATACACAAACACTCATGTAAGATCCTCTCTTACCAGTATACCGAGTTGGTGTCTAATCAGAGGTGGGTGGAAAATGGACAAAAATAACTTCCACTGTTGATATACTGCCATCTTTCTAAGACAACTTTCAGTTTTGTGACTTCCTGTTTCCTTTTCCATACACTCAGCCCTTCTGAAATAGGAGGTCAACTCCCCCAGAGCAAATTCTTTCCTTTAAGATTAGACCCCTATGAACATTGGAGACAAAATGTTTTTTGGAAGAGTTGCCTACCCTGCAGGGTAATCCTATTCTCTCAAATGTTGATGCATCATTAAATCCTGAATCTCAATATGAGCAGGACATGAGGCATTGAAGCCAGAACATGAGGCACTGAAGCCAGAACATGAGGCATTGAAGCCAGCACATGAGGCATTGAAGCCAGCACATGAGGCATTGAACCAGAACATGAGGCATTGAAGCCAGAACATGAGGCATTGAAGTCAGAACATGTGGCATTGAAGCCAGAACATGATACATTGATGACAGAACATGAGGCACTGAAGTCAGAACATGAGGCATTGAAGCCAGAACATGAGGCAATGAAGCCAGAACATGAGGCATTGAAGCCAGAACATGAGGCAATGAAGCCAGAACACGAGGCATTGAAGTCAGAACATGTGGCATTGAAGCCAGAACATGAGGCATTTAAGCCAGAACACGAGGCATTGAAGCCAGAACACGAGGCATTGAAGCCAGAACACGAGGCATTGAAGCCAGAACATGAGGCATTAAAACCAGAAAATGAGGCACTGAAGCCAGAACTGAGTCATTGAAGCCAAAACAGAGGCATTGAAGCCAGAACATGAGGCAATGAAGCCAGAACATGAGGCATTCTTTCACCAGGAACTAACAACTGCATTTCTTAAGTCAGAAAGAGAATAACTGTAGAAGAGATTTCATGGTCAGTCTCCATGAAAGAACGTTATTTCTTGCAAACCAGACAAGGAAATCCATAGTTTTAGCTTGGGCCAGAAATTCTGTTCTAATCCTGATGTTCCTACCCCAAATCCAATATTCTCGCAGGTTTGATAAATGCACTGGATAATAACGACCTCATGTACGCCAACTTTAAGATGAAGTCACTTCACCTCACATGATGTCACTAAACATCACTGTAGTGACAACACAATATGGCAGACGTCGGTAATGCGGTTCTTACACTGTCACGACTTTGACCACAATTGTCCACGACCAATAGGGACCATGAAAATCGTGGCATATCGGGGCATACACGGTTCTGATTTCACTACCCTACGAATACTCACGACATTGCTACGACACTTCTATGAACAATCACGATTGCTGTACGATAATGGAGCCGATTTACAACGATCCTCCACGATCGACCACGATGTCTTACGATCCTCTAAGATTCTTCTACGACTGCACCACGATTGCTTCAAAATATCAGACGATCATACACGATTTCTCACGATCCCTGCAAGACTGCTCTACGACCAAGGCCGAATTGGCACGATGATCAAAGACTCAGTACGATCATGGAGGATTCGATACGATTTACTCACGATTAACCAAGACTTCTCCCGATTCGTCAGGATTTATAACGATCTGGGTATATAAAAGTGTTCGTCGGGATAAATCGTGCTAGCGTCGTCATCAATCGTAGTGCATTCCTGGTGAATCTTGCATTGTCGTGAGCATTCGTCGTGATATCGTAGTAGATCGTACGGCGGTCGCAACGGAATCGTAGAGGCATCGTAGATGATCTTGTCTCGTCGTAGCTCAATTGTTGTAGAATTCAGTCACAATTATTCACGATTGGCCACGATTACCACGACGATGGCTCACGACTGAGCTACGATTTGAACAAGAGCTGTCCCCGGACAGCATAGCTCGCCCGTTTCGCGCCTTCAACATAGAAGGTAAAATTACTGAACCATGAAATATAGGTCACACACACCTAGATACATTTTGAGGTCAGTGACCAGGTCGCATGGAACATATATGCCAAATATTACATTTCAGAATCACAATGTGTATGAATTATAAGGCAAAATCAATGAACCATGAAATAGGTCACCCTGACCTAGATATATTTCTATGTCAATCATCTCGTCACATGGAACTTATAATTCAGGACTGAAGTTTCTAAAAAAAAAAAAATAGTATTCAATTTTGCAGTCACTGAATCATGAAATTTAGGTCACACTGACCAAGATATAATTTCGAGGTCAATCATGGGGTCAGATGGAATAAATAATCCAGGCATGATGTTTCTTCATGAAAAATTATTAAAGATAATAGGCAAATCACTGAACCATGAAATATAGGTCACAGTGACCTAGATATATTTTGAGGTAAATCATGGGGTCACATGGAACTAATAACCCAGGTATGACATTTCTCCATCAATTAGTAATAAAGATAATAGGGAAAATCACTGAACCATGAAATATAGGTCACAATGACCTGGATTTATTTTGTGGTCAATAATCAGCTCACATGGAATAAATTATCCAGGTGTAACATTTCTTCATCAAAAAGTATTCAAGATAATAGACAAAATCACTGAACCATGAAATATAGGTCACAGTGACCTAGACATATTTTGAGGTCAAGCATGGGGTCACATGGGACTAATAACCCAGGTATGACATTTCTCCATCAAATAATATTCAAGATAATAGGCAAAATCACTGGACCATGAAATATCGGTCACACTGACCTAGCTATATTTTGAGGTCAATCATGGGGTTACATGGAACTAACAATCAAGGTATGACATCTCTCCATCAAAAAGTATTCGAGATAAAAGACAAAAATCACTGAACCATGAAATATAGGTCACACTGACCTAGTTATATTTTGGGGTCAATTATCTGGTCACATGGAACTCATAATCCAGGTATGACATTTCTGCATCAAATAGTATTCGAGATAATAGGCAAAATCATTGAGCCATGAAATATAGGTCACACTGACCTAGATATATTTTGCGGTCAATTATCAGGTCACATGGAACTAATCATCCAGGTATGACATTTCTCCATCAAATAGTATTTGAGATAATAGTCAAAATCACTGAACCATGAAATATAGGTCACAGTGACCTAGATATATTTTGAGGTAAATCATGGGGTCACATGGAACTAATAACCCAGGTATGACATTTCTCCATCAATTAGTAATAAAGATAATAGGGAAAATCACTGAACCATGAAATATAGGTCACAATGACCTGGATTTATTTTGTGGTCAATAATCAGCTCACATGGAATAAATTATCCAGGAGTAACATTTCTTCATCAAAAAGTATTCAAGATAATAGACAAAATCACTGAACCATGAAATATAGGTCACAGTGACCTAGACATATTTTGAGGTCAAGCATGGGGTCACATGGGACTAATAACCCAGGTATGACATTTCTCCATCAAATAATATTCAAGATAATAGGCAAAATCACTGGACCATGAAATATCGGTCACACTGACCTAGCTATATTTTGAGGTCAATCATAGGGTCACATGGAACTAACAATGAAGGTATGACATCTCTCCATCAAAAAGTATTCGAGATAAAAGACAAAATCACTGAACCATGAAATATAGGTCACAGTGACCTAGTTATATTTTGGGGTCAATTATCTGGTCACATGGAACTCATAATCCAGGTATGACATTTCTGCATCAAATACTATTCGAGATAATAGGCAAAATCATTGAGCCATGAAATATAGGTCACACTGACCTAGATATATTTTGCGGTCAATTATCAGGTCACATGGAACTAATCATCCAGGTATGACATTTCTCCATCAAATGGTATTTGAGATAATAGTCAAAATCACTGAACCATGAAATATAGGTCACAGTGACCTAGATATATTTTGAGGTAAATCATGGGGTCACATGGAACTAATAACCCAGGTATGACATTTCTCCATCAAATAGTAATAAAGATAATAGGGAAAATCACTGAACCATGAAATATAGGTCACAATGACCTGGATTTATTTTGTGGTCAATAATCAGCTCACATGGAATAAATTATCCAGGTGTAACATTTCTTCATCAAAAAGTATTCAAGATAATAGACAAAATCACTGAACCATGAAATATAGGTCACAGTGACCTAGACATATTTTGAGGTCAAGCATGGGGTCACATGGGACTAATAACCCAGGTATGACATTTCTCCATCAAATAATATTCAAGATAATAGGCAAAATCACTGGACCATGAAATATCGGTCACACTGACCTAGCTATATTTTGAGGTCAATCATGGGGTCACATGGAACTAACAATGAAGGTATGACATCTCTCCATCAAAAAGTATTCGAGATAAAAGACAAAATCACTGAACCATGAAATATAGGTCACACTGACCTAGTTATATTTTGGGGTCAATTATCTGGTCACATGGAACTCATAATCCAGGTATGACATTTCTGCATCAAATACTATTCGAGATAATAGGCAAAATCATTGAGCCATTAAATATAGGTCACACTGACCTAGATATATTTTGCAGTCAATTATCAGGTCACATGGAACTAATCATCCAGGTATGACATTTCTCCATCAAATGGTATTTGAGATAATAGTCAAAATCACTGAACCATGAAATATAGGTCACAGTGACCTAGATATATTTTGAGGTAAATCATGGGGTCACATGGAACTAATAACCCAGGTATGACATTTCTCCATCAAATAGTAATAAAGATAATAGGGAAAATCACTGAACCATGAAATATAGGTCACAATGACCTGGATTTATTTTGTGGTCAATAATCAGCTCACATGGAATAAATTATCCAGGTGTAACATTTCTTCATCAAAAAGTATTCAAGATAATAGACAAAATCACTGAACCATGAAATATAGGTCACAGTGACCTAGACATATTTTGAGGTCAAGCATGGGGTCACATGGGACTAATAACCCAGGTATGACATTTCTCCATCAAATAATATTCAAGATAATAGGCAAAATCACTGGACCATGACATATCGGTCACACTGACCTAGCTATATTCTGAGGTCAATCATGGGGTCACATGGAACTAACAATCAAGGTATGACATCTCTTCATCAAAAAGTATTCGAGAAGACAAAATCACTGAACCATGAAATATAGGTCACACTGACCTAGTTATATTTTGGGGTCAATTATCTGGTCACATGGAACTCATAATCCAGGTATGACATTTCTGCATCAAATACTATTCGAGATAATAGGCAAAATCATTGAGCCATGAAATATAGGTCACACTGACCTAGATATATTTTGCGGTCAATTATCAGGTCACATGGAACTAATCATCCAGGTATGACATTTCTCCATCAAATAGTATTTGAGATAATAGTCAAAATCACTGAACCATGAAATATAGGTCACAGTGACCTAGATATATTTTGAGGTAAATCATGGGGTCACATGGAACTAATAACCCAGGTATGACATTTCTCCATCAAATAGTAATAAAGATAAAAGGGAAAATCACTGAACCATGAAATATAGGTCACAATGACCTGGATTTATTTTGTGGTCAATAATCAGCTCACATGGAATAAATTATCCAGGTGTAACATTTTTTCATCAAAAAGTATTCAAGATAAAAGACAAAATCACTGAACCATGAAATATAGGTCACAGTGACCTAGACATATTTTGAGGTCAAGCATGGGGTCACATGGGACTAATAACCCAGGTATGACATTTCTCCATCAAATAATATTCAAGATAATAGGCAAAATCACTGGACCATGAAATATCGGTCACACTGACCTAGCTATATTTTGAGGTCAATCATGGGGTCACATGGAACTAACAATCAAGGTATGACATCTCTCCATCAAAAAGTATTCGAGATAAAAGACAAAATCACTGAACCATGAAAAATAGGTCACACTGACCTAGTTATATTTTGGGGTCAATTATCTGGTCACATGGAACTCATAATCCAGGTATGACATTTCTGCATCAAATAGTATTCAAGATAATAGGCAAAATCACTGAGCCATGAAATATAGGTCACACTGACCTAGATATATTTTGCGGTCAATTATCAGGTCACATGGAACTAATCATCCAGGTATGACATTTCTCCATCAAATAGTATTTGAGATAATAGTCAAAATCACTGAACCATGAAATATAGGTCACAGTGACCTAGATATATTTTTAGGTCAATCATGGGTTCACATGGAACTAATATCCCAGGTATGGCATTTCTCCAACAAATAGTCTTCAAGATAAAAGGCAAAATCACTGGACCGTGAAATATAGGTCACCATGACCTTCACCCTTTTACACTTGAACCAATGTCACTTGGTTGGCTGATGTATAACCAATTCTGTCTATAACTTGTTAGCATAAGGGAAAGGTATACAACAAATTACAAAGTTGTCCTAGATTTTGACCCCTAGCCCCACCCCATCCCAACTCCCAGGCACGAACCAAGGGGGTTGTTGTCTTGGAATCTCAGAAGACACTCCCAGGTATCCAAGTTGTAAATATGAATGCTTTGTGATAAGTGACTACTGAGATATAAGCATTTCAAAAACTTTAACACAGTATTACATAGGTGTTCTAGATTTTGACCCCTAGCCCCACCCCATCCCAACTCCCAGGCACGAACCAAGGGGGTTGTTGTCTTGGAATCTCAGAAGACACTCCCAGGTATCCAAGTTGTAAATATGAATGCTTTGTGATAAGTGACTGCTGAGATATAAGCATTTCAAAAACTTTAACACAGTATTACATAGGTGTTCTAGATTTTGACCCCAAGCCCCACCCCGGGGCATGACCCCAGGGGTCTGTTATCTTTGAACATCAGAAGACCCTCCCAGGTACTGAAGTTCAAAATATGAGTGCTCTGTGATGAGTGACTGTTGAGATATAAGCATTTGAAAAACTTTAACGCAGTGTGAAGCGCACGCGCACGCGCACGCCATCCGAGGTGACAACAATAGCTCTCCTTGTACTTCGTACAGGCGAGCTAAAAATGATGCCGACTCGTCATGAATGTTTTGAACATGTCCAAAACAGTCGTGGTGACTCCCGAACTATCAAGATCAACCACGATTCCTCAAGATCTCTGCCGACTTCTCTACGACTTAGTTCACGATTTACCACGATTTCAAAAATTTACCACGATTTCAAAAATCGTGGTGAGTCGTGGCCAAAATCGTGACAGTGTAAGAGCCCCTTAACCGAAGTGACTGCAGCATTAAAATCTGCGCTAAGAAATGGAATGTATGCAAGAAAAAGAATCCTATATGGGTGCGACGGGTGGACAGGAAAATCCGTCCCTCGGGATCACTGTTCAGCGTCACTTGGCAAGCCTTATGATGCTCGACAGTGACCCTAGGGACGGATTTTTCCATCCACCCCTCACACCCATACAAGATTCTTATATGACACAGCAGGTGCTGCATCCATGAGTGAGTGAGTGAGTGAGTGAGTGAGTGAGTGAGTGTGTTTCAGTTTTACGTCCCACCAACAGCTAAGGTGACGGGACCTCAGTTTAAAGAGTCATCCAAAAGTCTGGAGAAGCCCAGGATCGATCCTGCAATCCCTGGTTTATCAGGCTAGTAGCATAACCACTGTAACACAGAGATTTCTATTGCATCCATGACCTTCTGATCACAGTCAGGATCACAGTCAGATGTGCATCTGACAGCCATATCCAAGTCAATTAGAAATATGTCTCTTAAATTGAATGCATTTAACCTAGCCTATACATTTTGTTAAGAAGTATGGCACTAGAATCTGGAAGTACTGATATGCCTACCCTATTTCCTGGGATGTTTACATTTGACACAACTTTGATCACTTCATGTTTGCAAAGTAGAATATTGAACCCCTTTGAAAAAGGGGCGCACTCCTCAGGAGAAGGAGCAAATTCTTTCCTAGGGGATACTCTTAATGGAAAGAATTTGCTCCTCAGGAGCAAATTCTTTCCTTTAAGAGTAAGCCACTATTGATTTGACAGAATAAAAATATTTTTAACCCACTGCATGCATAGTGGAATTTTACTGTATGTGGAAAGCTGTGGTGCAGTGGTAAAGCATCAAAATCAAGACGCAGAGGTACCGGGTTCGATCCCCACTAACATCAAGTGTTGTTTCCTTGAGCAAGAGACTTTATCAACAGACTTTATTGCTTAGAACTACTTTCTAAGGGCAACATGAACAATTAGTACCGTACTAGTTTAGTAAATGAATAAAGTCAATTATTATTATTATTACACCAAAACCTTGTTATAACATGTTCATTATAACACGGTTTTGGATATAACACAGAATCAAGATGGATCCCAAAAATGTATAGATTATATAGACAAGAGGACCATGGTGGTCCTAAATCGCTCACCTGAGGTAAGAGATTTACATCCTCAATATTTAAGTTTGACAAGGTAGATGCTACGAGTTTTTTGATACTTTTATCTGAACAATCTTCGTAGAGATGAAGATTAAAGCCAAAATCGTGGCCTCTAGAGGCTGTACAAGGTTTTCAAGGAATTTGACCTAGTGACCTAGTTTCTGACCTGACATGATCAATATTCGAACTTGACCCAGATATCATTCTGGTAAAGCTTCATGAAGATTGAAGTCTTCTCTAGAGGGTGAACAATGTTTTCAAGGAATTTGACCTAGTGACCTAGTTTTTCGCCTAACATTACCGATATTCAAACCTGACTCAGATATCATCAAGTCAAACATTCTGGTAAAGTTTCATGAAACTTGAAGCAAAACTTCTGTCTCTAGAGGGTGAACAAGGATTTCAAGGAATTTGACCTAGTGACCTAGTTTTTACCTGATATGACCCACATTCGAACTTGACCCAGATATCATCAAGACAAACATTCTGGTAAAGTTACATGACGATTGAAGCAAAATTGTGGTATCTAGAGGATGAACAAGGTAAATATTGATGACACACCTCACATGATGAATGATGCACGACGCACTTTAGACTAAAAAAAGGTGATCACAAAAGCTCTCTAGAGTGTAAACAAGGTTTTTCTATAATTTGACCTACTGACCTACTTTTTGAACCCACATGGCCCATATTCGAACTTGACCTAGATATTGCAGAGATGATCATTCTGAGCAAGTTTGATGATGATTGGACCAAAACTGTTGCCTCTAGAGTGTTAACATTTTTCAATGATTTGACATACTGACCTACTTTTTGATCCCACATGACCCATATTTGAACTCGACTCAGATATTGTAAAGATGATCATTCTGGGCAAGTTTGATGATGATTGGACCAAAACTGTGGCATCTAGAGTGTTAACAAGGTTTTCCTATGATTTGACCTACTGACCTACTTTTTAAACCCACATGACCCATATTCGAACTTTTACCTAGATATTGTAGAGATGATCATTCTGTGCAAGTTTGATGATGATTGGACCAAAACTGTGGCCTCTAGTGTGTTAACAAGGTTTTTCTATGATTCGACATACTGACCTACTTTTTGATCCCACATGACCCATATTTTAACTTCACCGAGATATTGTAAGGCTGATCATTCTGAGCAAGTTTCATCATGATTGGACCAAAACTGTGGCCTCTAGAGTCTTAACAAGGTTAGTCTATGATTTGACCTACTGACCTACTTTTTGACCCAACATGACCCATATTCGTACATGACCAAGATATTGACAGGATAATCATTCTGAGCAAGTTTGAGGATGATTGGACCAAAACTGTGGCCTCTAGAGTCTAAACAATGTTTTTCTATGATTTGACCTACTGACCTACTTTTTGACCCGAAATGACCCGTGTTCGAACTTGACCGAGATATTGTCAGGATGATCATACTGAGCATATTTGGGGATGATTGGACCAAAACAGTGGCCTCTAGAGTCTTAACAATGTTTTTCTATGATTTGATCTAGTGACCTACTTTTTTATCCCATGTGACCCGTATTTCCAACTTGACTGAGATATTGTTAGGATGATCATTCTGAGCAAATTTGAGGATGATTGGACCAAAACTGTGTCCTCTAAGAGTCTTAACAAGGTTTTTCTATGATTTGACCTGCTGACCTACTTTTTGAACCGACATGACCCATAATCGAACTTGACCAAGATATTGTCAGGATGATCATTCTGAACAAGTTTCAAGATGATTGGACCAAAACTGTGGCCTCTAGAGTCTTAACAAGGTTTTTCTAAGATTTGACCTGCTGACCTACTTTTTGTTCCGACATGACCCATATTCGAACCTGACCCAGATTATTATGCCAGATATTGTTAGGATGATCATTCTGAGCAAGTTTCAGGATGATTGGACCAAAACTGTGGCCTCTAGAGTCTGAACAAGATTTTTCTATGATTTGACCTACTGAACTACGTTTTGACCTGACATCACCCAGATTCGAACTTGACCCAGATATCATTAAGACAAACATTCTGGTAAAGTTTCATGAAGATTGAAGCAAAATTGTGGTCTCTAGAGTCTTAACAATGTAAATGTCGACAACACACGACGCACGACCCACGTCGAACGACGCACGCACGACAGACAAAAGGTGATCACAAAAGCTCACCTGGTGAGCTAAAAAATGACCATAAATGGTCATTTTTCTATATAATCTATACATTTTTGTTTGGATATAATACATTGTTTCACTAACACGGTTTCTGTTTTGGATCCAGTAATAGTGTTATAAAGAGGTTGTGGTGTATTATTATTATCATTATAAGCCTGTCCAGGTAAAGCTTAGTTAGGTAAACTGACCTGCTTGATATGACCTAACAAGTGTTGAACTTCAAACAAACGACCTATTGACAAGGCAGCTTACCAGAAGTAAGTTCCATGGGTTCTTGTTGAAGGGCTTGCAATGCTTCTGGGTCATATTCATACATTTTCTCCAGATGCCGGTGGAGTTCAGCTTCCATACCTGCCGCCAACGGCAACTTGGCGAGTAAAGCCGCAGCATCTATCCCTCCAGCCGCCAATGTCTGGGCCGTCAGATCTTGTACCTGAAGCATGCACAGAGGATACCAGGTTCATGCCTTTTGATATCAAGTTTATCAGACAAGGCTTCGAAAATGCTTGTAGAATCCTGAGGCTTGCCGAGCTATTCTACATGCATTCTCGAAGCCGAGCCTGATAACTTTGATATCAAAAGACACGAATCTAGTGCTCTATTTATCAGTTTATCCCCTTGTAAACTCTTTAAATTGGTGCGGAATATGATCAGTCAGTATATTTACTATCAGCTGACCGTTATTTTCCTTCTGATATATTTTAATGTTTTTGTGTTGTTTTTTTTTAATTTTTCCAGTAATAATAACATTTTAGCCATTTTTCCGGTAGTCCGCTTCATTTAGAAAAGTGCAATGTCACGTTGACGTGATAAAAAGCTCACTTGTCCTCAGACAGCATATCTTTATCGGGTCAAGGTGTTACAATGCATATAATATAGGGGTTAACTAATAAGACATGGATACTGGTACATAATGTTGTTAAACCATCTGTGACAACCCAATGTTTTCTATCTTCGGCAGTAAAATTTAATTGCACCCTTATCCCACTGAATAATTAGTTTATACTAATTTATTTTAGTTTGATTATGATGAAAGCTCCAAGCTTATTGAATCACACTCAAACACTCATTCCATATCTTATCATATGAGTGAGAGAGAGGCAGCGAATATTACACCATTTACCCCTGGTTCGAGTGGGGCATTGTTATAACATGTTTTGCCCAGGCAAGGACACGCATCGCCTCCGGTGGCTGGATTCGAACCCACAACCTCTCGATCATAAGTCAAACACGCTAACCACTGAGCTAATAATTAAATTACCCATACCCATTTATGACTTTGATCCAATCAAATTACTTGGATGTAACTTATTCCTACAAACTGAATGTCTAACAGTGTAGATCCTGATCAGATGGCTTCTGAAGAAGGCATCTCATCAGGATCTACACTGTTTGCCAAAGTTGGGGTTGTCGTGATCAGCAGGATAATGGTTAAAATAGTCATAAGATAAGAGAATCTAACACTCACGATCAATTTATATGTAACATATTAAACTCACCACAGGCTCGTTTCATAAAACTAAGGCTGACAGGATTATAGTATAATCGATTAATGGATCGATAAATTCCACAAAAATGATAATCATTTCTGATTTGCTTTTAATTGATTACTTGATAGGTACAATTTACTACCCAAAGTTATGCCTAAAATAGCTGGATGAGTGGCAAACAGTGCAGACCCTGATGATACGCTGCATTATGCGGCGTCTCATCTGGGTCTACACTGTTTGCTCATGCCTGTCTGTTCAAATATACATATGGTAAAGACCAACATATGGTAAGAGTCATGCTGTAGACAGAAAGCCAGACAGGTAAAATGATGACAAAAACCTTAGCGATTACTAATCGACTATCGATCGCAGTGACAGGACTGATAATCGATCATCCTTTTAGCTCCGATTGGCCAGCCCTACATAAAAACACCCATAATATTTGGTATTAGCATTATTTCACTAATATCAAACAAACTTTTAATTTGAGCACAGGATCCATGCACACCAGTCAAAATGTAAAACAATAACTTATCATATGATGTCGTGCCTGAGAGTGTAATAATGCCATGTAATAAATTCGATAATCCACTAGTGGATTAATTATGCAAATTTGTTAGACATGCCCCTTAATGTTACGTGTACAACGTCCTTAACGACGTCGCGTTTACTAATGGCAGAATATTGACATTTCTGTACAAAAATCGTGAATAAATTGCGTTTTAAATGTCATATGATAAACAGAATCTTGCATTCGTGATCATGTATTATTGAATTTGATAAACTTGTTGAGAAAAAGGGAACAAATGCTCGACAAAACCTCGCATTTTATCAGTTTTCCTCAGCTCGTTTAATAAACACTCATATAAGCTCCTCTATAAAAGCTATATCGCACCTGCGGTGGTGCAAAGCAGTGAACCATGAAATGTTGGTCAAAGTCAAACATGTGATCGAGTGAGTGTTTGAGTTTTACGTCCCACCAACAGCTAAGATCATATGGAGACAAGATCTCGGTTTAAAGTCTCATCCAAAAGCCTGGAGAAGCCTGGGATCTATCCTGCGACCCCTGGTTTACAAGGCGAGTAGCATAACCACTACACCACGGATGCTTCTAAAAGTCAAACATGTATGCTCGCATAAAAGTTGCCATTCCTTCTGTTTGCATAGTTTTTGTTTGTTTGATTTGAGGTTTAATGTCCCCGTCAACACTGAAAAGATCATTTTGGAGACGTTGCTTCCAATTTTGTGGGACTTTTACCCAACACTGAGATGAAATGAAATCTCAAGCCCTGACACCCAAACAACCAAAAAGAGTTTATATGTAGGGATGGTCCGACTCGCACCACTTTGCCTGGGCAGGCTTAGACCCTCTAAGTGGTTTACCAGTACTCATGTGTGGTCAGTTTGAGTTCTGTGAGGAAGCATCATGCGGCCCAATCTATTTCTCTTAGCCCCGATGGGCGAGGCCTTACTAGGTGAGATGAAATAAATATGATGGTGGCCATAAAAATATGTGTTATATCAAGGCTATGTCAATGAATAAAAATTTTATTTTGTTATGTCAGTACTTACGTCATATCGGTAACTATGTCAAAATACACCACTACCTCATTATAACACGGTTCATTATAACACAGTCTGGATATAACATGGTTTCAAGATGGATCCAAAAAATGGGTAAATTATGTAGTGGTCATTTTTCTACATAATCTACACATTTTTGTTTGGCTATAACAGTTATTTAACTAACACGGTTTCTGCTTTGGACACCATTAATAGTGTTATAAAGAGGCAGTGGTGTACATTACCTGTTGCTGCACAGCATTCAGATGATGCGCTGCATTTTGTTCTTGTATGGCTCTGTCTGCCAGCTCTTTTTCTTCTGAAGGCTCTATCTTTGGCTCGACCTTGACCTTCATTCCAGACAGGTCTGACCCTTTGACCCCAGACACACCTGTGCTTGTCAGATCTGGCTGTTTTGTGAGGGCTGAGAAATACTGTATCCCAGGCAGCGTTCCAAGACCAGCTTTTGATGACAGCAGATTATGCTGAAAATTCTACCCAACATTGAGATGAAATGACTTCTCAAGCCCTGCAGCCCAAACAACCAAAAAGAGTTTATATGTAGGGATGGTTCAACTCGCACCACTTTGCCTGGGCAGGCTCAAGACCCTCTAAGTGGTTTACCAGTACTCATGGGTGGTTGGTTTCAGCTCTGCAAGGAAGCATCATGCACCCCAATCTATTTCTCTAAACCCCTATGGGCGGGGGGCCTTTCTAGGTGAGATGAAATAAATATGACGGTGGCCATAAAAATATGTTATATCAAGGCTATGTCAATCAATAAAACTTTTATTTTGTCATGTCAGTACTTGCATCATATCGGTAACTATGTCATAATACACAACCACCTCTTTATAACACGGTTCATTATAACACGGTCTGGATATAACACAGTTTCAAGATAGATCCCAAAAATGTGTAAATTATGTAGAAAAATGACCATAAATGGTCATTTTTCTACATAATCTACACATTTTTGTTTGGCTATAACAGTTATTTAACTAACATGGTTTCTGCTTTGGACACCATTAATAGTGTTATAAAGAGGTTGTGGTGTACATTACCTGTTGCTGCACAGCATTCAGATGATGCGCTGCAATTTGTTCTTGTATGGCTCTGTCTGCCAGCTCTTTTTCTTCTGAATGCTCTATCTTAGGCTCGACCTTGACCTTCATTCCAGACAGGTCTGACCCTTTGACCCCAGACACACCTGTGCTCGTCAGATCTGGCTGTTTTGTGAGGGCTGAGAAATGCTGTATCCCAGGCAGCGTCCCAAGACCAGCTTTTGATGACAGCAAATTATGCTGAAAAGTTGAAGGAACCTGGCTGTGTGCGCTAGGTATGCTGAAAAGGGGAAAAAATCAAAACATTGAGAGTACTGGTCGGGTAACTGTCGCTTGACCAAGTGTAGGCTGGGAAAATGGTTATGAAGGGAACCAGTTCACCTAGATGTTTAACCCTTACGATGCCGAGAAAAACTACACGTGAAAATGTTGTCTGCCAAATCTTCTTGCAAACTTTTAAAAATATTTTTGAATACAGGCAAACAGTGTGGGTCCAGATCAGACTGCTCCTATAGGAGCAGTCTGATCTGGGTCCACACTGTTTGCAAAAAAAAATACTTTAAAGACAACTGGCAGACAACAAAGCAGACGACAATTGTCTTGACTGGCATTTTATGCGTGAACCTTCTCAAACTGTGTAAACCCTGATCAGATGATGCATTCCGTGCATCAATGCATCCATCCGTCTGTTAACAATTACATCGAAGTTCGACATTTACGTCAAAGATTTTATTTAAGTCAACTACAAACCTCAGCTACCATTAAACCTTACATGAAGCATCTCACGAACCTTCTGACTTTGTAGGCACCTTGACCTGGTGACTTTGACCTATATTTTGCGCTCCAGTGACTTTGACCTTTACGTACCAGCACATGAACCAAGTCCAGGTTTTACAGATAAACCATTTTACATATATATCATGCTGACATCGCAGCTACAAGTATGCTGTGGCTATAAAAACAGTTATTGGATTTTGTACAAAAGCAATGTGAGCGTGGTGCAACTACATTTTATTTTGGTCACGTGGACAATCACACGGAAACTACTAGATTACTTAAATTTGTAGCTTTTAATCAAAAGATAAAACCAGCCACCAAAGAATAACGGGCCAACAACGAGCCGACAATGACAGATAACATGGTATCATCGTGTCCCTGTTGGTCCAATGAAAATCAGACGTGCATCCACTTAGCCAGAACACACTCTTCTAAGTCAGTGCGAAGGAAAATTCAGGCCTTAATATTCCATGCCTGAAAAGCCCGTTTTTGCAGCTTCAACCCTTATCCTGCTGAATAAGACACAACTAGTACCTTTGCAAACAGTTTAGATCCAGATCAGAAGAAGCCATCTGATCAGGATCTACACTGTTTGTAATGCAATTTGTGAAAATATCAAGTAATTTGGTTGACTTATAGTCAGAAATTGGTGTAGGTAAATAAATTTACTCAGCAGGATAAGGGTTAAATACATGTAGTTTTTTAAACAGACTAAAGGAACAAAAAATCAAAATATAAAAGCCTGAAATCAAGAAAAATATCAAGCTCTAAAAAGCTGAAATCCTGCAAATGCCTGAAAAATATTAGGCCTGAAAATTGTGTCATTTTAATTTTACATAGTTCCTGATAAGGCACTTTTTTCATCTGAAAAGTACTGATATTTTTCTTTTTTCTGCATGAAAACATATGTTGTGTGTATTCATTAGAAGTGCCTCGCTGAGTCACTTTATTGAGTACGCACAATGTATATTTTCGTGCAAAAATAAGAAAAATCATCTGTGGATAACCACTTTTATCTCGGGCTATGTGTCAATGCATATCCCAGACTCCATAGGAGGCTCTTTTGAAAATAAAGGATTTAATTAACCTTGTCCTGCTGTCAGAACAAGACTATGTACGACATTGAGTAAACAGTGTAGATACAGATCAGATGTGACAAGGCCATCTCATCTGTATCTACACCTTTTGACATTCATCTGAAAGCATGATAGATTCTAGCAAAAGCTTTAAGCCACTTTTCTTAAACATTTTACAAAAAATGTCAAACTAAAGTTGTTGATTTTTATATTTATTTAGGTTTTACTGGTTGCTAAGACAAATTAAAGGTTTTGCAGGATTTCATGAAAAATACAGATTTTGAAGATTTTGAAGGTTCCCTTAGAGTGTCTGATATCATATCCATACATACATGAATTTCGATGGCAAAAACATGAAAGCACATTTACAAAGGCTATTTAAGGGAAAGCCAGCTGATCAGGATCTATGCTGTTGTACATTCTGGCTCGTAATCCAAGGTAAAACTTGAAACCATGCAACACAAATGGCTGAAAACGGGGAGGAATGTAGCTGCCTGCATCTTGAGATATTCAGCATGGAAAAGAAAGCAGTCTGAGGGACAGCCAAATCCCCCGCCACACTTTGTATCAAGGCTCAACCTTGTGACCTTCACCTGTGACCTTGACCATGAGTTGGCATGGTTTATTTATGGGTTCTGCACATCAGCCTACTGAGGGGAATATTTGACGAAAGTTTGATAAAAATCCTTCCAGGGGTAAAGGAGATATGGAACGGACACATAAATTCAAAATTCTGAACCCTTGACCTTCAAATGTGACCTTTGGTTCTGCACATCAGCTCACTGAAAAGAATATTTGACCAAAATTTAATGAAAGTCTTTCTAAGGGTAAAGGAAATATGGAATGGACACAAAATTCAAAGTTTCAAACTCGTGACCTTCCACTGTGACCTTAACCTTGAGTTGGCATGGTTTATTTATGGGTTCTGCACATCAGCCTACTGAGGGGGATATTTGACGAAAGTTTAATAAAATCGTTCCAGGGGTAAAGGAGATATGGAACGGACACAAAATTTAAAATTCCGAACCCTTGACCTTTAAATGTGACCTTTGGTTCTGCACATCAGCTCACTGAAAAGAATATTTGACCAAAATTTAATGAAAGTCCTTCTAAGGGTAAAGGAAATATGGAATGGACACAAAATTCAAAGTTTCAAACTCTTGACCTTCCACTGTGACCTTAACCTTGAGTTGGCATGGTTTATTTATGGGTTCTTCACATCAGCTCACCGAGACAAATAATTGACCAAAGTTTAATGAAAATCTATCGAAGGGTTCAGGAGATATGGAGCAGACAAGAAAGTGTTACGGACAGAGAAACGGATAGATGAATTTATGGAATAAACCTCATTATGTATCAATTGTACAGAACATAAATCCCATTTTGTATCTGGCGTTTTTACGGGCAGACAGACGGATAATCGAAGGCCATTCCTATAATCCTCGCTTCGCTTCGCGGCGGGGGATTAAAAAGGTAAATCCTATCAATACGGTATAGACCACTCACCTGATATGAGATGCTGAATCCATCATATGACTATAACTTGTTCTCGGTGGGGACAAAATCTGACTCGTACTTGAATCAGACGGTGACATATTGCTCTCGTCTGTATCCGATATATCTTCCAATTCTGATTTGTGTCCAGCGGTCAACGCATCTTTATGTGCCGCCTGAGCTTCCGAAAAAGCCTTTGGGTCTGCCTCAATGGCGGCATTAGCAAGTGCTTGAAGCCCATAAGCTGGAACAGTTGTATTCGCCGACGTATTTGTATGAACTGCGGCGCCGGATACAGGACCGGCAATTGTCTTTGAATCGGAAGATTCTCTCGTTTTTTTGGTTGAAAGGTTTAACAAGACAGAGTCTATGCTTGGTAACTGACCACGTGACTGTGTAGTAGAGGCCGGCGCAGGTACGCCAGCTGTTGATGACGTGGTGGAGTTTGATTGGCTGCTCTCAGATCTCGTAAATAAGGCTCTGTCCTGTAACGTAAAGACATAAATAAGACACAATGTCACAAAATATAACCAACATATGCAGGCAATGCGGCCTTTGATCACTAAATGTCTGTTTACAGTACACTGTCTGATATGCCTATTAGCATATAGTAAATAGCTGGTTAGTGTCTTTAATAATAAAATATAATCAGTGAGCCTTAGACAATTTTATAGGGGCGAGCTTTAGCAATCCCCTATAAAATTGTCACGGCAAACCGATTATATTTTATTATTAAAGACACTAATCATGTATTTAGTTTATACCGCAATTCAAAACAATCAAGGGGTTTTGCAATATAATTTAGTAAATTTAAGCAAAACAAGATGTGTTTGTGAAAAACGAATATGTCCCCGGGCATGGGCATTTTTTTTTCAAAGTTCAAGTTGGTCACAGTTCAAAGTCAAGGTCACAGGTCAAGATTTTTGGTTTGAGTGGGAAGCCCTTGGCACAAGGAACTTACATGCCAAATATGAAGGCTCTATCTTAAACGGTTCGAAAGTTATGAACAATAATATTTTTTTCTTTAAAGTAGGTCATAGGTCAAGGTCACAGGTCAAAAAAAATTGCAACTCTTGTCACAAGGAACCTACATGCCAAATATGAAGGCTCTATCTTAAACGATTCAAAAGTTATGAACAATTTTATTTGCTCTTTTAAGTAGGTCAAAGGTGAATGTCATGGTAAAAAAATTTTGCATGAATGTAAAGCTCTTATCTTAAGGAACCTACATGTCAAATATGAAGGCCCTATCCCAAATTGTTTGAAAGTTATGACCAAAATGTTAATTTTTTCTTTTAAGTAGGTCAATGGTCAAGGACATTCATGGAAAATTTTATTCCATGAATGTAAAGCTCTTGTTACGAGGAACCTACATGCCAAATATGAAAGCTGTATCTCAAACAGTTCAAAAGTAATGACCAATTTTAACTTTTTCTTTTATGTAAGTCAAAGGTCAAGGTCACAGGTCAAACTTTTTTGTGTGAATGTAAAAGCTCTTGTCACAAGGAACCTACATGCAAAATATGAAGGCTGTATCTCAAACAGTTCAAAAGTTATGACCAAAATGTTATTTTTTATTTTAAGTAGGTCAAAGGTCAAGGTCACAGATCAAATTTGTTTGCATGAATGTAAAGCTTTTGTCACAAGGAACATACATGCCAAATATGAAGGCTGTATCTCAAGCGATTCAAAAGTTATGACCAATGTTTTTTTTTTTCTTTTTAGTATGTCAAAGGTCAAGGTAAAGGTCACAGGTCAATTTTTTGTGTGAATGTAAAGCTCTTGTCACAAGGAACCTACATGCAAAATATGAAGGCCGTATCTCAAATGGTTCAAAAGTTATGACCAAAATGTTATTTTTTTTATTTTAAGTAGGTCAAAGGGCAAGGTCATAGGTCAAATTTTTTTGCATGAATGTAAAGCTTTTGTCACAATGAACATACATGCCAAATATGAAGGTTGTATCTCAAACGGTTCAAAAGTTATGACCAATGTTATTTTTTTCTTCAAAGTAGGTCAAAGATCAAGGTCAAAGTCACAGGTCAAAATTTTTTTGCATGAATGTGAAGCTCTTGTCACAAGGAACCTAAATGCCAATTATGAATACTCTATCTCCGACGATTCAAAAGTTATGGCCAACTTATTGTCCACGTACAAACCAACAAACAAACAGACAGGGCAAAAACAATATGTCCCCGCTATCACTATCGGGGGCATAAAAAGACAGCAGACAGTGTGGCATATTAACGACATTCAGTGTCATGGCACGCCCACGTATTAAAATGTGACGTCAACGCACCACAAAGACGTAGGAAAAAACATGGCCGCTCAAATAAAAGTTTCTCAGCGCTTTACATTCTGTATGAAAATCTGCAAATAAATAGTTTTTAGCTTTAGAAAGTATTTTCGAGGTCGAGTCTCAGCTGCAGTAGCAGTGTGCAGTTATTCCAACAGGCCATTCAAACCAGGAAAGGCCGAGAAGGTAAGAATTTAGCTGAAATTTCTGAAAATCTGTTCAAATAAATATTGCAAAGATTTTAACTTGCAGTTGTGTTGTTTTCCCATGTATAGAAGGTTGCATGTTATTGCTTACACTGTAAATTAGTGACCTGAAAAATAGGTATGGTCAATAAACGGTCACTATACATATTATAGGTCAGTAGAAGGTATTATAGGGCACTGCCGATTATAGCGTGCAGTTATTCGACCCCCTTTATTAAGTTACTAGAATGCCTGATTGCAGTATAAAAAATTAGGCCTTCCGCTGATTCAAGAAGGGTAGTTGACAGTTTCTGGCAAAAGAATGTGCACTGTATTGGTTAACTGCTTAAACCCCTGTCACACCAGGGCTGCGTTCTCACGGCGTCCAAGAAAAATGCAGAACGCCGAGGTGCGCGCAGTACGATTGCAAACATCGCCGTAGCAACGTAGTGGCGTCGCCAGTTGGGATCGCATAGAACGCCAAGCGACGGCACACATTTTGAGCATGCTCAAAACAAACGCCGTCCCTCGGCGTTCTGATCAGAGCGCAGTGAGGTCGCCGTAAGGTTGCCATAGCAGCGCAGTAAGGTCTCCTGCAACGCTACAGGAGCTCTGCAGGGGCGCACAGAGGTCTCCTACAACGCCATATAAGCTCCGCTTGTATAATTGATTAACTGATTGATTGATTTGATATTTAACATCCCAGTCAACATTGTGTAGGTCATTTTGGAGACGTTGCTTCCAATTTTGTGGCACTTTTTACCCGACTTTGAGATGAAATGACATCTCAAGCCCTGTCGCCCAATGAAACCAATAGAGTTAACACGTATAAGCATGTTTACACCAATAGTGTTTACACGTATCTCGCACCGCTTTGCCTGGGCAGGCTTAGATGTTTTCAGCTCTGCGTCGAAGCATCATGCAGCCCATCTGTTTCTTCCAGTCCCGATGGGAGGGGGCCGCCCACTTGTATAAACAGTGGCTAGAGTAGAGTTTGACTGGGTACTGTCCCGAAAAACCTACTTCTGAGGTGACTCATTCCGGGTAAGGTAATGGCGGTGGACTTGCTCCTGCTTGCGGTGGACTTGCTTCCGACGTCACAGAAGAACTGGTAAACCGCTTAGGGGATCTAAGCTTGCCCAGGGAAAGGGGCGCGAGTCAGACCATCCGTGCTTATTAACCCTATGAGTTTCAATGGGTGACAGAGATTGAGATGTCATTTCATCTCAATATCGGGTAAAAGTCCCACAAAATTAGAAGCAACGTCTCCAAAATGACCTATATTGTGTTGATGGGACGTTAAACCTCAAATCAAACAAAACTGTTCGACTGCTGAAGATGTCTGTTTACACTTTGAGAACGTCTTCAACATGTGAGCGCCGTAAAAGCGCAGTGCACGCATTGAGAGTGCCGTAAAAGCGCAGTGCACGCATTGTGAGCGCCGTAAAAGCGCAGAGGAAGCGCCGTGAGAGCGCATACAATCGCCATCAAGAACGCCGAAAGATCGCGATAGATCGCCATGTAAGCTCCGTAGGAACGTCTTGGTCGCTGTAGGGACGCCATGACATGTTCATGTTCTCAAAAATATCCCATATTTCTTGCGATCTCGCGGCGTTCTGAAAAATTAAACAACGCCGTCCCATCGCAGTGAAAACGCGGCATAGTGTGACAGGGGCTTTACGTATTAGCCTGCCCAAGGAAAAGTGTGGATAGGTAAACTAACCGGCTCAAAAATGACTGGGCCCTTAAACTCCAATACAAACAAACAAACAAACAAAATAAAATGAGGACTCTTAGACATAGAAAAGAGGTTTTCCAAATATCTTTCATATTTCTGCACAAAAATGTATACTGTGGGTACTCATTTATAGAAGCGCATCACCGAGTAGCTTCTAATACCCATAGCATAATGTTTTCGTGCAGAAATAAGAGTTTCGTGCAGAATTAAGAACCCATAACATAGGATTTTGTGCAGATGAAAGAAAAATATTACTACTTTTCCGATGAAAAGAAAAGTGCCTTATCTGTGGCTATGCTCTAATAAATTAAACATCCTCAGCTAAAAACAAACAAATTTTGCTCTAATAGAATCTCAATAATAACAGCTTTTCTTCTTGTTTGGAGTTTAATGGCCAGGTCAACACTATTTATGTCATATCGAGCTGTTCAGTTTATCTAACCACACCTGACCATCTGTCGCAGAACTTGCCATCTCACATGTGACCTGGCCCTGAGGTTATAAAACTTTATTCATGCTCAACTTACTTGCGCATGAAATTTGTCCTGTTCACAAATTTTAAAATGTCAACAATTGGTGGCATTTTAAAATTTGTGAGCAGGAAAAATAACATTCTCTGCTATCTGAGAAAGAATAATTGCTCAACTTCTTGGTAATTTAATTTTTATGAGCACCACAAAGTTTCATGCTCAGCTGAGTTGAGCATGAAAAAAGTATAACCTGGGGGCCTGAGCTAGGTTCGAACACACAGCTGATAGAGATTAATCCATTTCAGACTGGAAACCCCTTAACGGGTACTGTGGCAAACAGGGCAGGCCCAGATCAGACGCTGCATAACCCGGCGTCTGATCAGGGCCTACACTGTTTGCAAAAAGTTAAGTCATTTTCCAAATCAATTTTGATGAAAACACAACCTGACACCCCTAAATTTTGAAATGGAGTCCTGGTATATATAAGGAGGAAGATTCCATTTCGTACAAAAAGAGTTAAGAGAAAGCGCTCTTGCCCACTAAGCTGTTTTTAAACCATGTTAAAAAGTATAACCAAAATGGTGTTATACATGAGCTAGTAAAGATGTTTGTAAAACACTATGCCCCAAACCAGGGCTCGAGAAACTGAAGAATCCAAATCGGTCCAGCCAGATTTCGCAAAAAATTACGGAAATTGCCGATCGGTTTCAGTAGTTTCCGTAAACGTCCTTGGTGATTTGCAATTTCAAAATGTGTTATTAGCGTAACGAATGACATACCAATATTGCCCTTACACTTGTCAACGAATATAAGCACCAGTATCTCGTTTATAAACAGCAATTATTGCTCACATAGTTAAGATTTCATCTACTTTCATTTTCTATGCCAGATTTCATCTACTTTCATTTTCCCAATATCCGGGTCACTCAGCACCTGAAGACCGCTGGCGTGGTGCAGTCAAAGATCAGCTCAATGGTCACTATATTTTTTGCCCCTTTTTAAAACCTTTAAAATATTTCTCTTATTTCACGCATCTTTATTTTGCCCGAATTGCTTTGTTTATTGCAGCCACATGGTCGAAAATGACGTCATACTGTTTCCGTTTACACAATACACATTAATGCAGTCATAGACTTAACACACACACACACCTGTTTTATGTCATTGATTTTAATAGAGCGGATTTCTAAAAAAAAAATCGTTTTGAACGGGTTAAAAAATCGAAAAACATTTCTTTACTCTCAAACCAAAACACGGCCGAACGAGAGTCATTGAAAATCCTACGTGGCCGAACCGAGTTCTAAAGAATATAAATACGTATTTCACGATTACACAAGCCTGAAAGAAATCGTTTGTCTACAAACAGCGACCAATATTGAAGCCACTTGATCGGAAAATGACGTCATGTGGTTTCATTTTAATTCATGTAAGGGTGTAATACACTCGTGGTTTATGTTATTGGTTTCAATGAAAACCGATTCTTAAATAGAAATATCGTTTAGAATGGGTGAAAAAAAAGGCATTTTCTCTGGAAGGCTTAACAGACATGACAGGTGTGTATTGAAAATTGCTCCCTGTGATAAAAAAAAACAATTATATATTTAAATACCGGTTCTATAGTAAGCCATAAATTTATGACTTGTGTAAACAAACTAGTGTATGTCCTGCATTGATTGACGTAATTTTCTCACCCTGCTAGCATGCCGATAACGCCTGAGGCCATTGTTCACGGTTGAATAATTTTAACACACAGATCAAATTTCACTGCGATGAGATCAAAGAACCCGACTTGGACTTGTCCGACTTTCACCTAGTAAGATAATGAACCGGTCTAACACCTTGTGCTGTAGGCGGTTTTTGTATACATGCTTGGATTATCAGTGGCAAACGGTCAGCTTGTTTATACAACAATGATTTAGCGAAAATTTTTGAACCGACTTTTTGAAAATTTTATTGAATTATGGACCGATTTTTTAAACTTCTTTTTCAGTTAAAATCGGTTCAGTAAACCCAAAATCGGTTCAGAACCGGAAAACTGACATTTTGTCGAGCCCTGCCCCAAACTATATGCCAAAATTTTCAAAGGGCCATAACTGAAAAAAAAATCAGATTTTTCAAAATTTAATCCGGTCTTTCTTTGCATCAGCCTGTCAAGATTCAAACTTTTTCTTATGCCAAACTGCCCGAGTCCACAGAGGGGAAAAATTTGGTCAAATTTTGATAAAATTATTCCAATATTTAATCAGGTCATCTTTCTAAGGATCCAAACTGCCTGGAAAATTTCAAGCAGTTCTTGAAATATTTTGCTTACAAGCTTTTTTTTCTGCGTTAAAATGCCTGTAAAATTTCAAAGGCCTACAGCCTGTAAAATTGCAAGAGCCTAGCCCATGCAGTTCTTGACATAGTTTTGTTTACAAGCTTTTCCATTACGATAACACAACCATGCGACATAGTGCATTTTTTCATATCTCCAAAACGGCTACTCAGTGATATGTTTGTTATTTATACTTAAAACATAGGTTGAAGGTGCTGGTTAGAACCTCCTAAATGAGGCGGTTCTAACGAGTACCCACAACCTATGTCTTGGAGCAGAAATAAGGAAAATAATGTATACCCTCGTAAACCCCAGTTTTCTCTATATAAAGTGGGGTTTAAGGGGGTCTTCATTTCACGGACTTGTCAGTGTGATGTCTTTGCCAAAATGCCTAAGTCTATTCTGTCATTTTTTCATATAATTATACCAAACTTTAACCAGTTGATCTTCACATTGGCTCCAAACATGACCCATATTCGAAGAGCCTAGTCCAAATGGTTCTCGAGATGTTTTGCTTACAAACTTTCTTATGCCAAAATGCCAAAGACCGTAAAGGGGCGTAATTTGGCTAATTTTTCATAAAATTACACCACAATTTAATCAGCTCATCTTCACATTAGTTACAAACAGCCTGTTAAGTTTCAAAAGCATAGCCCAAGCAGTTTTTGAGATATTTTACTTACTAGCTATTCCTATGCCAAAATGCCCAAGTCCACAAAGGGGCATAATTTCATCATTTTTTTTTTTTATAAAATTATACCCAAATTTAATCTGATCATCTAAGAGCATGCAAAGTTTCAAGAGCCTAGCCCAAGCTGTTCTTGAGATGTTTTGCTTACAAGCTTTTCCTATGCCAAAATGCCTTAGTTTGTTAATGGGCATAATTTGAACAATTTTTCAAAAATTTATATCAAAATTGAATCAGTTCATCTTCACATTGGTGACAAAAAGCCTGCAAAATTACAAAACCCTAACTCCAGCAATTCTTGAGATATTTTGGTTACAAGCTTTTCCTATGCAAAAATGCCTAAGTCTGCAAAGGGCCATAACCCTGCAACCAGATTCAAATTTCAGAACACTAGCATACAGTCGAACTTCAATGGCTCGAACACCTTTGGGACCTCATTTATGTGTACCTGTATATAATTATAGCCATATTGTGATAAATAATATTGCTGTGTCAACGCGCTGCTCATCGAATAGTTCAACATCCTTCTATAGACGTCTCTCTGTGCCTCTAGCGACGGTGTGGCAAGGTTAGTATCAGAATCAGCATCCCCTTTCTGTCCTACTTGTGATGAGGCCAAAGCTGCAGCGATCTGACTGGTAGCAGCTGAAACAAGTAACAAAGCAAAAGATAAGGTGAATATTTTGTGGTAGCAGCTGAAACAAGTAACATAGCAAAAGATAAGGTGAGTACATGTATTTTGTGGTTGCAGCTGAAACCAGTAACATAGCAAAAGATAAGGTGAGTATTTTGTGGCAGCAGCTGAAACAAGTAACATAGCAAAAGAAAAGGTGAGTACATGTATTTTGTGGTAGCAGCTGAAACCAGTAACATAGCAAAAGATAAGGTGAGTATTTTCTGGTAGCAGCTGAAACAAGTAACATAGCAAAAGATAAGGTGAGTATTTTGTGGTAGCAGGTGAAACAAGTATCATAGCAAAAGATAAGGTGAATATTTTGTGATAATTGAAGGATAGTTTTTGTCAGTTCTCATTTCAAACCTATATTGTGGGTATTCATTAGTTCTAATGAGTACCCACAATATAGGCTTTTATGGAGACATAAGGAAAGCTATCCTTCAATTATCACAAAATACTTACCATATCTGTTGCTATGAAGTAATAGGTTTATAGATAATGATTGATAGATTGTTTTGAGTTTAATGGCATGTCAATTACCTTCATATTCTGGAAAGGTGTACTGGGTAGACCCCCTAAGCTGTTATAACCAGTACTTAGTAAGATTGCCACCACCCCCAATCCCACCCATCTCCCCCAGATTGGCCCAGAAGTAACAGACAATTAACAGCCAGGAAGTCAACGGCCAAGTCTTCAATCAATCAGCCATCTTGAGCACTCACTCTGACTCACAGAGATGGAGCATAATAGAAAAGAAATATAGGAAAAGAGCCACCCATCCCGCACCTACTCCAGACCCTTGCCCTAGCTACCATTGTCAAAAGTAGTGGCATGCCCGGGCACTGTAAGATATTCAGCACAACCTACATCAGGAATAGCCCACCAGTACATGTACATAACTATAATGGCCCCCGCCCAACGTGGCTTGAAGAAATAGATGGGCTGCATGATCAAATCAAACAAACAAAACCAACAACATCAAGCCTTATTTTCCCTGAAAAATTTGAAAACACACACACACACACACAAAAAAAAATGTATGTTGTGAGCTAGTCTTGATTAGTGCTTATACTTGTAAAACCTAGTGATAGCTAGAGAGTAAAAGGTACCCATAATATGTTTACGAGGAAAAAGTGAAAGAAAACTAGAGCTGTCAGTGAAACTGACTAGGGCCCCGGCAGCGCTATCAGAGGAGTAGGAAAATTTGTGGACGGACAGACGGACTGACAGAGTGATTACTATAGGGCACCCACACTTTCAGTGCGGAGACAAACACAGCAACAATATGCTCGCCACTAGTTCACAACAGACAGCACTCACCTACACGCTATTCTGCCTACATGTACATCTTTGAATTTTACTTATTTATTATTCAACACAAATCCGTTTAAACAATGAAACAGCACACTATCGTCTCACTTTCAAGAAGTCAACCATATGGTAAATCTCCTAAAACCTCGAACACGATAAAATTAACTTACATGTGTATTTTACTTGATTCAGTTACTCCACTGAAATGTATTCTTGTTCAAACAGCAAACAGTGTAGACCCTGATCAGACTGCTCCATAAGGAGCAGTCTGATCTGGGTCTGCACATTTTGGTCATTATTCTTTTAAGAAATCTTGGCGTATAAATTCAAATATAGTTAAGAACAAACTTTTCCCTTATATTTTCCAAGACTATCCTTACTTATAAACCCTATTGGTTTCATTGGGCGACAGGGCTTGGGATGTCATTTCATCTCGGTGTCGGGTAAAAGCCCCACAAAATTGGAAGCAACATCTCCAAAATGACCTATACAGTGTTGATGGGGACGTTAATCTCAAATAAAACAAACAATACTCCACTGAAATGTATTCTCGCTCAAACAGCAAACAGTGTAGACCCTGATCAGACTGCTCCATAAGGAGCAGTCTGATCTGGGTCTGCACTGTTTGGTCAACATTCTTTTAAGAAATCTTGGCATATAAATTCACATATAGTTAAATCAAACAAACAATACTCCACTGAAATGTATTCTTGTTCAAACAGCAAACAGTGTAGATCCAGATCAGGAGCAGTCTGATCTGGGTCTGCACTGTTTGGTCATTATTCTTTTTACGAAATCTTGGGGTATAAATTCACATATAGTTAAGAACAAACTTTTCCTTATATTTTCCAAAACTATCCTCGAACTTAATACAATAAGTTGACCCACGCCCACGGAGGCCAAATCAAAATATTTTAGCAATCAGAATTTGAAAACGGTGCAAAGCCCACTCTGCTTACGAGGACGCAGTCTGATCTATTTCTCATCACAGCTGTCACAATAGTTAGACTAATTACTTTCAATTTAAAACAAGATCCATTTCTCGGTTGTAACCGATACTACGTAACTGTGATCTTCACTCCAAATATGTACCACTGACACCGAGAAGGGTAATTTAAAACTGAGTCGTCACACAGTGAAAAAAACCTTCGTGATTAGGGAAGTAGCCACAGGCTAGGACAGGATGCATGCCCGCAGTCAAAACAGTCTGGTCTGATCAGGTTCTTCCCTGACCATAAAATACCAAGCACAACTGCACAGCAGACAACATGCTATTTATTGTTTTTCTTTTTTTTTCACCTTTCTTTTTTAACCCTTATCTTGCTGTTCACGACAACCCCTATCTTTGGAAACAGTGTAGATCCAGATCAGATCTGATCTGGATCTACACTGTTTGACGTTCAGTTTATGAATTTGCAGCAATAAATTACATCAAGTAATTTGATTGGTTGATAGACAGACATGGGTGTGGCTTATATGAATATTCAGCAGGACAAGGTTAAATATCAATCTTAACTTTTCATGCAAATCGTCTGATACACAGACAGTTCATTGAGTATCAAACATTATTTTCTCTGCAAAATAAGACATAAAAAAACAAAAATATTTTTTGTTTCAATCGTCCCCGTCAACACTGTATAGGTCATTTTGGAGACGCTGCTTTCAGTTTTGTGGAACTTTTACCCGATACTAAAACAAAAATGTCTTTAGCTGCTTGAAGCAGGTTTATGACAAGTTCCAGCCTCCACCCATTTGGGCTTGAAGAAATAGTTGGGCTGCTTGATGCTTCCACTCAGAGCTGAAACCGACTCGCACACGAGTACTGGTAAACCGCTTATACATGTAGGATCTAAGCCTGCCCAGGCAAAGTGGTGCTAGTCGGACTTTCCATGCTTATAAACCCTATTGGTTTCATTGGGCGACAGGGCTTGAGATGTCATTTCATCTCAATGTCGGGTAAAAGTCCCACAAAATTGGAAGCAACGTCTCCAAAATAACCTATGCAGTGTTGACGGGGACGTTAAACCTCAAATCAAACAAACAAAATCATGACAAGTTCTCACATGCGACCCAAGCCAAGCCCGAACCACAGAAGTGAAGACCTAATGATTAAGAGTCAGTGCTCTTATTCACTAGGCCACAGAGGACCATATATGAAGAGTAGAGCTCAGTTTAAAGACACATTAGTTCTCGATAACTTCAAATTTTGAGTAATTTACTCCAAATTTTCATTTATGAGTTTTTTGAATGTCTTAAAAGACAAGTATGGAAAAACTCCAACTATTTCTGAAAGACATGCAGTTTTTGTTTGATTTGAGGTTTAACGTACCCGTCAACACTGTAAAGGTCATTTTGGAGACGATACTTGTATCCAATTTTATGGGGCTTTTACCTGACAGAGATGACATTTCAAGCCCTGTCGCCCAATGAAACCAATAGGGTTTATAAGCATGGACGGTACAACTCGCACAGCTTTACCTGGGCAGGCTTAGATCCTCTAAGCAGTTTACCAGTAATCGTGTGTGGTCGGTTTCACCTCTGTGTGGAAGCATCATGCAGCCCATTTATTTCTTTAAGCCCCAATGGGTGGGGGCCGTTCTGAAAGACAGCATTTTGACTCCAATTTTCAAAATCATAGCAAAACCATGCTCATCTGAAAGTCTGGAGAAGTTCTGAATCAAACCTACAATTCCTGGTTTACAATCGACACCATGGGGACTTCTTACCAGGAAAGAATCAGATCAGTATGCACATACATACATGTATATATAAAATCCTAAGCTATCCATGACACAACATTAAGGCAGCAGCATAGGTCCAATTCAGACAGAAGTGAATACACTCTGATGTGCATTAAGTATCCGAGATCGCACCTCATTTTGTCGATGTTTTCATGTGCTGATTTTAAAACGAAAGGTGGGCCGTTCCATTAAGAAACGTGCCTTTAGTGAGCAGTTGGTGACATTTCCAATGGGCATCAGGACTTTTCCCTCTACAAGACATCCACTGACTGAAGTCTGCTTTACCCCCCGGCTTTACAATATGCCTATCAACAGCAAAGGCTTTGCTGTTCACATAGTATGTAATAATGAACCATTTCTTAGTGACCTGTCTCAAAATGTCGTATAATTTGCTGATACAGGTTGATATCCTTATCCATTTCTTTTTTAAAATCATTAGGCTTGAAGTGTGCCAGAAGAAACTTAGTGTTCTGGTCAGAGGATCTGACTATAGCCCGGCCACTTAAAAGTGGTAAAAAGGCAATCCAGAGTTATGGATCATGTGCTCTGCACATCGTCTTATAGTGCTTTACATTTGTGTTAAGTTTCATGAAAATACCTCAAACGGTTTTTGTGTTATGGAGCCGACAATGTTAAAATTGCTATTTTTCTATATTCAAAGGGCAATAACTCCAAAAGAAGGCAATCAAGAGTTAGGGTCCCTGCGCTCTGCACATCATCTCATACTGCTTTACATTTGTGTAAAGTTTCATAAAAATACCTCGAACAGGTTATCATGAATAACGGAATTTTTTCAATGTTCAAAGGGCCATAACTCCAAAAGTAGGCAATCAAGAGTTCTGCGCATCGACTCATAGTGCTTTACATTAATTTTGTGTGAAGTTGCATGAAAGTACATCAAACGGTTTTTGGGTTGTGATGAATTAGAGAATTATGGAATCACAGAAAGACAATGCAAATCCAATATAGTCCCCACTTTTTCAAAGCGGGGCTATAATTAATTGATTGATTTGGAGTCTAACCCATTTAGAACCAGAAACCCCAAAACGGGTACCCTGGCAAACACTGCAGGATCAGATCAGATGCCGCAGAATGCAGCATCTGATCAGGGCCTACACTGTTTGCAAAATGTTCAGCCATTTTCCTAATCAATTTGGAAGAAAACGCAATGTGACACCACTAAATTAGGATGATTCCATTTGGTACAAAAAGGTTTAATGTTTTGTTTGATTTGAGGATTAACGTCCCCATCAACACTATACAGGTCCTTTTGGAGATGTTTCAAATTATGACGGACTTTTACTCGACATTGCGATTTGTTTGTTTGATTGATTTGCGGTTTAACGTCCCCGTAAACTCTTTATAGGTCATTTTGGAGACGTTGCTTCCAATTTTATGGGACTTTTACTCGACATTGAGGTGAAATAACATCTCAAGCCCTTTCGCCCAATAAAACCATTAGGGTTTATAAGCATGGCCGGTACGATTCACACCGCTTTGCCTGGGCAGTTTTAGATCCTCTAAATGGTTTAATTTACCAGTACTCATGTGTGGTCGGTTTCAGCTCTGCCTGGAAGCATCATGCAAAGCATCTATTTCTTCAAGCCCCGATTGGTTGGGGCTACATCCCGACATTGAGATGAAATGACTTTATCAAGCCCTGCTGCCCAATGAAACCAACAGGGTTTACCAGTACTCATGTGTGGTCAGTTTCAGCTCTGTGTAGAAGCACCATGCAGCCCACTCTATTTCTCCAAGCCCAGATGGGCTTGGGCCAAATTAATATGCAGTCAACACTATTCAGGTCATGTCGAGCCAGTCAGATTACCTTACCACACTTTGGAGGCTTATACAAAAATGCTTAACCAACTGCCCTTCTTGAATCAGTGGAAGGGAGAGAAAAAGTGAAGAAAATACTGCATGATCAATCTGTGGAACTAGGCATGGACTGACCACCCCCTCCCCTCACCCTGATCAACAATCAGACAAATATCTGACTGCATCACCAATGCCTGAGCATGCATGGTCAGACTAAATTTAACCTTACCGTATGAGTAAAAATCCTAAAAATTGTGACACCTTCAGGACTTGCTGTAATTCTCCTAAAATATTAACAACTTTGTTTCATGATCCAATGAGGAGTCCAAAAGCTGCAGAAAGAATGGCAAGCAGTGTAGACCCTGATCTGGGTCTGCAAAGTTTGCTTAGGCCCATCTGTCCCAATACTTAGGATAATTAGCGGTGCAAGTCAGACCGCCCATGCTTATAAACCATATTGGTTTCATTGGGCAGCAGGGCTTGCAATGTCATTTCATCTCAATGTCGGGTAAAAGTCCTACAAAATTGGAAGCAACGTCTCCAAAATGACTATAGGGTTGACAGGGACGTTAAAAACAAACAAATGGTAGTTTCAATTATTTGTTTCAAAATATTTTACAAATGTGACTCCTTTTCTTTTAAAATTAATTCCAGGGATTTTCCTACCCTTCAGAATCAGGGTCCAGGGGCCGCTGAGTTTGGGAAAAGCAACTCGCTAATATTTTATACCGTATTCGCCCTAATTACGGCACATGCTCCTATAAGCGCACACCAAAGCTATTTTTGAAAAGGAAATGCATAAGTGCACACTTTACAGTAATCTCCCCTTGAAGCTCTCATAGAAAATCTATAAAAACTTAACATTATTTGTTCCAACAGTGAAGGCAATGCTTAAGTATCTTTTTCCATCCCATTAAATATCAGTAAGCATCATCTTGGAAGCTGTTGTTTTCATATCAAGTGTGCGCTAATTAGGTAGATTTTTCACCATGATTTTATGACACGATTTTGAAAAAGCTAAGCGCACGGTGCGGTAATTAGGGCTAATACGGTAGTTGGGAATTTAAAACAGCTGTAACTTTGTCAATTGTGGTTCAATTTTCATGAATTTTTTATCAAAATGTAGCACAATATCAGAAATTGGGAAATGTGTTATAAAATTTAGGAATATCTGTCTCTAAATTGGGAAAAATGGGGGCCGATTACCGGCCCAAAAGTTGCACTAGGACAATTCAATGCATTCAATGCATTCATTGTGCAATTTCCAATTACAGCTTCATCTCAATGTCGGGTAAAAGTCCCACAAAATTGGAAGCAATGTCTCCAAAATGACCTTTACAGTGTTGACGGGGACGTTAAACCTCAAATCAAACAAACAAAACAAACAACCAAAGTCTGCCAAATTAGTTAATTTTGCCATTCCCATTTTGCGCTATCAAACGATCAAATTACTTGATGGACTGTTCCTATAAATTTGACAATTATCTGAATGATAAACAGTCAAGATCCAGAAATCATCTCATCTGGATCTACACGTTTTGCAAAGGTAGATCATTATTTTCTGGTTCAGCAGGACACAAGAGTTAAGCAGGCAGTAGGCAGAGCAACAGATAAGGGAAGTGTTTTGTGATAATTGAAGGATAGTTTTCCTTATTTCTCCATATAAACCTATGTTGTGGGTATTCATTAGAACCGCCTCACTGCGGTTATAGTGAGTACCCACAACATAGGTTTATATGGAGTATCGACAGAAACTATCCTTCAAATTCAATTATCATAAAATACTTAACCTTACATGTATCTGTTGCTATGATAAATCACATACACAGTCATTTCTGGAAATGTCTTGTTTACCTCTGTATTTCCAAACTCATCACGAAAACACGTCTATATAATTTTGACCCCCTTGAATCCCACTTTTTTCATCTGGGGTTTACAAACTTTACAGGGTTTACAAACTTTACAGGGATAAATCTCATTTTTCATATTTTCTGCAATATAAATATCACAATCTTTCATCTTAACCCTTATTTTGCTGAATATTCAGTTTAACCACACCCATTTCTGACTTTGAACCAATCAGATTACTTAATGTAATTTATTCTTACAAATCCATAAAGTGAATGTCAAACAGTGTAGATCCTGATTAGATGGCTTCTTCAGAAGCAATCTGATCTGGATCTACACTGTTTCCAAAGATAGGGGTTGTCGTGAACTGCAGAATATGAGTTAAAATTTTCTTTTTTTTTTGGCAGTAAAGTTAACAGTGTATTTCAAAAGGCGTGTTTTCATAATGTTACAAGTCCCCTACTTCTAAATTTTATGAAAGGCTGAACTGGTAATAAGACAACCAAGTATGTCAGGAGAGAACGCGAAGGTAAAATTGCATCACACTTGTCCAAAAGGCCCAGAAAATAGTCGGTTGTGCTTGAGGAGTAGACTGCAATTTAGCCTCCTGCCACCTATTAGGTAATGACGACTTAGTGGACTCTTCCATTGCTTTATGTTGGACAAGACCATTTGTCATATAAGGGGTGTCAGGCCTATTTTTTCCGTTTGTATTCTATTTTTGACTGAAAATTCTATTACCAAATAGTGTGGGCCCTGATCAGATGCCACTTTCTGTGGCCTTTGATCTGGGCTTGCACTGTTTGCCAAGGTAACCCATTAGGGGTTTCCCCGCATGAAATGGGTTAAGGCTGTTGTAGCTCAGGCAGTCGCTTGGCAAGATCAGACAAAATTTAAACACTATTCACATTTTGTGCCCAGTGTTTTATTGACACAACTTAAGGGGATGTCTCACCAAAAAACCTATTCTACAGTAAATCTGAACTCCACTGCATGACGAAGGACAACCAGGCTGCACAAAGGGCAATAAATCCCATATATACCATCTTGATCCACAAAGCTATGCAGAACAGTCAGACCACCAACGGAAGTCCTATTCTGACTTCTTTTTCTCTTAAAAAAGTGGGCTGTTACAAGTTAAGGTTTTTAGTTAGTGTATCACTCTAGACAGCCTTTTTTAGGGAAGGAACGTGATAATCAATCAAAAACACTTCCTTAATTAATTGATGACATTACAACATACTTTTTCTCCATATAAACTGCAGCTCAAGAAAATATATTTTATTTATCCATTTTTTTTTTTCATAAATTGATTTGAGGTTTAACCCTTTTTGTACCAAATGGAATCTCTTTATACATAGAAGCCTCCGTGATGTAGTGGTTACGCTACTCGCCTTGTAAGCCAGGAGTCGCAGGATCGATCCCAGGCTTCTCCAGACTTTCGGATGAGTCTTCAAACCGAGGTCCCGTCTCCGTATGACCTTAGTTGTTGGTGGGACATAAAACTCAAACACTCACTCATTCTCCTTATATATAGAGAGCAGGACTTTATTTCAAAATTTAGGGGTGTCAGGTTTTGTTTTCATCAAAATTGATTTGGAAAATGACTGGACTTTAAGCAAACAGTGGAGGCCCTGATCAGATGCCGGGTTATGCGGCGTCTGGTTTGGGCCTGCACTGTTTGCCAGGGTACCCGTTTTGGGGTATCCGGTACCTAATGGGTTAACACCCCAGTCAGCAGTGTATATGCCCTTTTAGTGACGTTGCTTCCAATTTTGTGGGGCTTATACCCAACACTGAGATGAAATGACATCTCAAGCCCTGTCGCCCAATGAAACCAATAGGGTTTATAAGCATGGACAGTCTGACTCGCACTGCTTTTCCTGGGCAGGCTTAGATCCTCTAAACAGTTTACCAGTACTCGTGTGCGGGTCGGTTTCAGCTCTGCATGGCAGCATCATGCAGCCCATATATATTTCTTCAAGCCCGTTCTTTTTGTACTAAATGGAAACTTCCACCTTATATATACATGTAGCACAAGTCCATTTCAAAATTAAGGGGTGTCAGGTTGCGTTTTCTTCAAAATTTATTTGGAAAATAGCTGAACGTTTTGCAAACAGTGTAGGCCCCGATCTGGGCCTACACTGTTTGCCAATTACCCAATTTGGGGTTTTCTGCTCCCGAGAAGTCAACTCTGGGAGGGGTAACAAAGTAATTTAACCCTTATCTTGCTGTTCACGACAACCCCTATCTTTGCAAACAGTGCAGATCCAGGTCAGATGGCTTCTGAAGAAGCCATCTGATCAGGAGCTACACTGTTTGGCATTCAGTTTATGAATTTGTAGCAATAAATTACATCAAGTAATTTGATTGGTTGATATACAGAAATGGGAGTGGCTTACATGAATATTCAGCAGGTTAAAGGTTAAGACATAAACCAGCCTGCGCAGCTACACAGACTCTTGCAAGACTCAACACTCTTCAAGTGCTAAAAAACTAGCAGACCGCATTTTCAAAGTACAGTAAAATTCTGCTATTAAGACCACCATAAATTAAGACTAATTTGTGTCTTAATTACAAATTTAGATGCTTTAGGTTTAGTTTTTCTGGGTTTTCTGAACCCATTGTCTTCAAGTATAGACCACCTTTTGGGATCTGTTTGCAAAGGTCGGGACTGTTTGCAAAGGTCGGGACTGTCATGTTCAGCAGTATAAGGTTTAACCCTTTACCTGCTGAATATTCATTTAAGCCACATCCATTTCTGTCTATCAACCAATCAAATTACTTGATGTAATTTATTGCTACAAATTCATAAACTGAATGCCAAACAGTGTATATCCTGATCAGATCAGGATCTTCACTGTTTGCAAAGATAGGGGTCGTCGTGAACAGCATGATAAGAGTTAAGGATAATTTTCAACATCCTATCTAGCTGGAACTTATTAGAATTGCCTTATCAACGACACTGTAGTATTTTGTTGGGTCATCCACGCAGTCAAGCATAGTGGTCACCCATCCAGGTACATGTACTAAGGCCAACAAAAAATGTCTTGTGTCCGGAAACCCTACCGACCCTACTTTTTGGGGGCCTATCCAAACTTTTTTAGAGACCTCTGAGAATTTTTCTTTGATTTTAAGGGTGTTTTTCAATGAATTTATGCCATTCCAATACAAAAAAAGTCCCACCCCCCCCCAAAAAAAAGTTTGCCTACCTACCTACCCAGAAAATTATTTTGATGTTTCCGGAAACAAGACATTTATTTTTTTTTGCCTAACAATGATCTCTGTTGCTTAACTTCATGAAAAAGCCAACCACTCTACCTACATCCCTAAAACAGCCGGCTCCTACAGCAAATATGTGTAAGTGGTGTATTTATCACTAAGAATTGGCATAAACTGGCCTATACAACAATGCAGACCCAGTCTACACTGTTTGCCATTCAATCTGCACCATTTGGACTCCTGAAATAGATCCAGGCAGAGCTGAAACTGACCACACCTGAGTACTGGTAATCCGCTTAGAAGGACTAAGCCTGCCCAGGCGAAGTGATGCCAGTCAGACCGTCCAATGCATATACGCCTTTTGGCTTTATTGGACGGCAGGGCTTGAGATGTCATTTCATCTCAATGTAGGGTAAAAGTCCCACAAAATTGGAAGCAACGTCTTTAAAATGACCTAAATAGTGTTGATGGGGCGACGTTAAACCTCAATTCATACAAACAAATACATCAGACAGGCATTTTTTAACAAGCACCCATAGCTAGTCTGTGTTAGGTTTAGAAGGTGGTTATTAACCCATTGTATACTGGTGGACTCTTCCATTGCTATACATGTATTTGGACAAGTCCATTTGTCATTTAAGGGGCATCAGGCCTATCCCATGTTTGATGGAAAATCCTGTTAGCAAATAGTGCTGGCCCTAATCAAACGCCACATTCCGCGGCGTCTGATCTGGGCCTGCACTGTTTGCTAAGGTACCCGTTTAGGTCTCCGATACAAAATGGGTTAAGAATATGGAAAGTAAACGCCAGCTTACCGTATACACTGACCATTGTCCTGACGAACCACAGTATAACCTCAAACTTTGCAAACAGGGTAGATCCAGATAAGCGATACTGTTTGTTATCAAGCTTGAGAATTTGAATTCATTAATATCTTGCAATTTGATTGGCTGATAGTCAGAAATGGGTATGGAGAAATTAATCTATTTAGCAGGACAAGGGTTAACATTAATGGACGCTCATACCATAGGTGTATATTCCTCCTTTTGGTTTGGCAAACGAGATAACATTTGTTACTTCGGCTTGTGTTATGTACATAAACTGTTTCTCTCCGAGAAAGGATCAACATAATTCGTAAAAATTCGGACACATTGAGGACTTGCTGGAATTCTCCAAAAATTTTAACAAATTTGTTTCACAATCCAGCAAGGTGTCCAAAAAATGCAGACTCAATGGCAACGAGTGTAGACCCTGATCAGACTGCTCCTTCAGGACCAGTCTGATCTGGGTATGCACAGTTTTGCCCTGTCACAGTTGTCAGAGAGTGGTGATACTTTAACCAAAAAGCTACGAGTAATCTACCAAGGTATTTAAATGTCAGAAAGGGGGAATTGCGGTCTGTAACAATGTAACACAGTTGTTTTACCAACAGGGTCTCTGCTTTGGATCTCGCCCCCACCCATAGGGGCTTGGAGAAATAGATCGGGCTGCATGATGCTTTCACGCAGTGCTGAAACTGACCGTAAACCGCTTACAAGGACTAAGCCTGCCCAAGCAAAGTGGTGTGAGTGCATAAACATGTATATACATTTTTGTTTCATTGGATGGCAGGGCTTGAGATGTCATTTCATCTCAATGCCAGGTAAAGGTTCCACAATATTGGAAGCATCGTCTCCAACATGACCTAAATAGTGTTAACATGGATGTTAAACCTCAATTCAATCAATCAAGAAATCAATCAAGTAATCTGCTTTGGATCCCACTAATATATTTTTGGGGTTTTAGTTTTATGGCCTTTTCAAGTTTATTTCGCTTATTTCAGGCTGATTGTTAATCAGAGGTTGGCAAAAACCGGAGAACCTGGAAAAAAAACTACATAACCTTCCATTGTAAACCACAGCAGTGAGAGACCTTATGACTGAGTCAGCGCTCTTAACCATTAGGCCATGGAAGCCCGTTCCCACAAACAGTGCCACAAACAAAGATCGATTTAATATTGTATTAATCATTGTCCTGCTGAGCCCGGATATGCCTTATTTTCCCATGAAGATCCAGGTCAGAAGCCATCTGATCAGAATCTACATTGTTTGCCATTCAGTTTATGAATTTGGCGCAATAATTTGCATCAAGTAATCTGATTGGTTGATAATCGGTAGTGGGTGTGGCAGATGGAAATATTCAGCAGGAAAAGGCTTCAATAGGATGTGGTGTAACTTACCAGCAACATCAGAAGTAGTAACAGTGGAAGAGCTATCAGGCGACTGTTTATTCAACATACGATCTAACATAAGCTGCCCGTATTGCTGTAGTAACGTATTTTGTATTGCCCAGGAGAGGGAGCTATCACCGGTCGCCGGATTATCAGCAGTCTTCACTGGTAATGACATACTTTTGCCCTCCAGATACGCGGCCGCATCGAGGAGCCCTTTATCTATATTGCTTGCTGGCTGCGGGTGTGCGTGAGCCGGTGGGGGCACTGGCATGGACTGTGATGAGACAGAAATGGCGTGGGATTCATGGGCTTGTGGCACAGGTATCGGCAAGGTTATTGGTGGTGAGCCCAATCCTCCGGCAACAATAGTCGATACAACTTCGCTTGTGTCGGTGTCTTGATCATTTTTCGCCGGTGGCGTTTCCATGTCTTAGAAAGCAAAGTCTACTTTTAGCGTCTATTATCGATGTTAAACATCCGATCCTGGTGCCGTTTTATCTTTTCTCTTGGCGGTAGATGTAAAATATAATTCATTTTGTGAATTCTTTGTTTATCAAATCTACAATATATATATCACAGACTGTTTTCCTATTAAATATATCTGTTAAGTAGGGGAGATAACACTTCCCAGCAGCTAGGTGGGTTGAATGGCAGTTATTTTCCTTGGTTTTGCTGAAATGAAAATGAAAAGTAATCAAGACTCACAATTAACCCATTTTGTACCAAATGGAATCTTCCTCCTTGTAAAAACATGGCAGGAGTCCATTTCAAAATTTAGGGGTGTCAGGTTGTGTTTTCTTTAAAATTTATTTGGAAAATAGCTTAACTTTCTGCAAACAGTGTAGGCCCTGATCAGACACCGTGTTCTGTAGTGTCTGATCTGGGCCTGCACTGTTTGCCAATTACCCGTTTTCTGGTTTCCGGTACAAAATGGGTTAACCCTTAATTACGCTGCTGCTCATTAACACCCCCTACCCTTTGGCAAACAGTGTAAATCCAGATCAGATGGCTTCTGATCAGGATCTACACTGTTTGTTATTCAGTTTGTGAATTTGAACAAAACATTATATCATGTAATCTGATTGCCGAACAGTAAGAAATGGGTGTGGCTAATTAAATTAAATTTTCAGCAGGAATACCCTTTCAACCCTGAGTTTGTGAAATGGAATCTTCCATCTTTGAATCTGGACACATCCATTGTAGAAAATCAGGGCCCAAGAGTATAGAACTTATTTCATGCTCAACTCACTTGAGCATGAAATTTGTCCTGCTCATAAATTTTGAAATGCCACCATTGTTGGCATTTTAAAATTTATGAGCAGGACAAATAACATTCTGTGCCGATCTGAGCAGGAAAATTGCCTCTTTTGTTTGTGCCTTAATATTTTATATGAGCATTACAATTTTCCTGCTCAGCTGAACTGAGCATGAAGAAAGCTTTATAACTTCAGGGCCAGGACATGTATGTTAATATCCCAGCAGGCACATGGCGCAATTGCAACGTCATGACGTTTATGCAATGTCACATCAATGTCGGTGCAAAGTTTTGATGTTGCACCGACACTGATTTGACGTTGCCCTAGCGAAGTGTGCCTGCTGGGATCACTAAGTGTAGAATCTTCCTGAAGAGACTGCTAATTATGAGCCTACAGTGTCTGCATAGGTATCTATATCAGTCTACAAGGCTGCCCCCGCCCACGAGGGATTGAAGAAATAGATGGGCTGCATGATGCTTCCACGCAGAGCTGAAACCGGCTGCACACGAGTACTGGTAAACCACTTAGAGGATCTAAGCCTGCCAAGGCAAAGCTGTGCGAGTCAGCCCACCCATGCTTATAAACCCTAGTGTGTTCATGGGGCGACAGGGCTTGAGATGTCATTTCATCTCAATGTGGGGTAAAAGTCCCACAAAATTGGAGGTCATGTCTCCAAAATGACCTACACAGTGCTGACAGGGACGTTAAACCTCAAATCAAACAAACAAACAGTCTGCATAGGTGCATGTATCTATATCAGTCTGCAAGGTTGAAAATATAATGGACACAAAAGTTAAAGCAAATCCCATCTTATACAGATGAAACTGTAGTTAACCCTTTTTGTACCAAATGGAATCTTCCTCCTTATACATGTACATGTATATGACAGGAGTCCATTTCAAAATTTAGGGGTGTCAGGTTGTATTTTCTCCAAAATTGATTTGGAAAATTGCTGAACTTTTTGCAAATAGTGTAGGCCCTGATCAGACACCACTTTCTGCAGCATCTGATCTGGGCCTGCAATGTTTGCCACGGTACCAATTTCGGAGTTTCCAGTCTGAAATGGGTCAACAGAGGCTGGCTCAAAAACAGACTTTGAGCAGAGGAGTGAGTGTTTGAGTTTTACATCCCACCAACAGCTAAGGTCATACGGAGATGGGACCTTGGTTTAAAGACTCATCCGAAAGTCAGGCGATGCCCGGGATCGATCCTGCCACCCCTGGTTTACAAGGCGAGTAGCATAACCACTACACCACGGAGGTTTCTGTGTGAGCAGAGGAACAGAAAAGCAGGGCATTTGCATAAAAGCAGGGTATTTGCATAAATACCCTATTAAACCGAAAGAATACCCAATTAAAAATAAATTCAAGGGTAACAAAACTCATGTAAAAATACAAAATACCAAATCATTCTATTCTTGATATACCGTAACGCTCCTAAGTATTGGGACAGATAGGCCTGAGCCAACAGTGCAGACCCAGATCAGACTGCTCCTGAAGGAGCAGTCTGATCAGGGTCTACACTGTTTGCCTTTCAGTCTGCACTTTTTGGACTCCTTGCTGGATCGTTGGACAAATTTGTTAAAATTTTAAGAGACTTACAGCGAGTCCTTAAGTGTCTGAATTTTTAGGATTTTATTGTACGTACATGTACTTCTTATGGATTCAAATCTTTCTGTTCTGATAACTTCCTGTGCTGGGTTATAATTCATTGTACCTTTTTGATGCTTGCTTTTTACAAGTGCACATGGGATGTACAGAACTTTTATACAAGCATTAAACATTGTGACCTTGCATTTACATTTACGCCTCTGTCAAGTTGTAAAATAAGCTTAACCCTTGACCTGCTGAATATTTAAGAAATGAATTTTATTTTTCTGCAGTTCATGGAAGTATGAACGCAGTTGGTCGCGTGCAAAGTAAATGAACCCCGAAGGGGTTCATGTAAACTTTGCTAGCGACCCGCTGTCGTTCATACTTTCATGAAAAGCAGAAAAATTAAGTTTATTTTTTATATTTACATTATTTGCCCCTCATCACTGGGCGAAAAAAAATGCTTGTAGGGCAAATTTTTAAAGCTGAAAAGCATTTTCACGCTGTGTTTCTACAATGAGCGGAGCAGCGTTGACGTCATCAACGCCCGTAGAGAACAATGGTTTAGAATGACGTCACTTAACGTCACTAAAAATCATGTGATTCGATGCGTTCATGGAATTATGAACGCAATTGTTTTCTGTAGGTTTACATTAGACTTTACACTGGAAATGTAAATATTTATATATGCCACACCCACCACTGATTATCAACCAATCAGATTACTCGATGCAAATTATTGCAACAAATTCATGAGCTGAATGACAAACAATGTAGATCCTGATCAGACGGCTTCTGAAATCTGATCTGGATCTTCATTGTTTGAAAGATAAGACATATCCTGACTCAGCAGGAAAAGGGTTAAACAATTGTATACTGGAAGACTTTCTCAATGCTATATGTTGGACAAGTCCAATTGTCATATAGTGGTAGGCCTATTTTTTTTTCATTTTTATTCTTTTTTTATGGAAAATCCTGTTCATATCTGTGATATCTCCCGGATCATGCGGGAGGCTCCCGCATTTGAAGCATACCTCCCGCTCTCCCGTCCGGGAGACAGAATCTCCCGCATTTGCAATTTTCCTGTCCGATTTTTTCCAGAGCTACCATTTGCGGTAAGCGGTTACAGACTTAGAATTTTTACTGCTGAAGGCAATTAACGAATAAGCAAGGAATATATCGGACACTTAACGGTAAACATCAACTTCTTAAAGCCGATAATCCTTTGTTCTGTCTCGGGTGACTGCACAGAATAAACATGATCTGGCTGCCAGTAAAGATTACATAAGCTGACGTAATTTATTTACCGTTATCTCTTACGAGAGAGGTGCATCTGCACTCAGTACAGATACTCACTAGTTTGTACGGTGACTGTCGCAGTTCTATTTTACTTATATTTAGCTTAGATTTAAATTGAAATTGTGCGTTCATTTTCCCATTTTTTATCACCGTTTGTTCCTTTTATATCACTCTCCCATTTGTCTTTTGTTTTCATATTTTCTGTAAAGTTAGAAATTTTGATTTTGAAAGTGGAAAATAGTTATCATTTACCAATCAGTAACGAGTTATTACTAAAAGTCATGAAATCAACAGCAGATTTTCTTATTTGGAAATTGTCCCCCTTGAGTAAGCTTTTTACAAGTACTGTATTTAAAAAGATTTGTGACCGGGAACTTCATGTGAGTGAAATCTATAATTAGTGTGCATTTATTAGCTCACCTGACCGGAGGTCATGGTGAGCTTTTGTGACTGTGAGATGTCCGGCGTCGTTGTGCGTCGTCCATCGTGCGTTGTCCGTGCGTAAACTTTTCTTGTGAATACACCAGAGGTCACAGTTTTGGGCCAACCTTCATAAATGATAAAACTTGGTCAGAATGATCACCATGACAATATCTCGGTCAAGTTCGAATAGGGGTCATGTGGGGTCAAAAAGTAGGTTAGTAGGTCAAATCATAGAGAAACCTTGTTAACACACTAGAGGCCACAGTTTTGGACCAATCATCATGAATTTATTTCAGAATGATCATCTTGACAATATCTCTGTCATGTTCGAATATGGGTCATGTCCAGTCAAAAAGTAGGTCAGTAGGTCAAATCATAGAAAAACGTTCTGAACACACTAGAGGCCACAATTTTAGTCAGATTATCATCAAACTTGCTCAGAATGATCATCTTGACAATATCTTGATCAAGTTTAAAATTCAGAAAGTAGATCATTTGGTTATTTTGCCATAACTGTTGATCCATTTAAGATAGAGCCTTCATATTTGGCATGTAGGTTCCTTGTGACAAGGGCTTCCACTCATACAAAAATGACTCGTAACCTTGACATGTGACCTTCTTTATCATCACTTTTGAACCATTTGAGATAGTGCCTTCAAATTTGGAATGTTTGTTCTGTGGGACAAGGACTTCCCACTCATACAAAAAGTTTGACCTGTGACATTGACCTTTCACCTACTTAATCATAACTTTTGAACTATTTGGGATAGCGCCTTCATATTTGGCATGTATGTTCCTTCTGACAAGGGCCTCACACCCATACACACAATTTTACCTGTGACCTTGACCTTTGACCTACTTCACCATAACTTTTGAGCCATTTGAGATAGAGCCTTCATATTTGGCATGTAGGCTCCTTGTGACAAGGGCTTCCCACACATACAAAATTTTTGACCTGCGAACTTGACCTTTTACCATTTTTGTCATAACTTTTGAACCATTTAACATAGAGCCTTCATAATTGGCATGTAGGTTCCTTGTGACAAGGTCTTCCCACTCATGCAAAAAAATTGACCATGACCTGTGACCTACTTCATCATAACTTTTGAACCATTTGAGATAGAGCCTTCATATTTGGCATGTATATTCCTTGTGAGAGGGGCTTCCCACTCATACAAAAAGTTTGACCTTGACCTACTTTATCATAACTTTTGAACCATTTGAGATAGATCATTCATATTTGGCATGTATGCTCCTTCTGACAAGGCACCGTACTATATTACCTGCCATTTCATTTCTTCAGTGTGGATCAGGTGAGCGATCCAGGGCATCATTATATCAAGGTTTGGATGTAACAAAATTTACATTTTAAACAAATAAAGACACAGCATTTTTTTCATGTGATTCTCACTTACCGGTATTTTTGGGGGGCCAACCTGAACAATTGTTATAAAATGGTATTAATTTCAGCATGGTCTGCTTTACCTATACATGTATCTATGAACAGGGTGATCTGAGAAAGGCCAAAAAAGTTGCCTCCACAGACTATATGAAGTGTAAATAGTGCTAGAAGTAATGCGTATCATTGAACAGACCTTTGGTCTTTGGGTCTGTTCAGTAGCAGTAAAACCCAGCACTCAGGCTTTCAAGTGACTCCTGGTGAAAAAGTAGGAGAAAAGTAGGAGCCCAAGATATCAAAAAGTAGGAGAAAAGTAGGAAAAAAGTAGGAACCTGATATAAAAAGTAGGAGCTAATGGACACGAACATACCTCCATATGTCTCACATTTTACAAGTTTTTGGGCAGTTTTATACGGCATTTGAGTCGAATGTTTTTACCTCAGTTAGCAGGCACCTGTAAAATGTTAGTGGCTAACCCATCTAGTACAGTTATTCATGACTGCAGCCAATGCTTTTGTCAAGAGTTTGCCACTGGCAGATATCTGTACCTAGATATTGACATTACGTCAAAATATTGATTCAAAAGAATTAATGAATTTTGAAAATTTACATTTGTGAGAAGCATCAGCTACAGGATGTCCAGGTGAAGGCATCACAGCACTGCTACAATGAATTCTTGTTATGCAAACTAAGACAGCATTTAAGTTGCTCACTCAAGTCAAGGCTTTAAAGTATTGCTGCAATGAATATCTGTCATGCTAAACAAGACAGGGCTCTAGTTAGTCACTTCAGTCATCACATAATTGTTGCAATGAATTTCTGTCAAGCTAAACAAGACAGAGCTCTAGTTGGGCACTTCAGTCATCACAGCATTGCTATAATGAATTTCTGTCATGCTAAACAAAACAGAGCTCTAGTTGGTCACTCCAGTCATCACAGTATAGCTGCAATGAATTTCTGTCATGCTAAACAAGACAGGGCTCTAGTTGGTCACTTTAGCCATCACAGCATTGCTGCAATGAATTTCTGTCATGCTAAACAAGACAGAGCTCTAGTTGGTCACTTCAGTCATAGCGGGATTGCTGCAATGAATTTCTGCCATGCTAAACAAGACGTAGCTCTAGTTGGTCACTTCAGTCATCACAGCATTGCTGCAATGAATTTCTGTCATGCTAAATAAGACAGAGCTCTAGTTGGTCACTCCAGACATCACAGCACTACTGCAATGAATTTCTGTCAAGCTAAACAAGACATAGCTCTAGTTGGTCACTTCGGTCATCACAGCATTGCTGCAATGAATTTCTGTCATGCTAGACAAGAAAGATCTCCTGTCGGTCGATCACTGCAGTTAAGGCATTGCATTACTGCTGCTTTGAATTCCTGTAATCCTCCATAAGATCTCAGATTTTTCACTGCAGTTAAGGCATCATAGCATTGCTTCAATGGTTTCTGTCATGCTAAACAAGACACAGCTCTGTTTGGTCACTTCAATTAAGGCAACACAGCACTGCTGCAATGAATTCCTTTCATGCTCAACAAGACAGAACTCTAGTTGGTCACTTCAATAAAGGCAACACAGCACGGCTGCAATGAATTCCTGCCATTCTCAATAAGACAAAACTCTATATGGTCATTGCAGTTAAAGACATCAAAGCATGGCAACAATGAATTACTTAAATACTTATCATAATAATGCTAGTTGGTCACTGCATTTAAGGCAAATTTAAGCAACACTGCTGCAATGAATTTCTGTCATGCTAAGAAAGTCAGAGCTCTAGTTGGTAACGCAGTTAAGGCACCACAGAAGTGCTGCAATAAATTGTGCCATGCTTAACAAGACTCTAGTGGGTAAATGCAGTTAAGGCATTACTGTACTGTCGCGGTGTATCCCTTTCATGCTCAAGACAGAACTCTAGTTGATCACTGCAGTCAAGGCATCACAGCATTGCTGCAATAAATTTCCATCTTGCTCAACAAGACTGAGCTCCAGTAGGTCTCTGCATTTTAGTCATCAGAGCACTACTGCAATGTATTTCTGTCATGCTCAACAAGACATAGCTCTAGATGGTAACCACAGTTAGGGCATCACAGCATGCCTGCTACAACAAGAATATCGGTGAAACCGATGGATGCTCCCCGAACGTGCAATAGTCGGAACAGGAAACATTATCCCAGTTAAAGAGCAGTATACTGTGTATACTCACTGTACTTCAAAATGGAGTATAACAAAACCTGTCAGTGGACAGATTAGCTTGCCTGATGGCACTGTCATACAAACATCAGCAACACAAAAGTCCGAATAAATGAAAGGAAGAACTGTTTAATACAAATTATTGAAAACTAACTCTCGTACACAGAGGCAATCCTCATAGGACTGTCGCCAGGTATGGTTCGGTATTGGGTGCCTTTACATGCATATAAAATATCAGACGGGTTCGAAAATTATATTAAGCAAATGTAGATGCTAGAGCGATGACAAAGTTTTTCTAAAAATAGCCGCAGTGACCTTGACCTTGACCCCAGGACCCTGAGTTTTTTCTAAAAATAGCCGCAGTGACCTTATCCTTGAGCCCAGGACCCTGAAAGTCAAACTTGCTCCAGATATTATCATACCCAACATTTGTGTGAAATTATATTAAAATCCATCAATAAATGTAGGCACTAGAGCGATGACAAAGTTTTTTTCTAAAAATAACCACAGTGACCTTGACCCCAGGATCCTGAAAGTTGAACTTGCTCGAGATATAATTATACCCAACATTTGTGAAAAGTTATATTAAAATCCATCAGCAAATGACGACGCTAGAGCGATGACAAAGTTTTTTTCTAAAAATAGCCACAGTGACCTTGACCTTGAGCCCAGGACACTGAAAGTTGAACTTGCTCGAGATATTATCATACTCAACATTTGTGTGAAATTATATTAAAATCCATCAATAAATGTAGGCACTAGAGCGATGACAAAGTTTTTTTCTAAAAATAACCACAGTGACCTTGACCCCAGAATCCTGAAAGTTGAACTTGCTCGAGATATTATTATACCCAACATTTGTGTGAAGTTATATTAAAATCCATCAGCAAATGACGACGCTAGAGCGATGACAAAGTTTTTTTTCTAAAAATAGCTACAGTGACCTTGACCTTGAGCCCAGGACCCTGAAAGTTGAACTTGCTCGAGATATTATCATACTCAACATTTGTGTGAAATTATATTAAAATCCATCAATAAATGTAGGCACTAGAGCAAAAACAAAGTTTTTCTAACAAGATGTGTTTGTGAAACACTGATGCCCCCGGACAGCGCCAATGTTAATGTTTTTAAAAATTTTGAAAAAAATAGGTCAAAGGTCAAGGTCAAGGTCAAGGTCACGAAATCAAAAATTATGGTACCACTGGAAAGGTCTTGTGATAAGGTATACACATGTGAAATATGAAAGCTCTATCTATTACCATTCAAAAGTTATGCCCAATGTTAAAGTTTTTGCAGACGGACAAACGGACAAACAGACAAACAGACGGACAGACCAAAAACTATATGCCCCCGAATCTCTTAGATTCCGGGGGCATAAAAATAGCCACAGTGACCTTGACCTTGACCCCATGACCCTGAAAGTCAAACTTGCTTGAGATATTATCACACCCAACATTTGTGTGAAGTTATATTAAAATCCATCAGCAAATGACACCGCTAGAGCTATGACAAAGTTTTTTCTAAAAATAGCCGCAGTGACCTTGACCTTGAGCCCAGGACCCTGAAAGTCGAACATGCTCAAGATATTATCATACCCAACATTTGTGTGAAGTTATATTAAAATCCATCCATAAATGTAGGCACCAGAGTGATGACAAAGTTTTTTCTAAAAATAGCCACAGTGGCCTACCACTGCAGCTTTAAACAAAGTACCATAACTCTGTGACGAATCATCTAACCAGATAGCACGGATAATATGCGCATCCTCTATTGCTGCTTAAGGTTCCATTGAAGTTTCGTTGAATTTCTGCATGTAGTTGCTGAGAATTCGCGTGGACATGAACAGTACCCTATATATTCATGCAGAATTCATCAAAGGGCCATAACTGTTGGAAAAATCATCGAACCAAAACACGCAGGTGATATGCGCATCCACCTTCGATACTTAATAGTCCCATGAAGTTTCATTGAAATCCGCCCAGTAGTTTCTGAGAATTCGCGCTGACAAGAGCGGGACGGACGCACGGATGCACGGACGCACGGACTCACGGACGCACGGACGAAGCGGCGACTATATGCTCCCCCGAAATTCTTCGGGGAGCATAATAAATTTCTATCAATCTAAAAGTTAAGGCATCACAGCACTGTTGAAGTGAATTCCTCTTGTGCTAAATACGGAGATCTAATTGATCACTGCAGTTAAGGTGTCAAAGCATTGCTGCAATGAACTCCTGTCATGCCAAACAAGACAGAGCACTAGTAAGGGCATCCAAGACATGGTATCAAAGCATTGCTGCTATGAACTGCTGGTCAGTAAAGGCCTCAAAGCACTGCTGCAACGAATTACTCGCATGCTTACCAAAACATAGCTCAGGCTGATCACTCCAGTTAAGAAATCAAACCACTGCTGCTATGAACTCCTGCCTTGCTTAACAAAACAGAGCTCTAGCTGGGCAATGCAGCTGAGGCATCAAAGCATTGTTGCAATGAATTTTTGTCATGCTAAACAAGGCAAAGATCAAGCTAGTTACTGCAGTTAAGGCATCACTGCACTGCTGAAGTGAATGTTTGTCATGCTAACAAGACAGAGTTATAGCTGGTCACTGCAGTTAAGGCATCACTAGACTGCTGCAATGAATTTCTGTAATGCTAAACAAGACAGAACAGTTTGTCACAGCAGTTAGGGCATCAAAGCATTGCTGTAGAGAATTTCCTACCTTTCTCAACAAGACAGAGCTACAGTTGGTCATTTACTTAAAACATCACTACACTACTGACTGCAAAATTTCTTGTCATGTTCAACAAGACAAAACTGTAGATGGTCATTGCAGTTTTGCTTTACATCAACATATTCCAATTAGTACTACAGCTGAAAACAGCAGATGAATGTCAAGGATCATCAGTACATATGTCATGTAAAAAGATGCATTCTACAAATTGTTTGAGATACATATTATATTTTAAGTGCTTAATGTGTTTATTTATTTATTTGGGATCTTAGATTTTGACCAAATAAAAAAAGTAGGAGAAGTAGGAGTTTTTCTGGAAAAAGTAGGAACAAAGTAGGAAGAGACCCAAAAAGTAGGAAAAGTAGGAAAAAGTAGGAAAAAGTAGGACTACTTGAAAGCCTGCAGCACTGGATAAAAAGGAGGACTGGAAACATCTTAGGATATTTTTTCTAATCAAGTATTTCTACACTAAAGCATGTTGCAGGAACTTTCAACAATCAAGTGATTCTGACAAATACCTATTACATGAAATCACATCTATGGACTTGTGGTTACAGCATTGTTTGTAAACAACCTACAACTTGCTATTTTGAAATTAAACTTGACAAAATATGTTCCTATCATTTTAATTAAGTAGTTCCAATTCCTTTGTACATCTAAACCACAAAAAAATGACAAGAAAAAAACAACAAAAAAAAAACAAGAAAAATGCCTAATGGCATTATGGACGGGTTTTTGTTCAGTACAGTTTTTGCATTTTGTTTATCCAAATGTTATGATATTACCTTTTTCGAAAAAAAAAAATGAAAAAAGAAAGAAAAAAAACTAGAAAAAGTGTCCACAGGACACGGATGCCCCCGCCAAATGCCATTCATAAAAAATATAACAAATGTACTTCAAATCAATCATAAATTATATTAAAATCATAAGTGTAGGCGGTAGAGCGATGACAAAGTTTTTCTAAAAATAGCCACAGTGACCTTGACCTTGAAGTCATGACCTGGAAAGTCAAAGCAACTCGAGATGTTATCATAAGAAACATTTGTGTGAAGTTCTATTAACATCCATCAATAAATATAGGCACTAGAGCAATGACAAAGTTTTTCTAAAAGGAAGTGGCTACTGACAGCCGGCTGTCGATAGCGAATTCGCTATTGACAGCCGGCTGTCGATAGGGAATTCACTATTGACAGCCAGCTAAGGTATTGGATATACATATATTTGTTTAATATATATCTTTGATAAAAAACATGAATCCATAAATAAAAATGAAATAATTATAGAATATTAAAGTGAAGTATTAAACTTTTTTCATACAAATGAAAATTTTTCATCAGAATAATAACTAGAAATGTGTCCAAAGTACACAGATGCCCCCGCTTAGCACATTAATCTTTAAGTGGTGCAAATACCAATCTGTGCGAGTTTCGGCGTTCCACCAATAGTGACCTTGACGTTAAAAGTCGAAATCGCTCGAGATATTGTCATAAGGAACATTTGTGTGAAGTTATTTTGAAATCGGTGAAGAAATGTAAGCGCTAGAGGGGTGACAAAGTTTTTCTAAAAATAGCCAGTGACCTTGACCTTGAAAGTGGAACTCGCTAGAGATATTGTCAAAAGGAACATTTGTGTGAAGTTATATTGAGCTCAGGCGGGCACTGACCACTGGCAGCCATGTATGGTTTTAATTTATTGATTATAAAGTCTCCCAAATGAACCCCCATTCCATGTGGACTCTGTATACAGTTCCTGAGATATAAGGCCTTTTAAGCTGTGGAGGGGTTGGAGCATGGCCCTGGGACACCCAGAAAATCCAAGATTGTTGTCCTTGAATGTGTCTTGGTTTAAACATATTTATTTCGAAAGAATAATGTTTACAAATACAACATAGACATGATACAACAATATAGGATTAGAACGAAAGCTATAAGCTTATTTAGTTCTGTTCCTATGTAATGCTATGAAACTGACATACATAAATGGCCTTTTACAAAGTGGAGGGGGTGGGGCTTGGCCCAGGCACATCCCAGGGGACACACAAGTTGGTGTCACTGAATGCGTCTTATCATAAATGATAAATGAATGTGTCTTATCACTAGGACCAAGAAAATATATTGTTTATGAGTGGGCATCTGAACTGTTTCTGATATAGGAGGCCCTCTTATGAAGTGAAGAGGAGAGGAATGACCCCTGTGGACCACCAAGTTGGTGTGACTGAATGTCTTTAATCACAAGGAACACTAATATATATTATAATGAGGTGGGGATCTTAATGGTGTCTGAGATATATATGGCTTTTTATGAAGTAGAGGGGTGGGCCATGGCATTGACACATTGCCCTAGCACAAAGACTGCCCAGGTTGTTGTGACTGAATGAGTCTTTATCATATGGAACACAAATATACATGCATTAGGGGTGGGAATCTGAATAGTTTCTGAGATATATGTCTTTTTATGAAGTGGAGGGGTGGGGCATGGCCCAAGTGCACCCTGGGAGCCCCCTAGGTTGGTATCATTGAACATGTCTTATCATAAGGAACAAGAATATATATGGTTTAGGGGTGGGGATCTAAATGGTTTCTGAGATATTTGACCTTTTACAAAGTGGAGGGGGTGGGGCTTGGCCCAGGCACATCCCAGGGGACACACAAGTTGGTGTCACTGAATGCGTCTTATCATAAGAAACAAGAATATATATGGTTTTGGGGTCGGGCGAGACATATCGCCTTTTATGAAGTGGAGGGGTGGGGCATGGCCCCGGCGCACCCTGGGAGACCCCTAGGTTGGTATCACTGAATGTGTCTTATCATAAGAAACAAGAATATATATAGTTATGGGGTGGGGATCTGAATGGTTTCTGAGATATATGGCATTTTATGAATTGGAAGGGTGGGGCATGGCCCCAGCCCACACCCTAGAGACCCCAAGGTTGGTATCACTGAATGTGTCTTATCATAAGGAACAAGAATATATATGGTTTAGTGGTGGTGATCTGAGTGGTTTCTGAGATAATTGGCCTTTCAAAAGTGGAGAGGGGAGGGGCATGACCCAGGCACATCCCAGGGGACCCCCAGGTTGGTGTCACTGAATGCGTCTTATCATGTGAAACAAGAATATATATGGTTTAGGGGTGGGGATCTGAAGATTTCTGAGATATTGGGCCTTTTACAAAGTGAAGGGGGTTGGGCATGGCCCCTGCACATCTCAGGGGACTCCCAGGTTGGTGTCACTGAATGTGTCTTATCAAAAGAAACAAGAATATATATGCTTTAGGGGTGGGGATCTGAATGGTTTTGAGATCTATGGCGTTTTATGCACTGGAGGGGGTGGGGCATGGCCCCAGCACACTGTGAGGGACTCCCAGGTTGGCATAAAAGCATATGGCTAAAAGAAGTTTACACAAGGAATATTACTATAAAAGTTTTGTCAAAATATCTGCAAATGTCATTTTTCAATTTTCCCCATTATAAGTCTATGGAAACTACAAGGTGCCATAGCAACCAAACTAATAAGCCAATTTTCATAAACAAGAGGTCCGACCATGATGGTCCTATATCGCTCACCTGAGCTAAGAGATTTATATGTGGATGTCGGGGCAGGGCAATTTTTGGCCTCAGGTCCATAATATTAATAATTTTGGTAGAGGTCCACTAAATGAAACTTAATAACAAATATCAAAGTCCTGGGCCTTCTGGTTTCAGACAAGAAGATTTCTAAAAAATTCCCTATATAAGTCTATGTAAGACCAGTGGGCCCCGTGATGGGGTAAACAATCATGGTAGAGAGCCACTAGATGAAGCTTCATACCAAATATCAAAGACAATGGGCCTCCTGGTTTCAGACAAGAAGTTTTTTAAAGGTTTCCTTATAATGCCTTTGTAAAACCAGGGGGCCCTGGTGCAGGGTTATTTTTTGGTCCTAGGGCTCATAATTTGAACAATCTTGGTAGAGGTCCATTAGATGAAGCTTCATACCAAACATCAAAGGCCTGGGCCTTTTGGTTTCAAAAAAAAATTTTTTTAAAGTTTTTTCCTATATATGCCTTTGTAAAGCCAGGGGGCCCTGGTGCGGGGGCATTTTTGGCCCAGGGCTTTAACTTGAACAATCTTGGTAGAGGTCCACTAGATGAAGCTTCATACCAAATATCAAAGACCTGGGCCTTCTGGTTTCAGACAAGAAGATTTTTAAAGGTTTTCCCTATATAAGCCTATGTAAAACCAGTTGGCCCCGGGGCGGGGCCATTTTTGGCCCCAGGGCAATAATTTGAACAATCTTGGTAGAGGTCCACTAGATGAAACTTCACACCAAATATCAAAGAACTGGGCCTTCTGGTTCCAGACAAGAAGATTTTTAAAGGTTTTTCCCATATAAGCCTATGTAAAACCAGTAGGCCCCAGGGCGGGGCCATTTTTGGCCCCAGGACAATAATTTGAACAATCTTGGAAGAGGTCCACTAGATGAAGCTTCAAACCAAATATCAAAGACCTGGGCCCTCTGGTTCCAGACAAGAAGAGTTTTAAAAGTTTTCCCTATATAAGCCTATGTAAAACCAGCGGGCCCCGGGGCGGGGCAATTTTTGGCCCCAGGGCAATAATTTGAACAATCTTGGTAGAGGTCCACTAGATGAAGCTTCACACCAAATATCAAAGAACTGGGCCTTCTGGTTCCAGACAAGAAGATTTTTTAAGGTTTTTCCCATATAAGCCTAGGTAAAACCAGTAGGCCCCGGGGCGGGGCCATTTTTGGCCCCAGGACAATAATTTGAACAATCTTGGAAGAGGTCCACTAGATGAAGCTTCATACCAAATATCAAAGACCTGGGCCCTCTGGTTCCAGACAAGAAGATTTTTAAAAGTTTTCCCTATATAAGCCTATGTAAAACCAGCGGGCCCCGGGGCGGGGCAATTTTTGGCCCCAGGGCTATAATTTGAACAATCTTGGTAGAGGTCCTCTAGATGAAGCCTTTAATACCAAATTTCAAATACCTGGGCCTTCTGGTTTTAGACAAGAAGATTTTTAAAGGTTTTCCCTATATAAGCCTATGTAAAACCAGCGGGCCCCTGGGCGGGGCCATTTTTGGCCCCAGGGCAATAATTTGAACAATCTTGGTAGAGGTCCACTAGATGAAGCTTTATACCAAATATCAAAGACCTGGGCCTTCTGGTTTCAGACAAAAAGATTTTTAAAGGTTTTCCCTATATAAGCCTATGTAAAACCAGTGGGCCCCTGGGCCGGGCCATTTTTGGCCCCAGGGCAATAATGTGAACAGTCTTGGTAGAGGTCCACTAGATGAAGCTTCATACCAAATATCAAAGACCTGAACCTTCTGGTTTCAGACAAAAAGATTTTTAAAGGTTTTCCCTATATAAGCCTATGTAAAACCAATGGGCCCCGGGGCGGGGCCATTTTTGGCCCCAGGGCAATAATTTGAACAATCTAGGTAGTGGTCCACTAGATGAAGCTTCATACCAAATATCAAAGACCTGGGCCTTCTGGTTCCAGACAAGAAGATTTTTAAAGGTTTTCCCTATATAAGCCTATGTAAAACCAGTGGGCCCCGGGGCGGGGCCATTTCTGGCCCCAGGGCAATAATTTGAATAATCTTGGTAGAGGTCCACTAGATGAAGCTTCACACCAAATATCAAAGACATGGGCCTTCTGGTTTCAGACAAGAAGATTTTTAAAGTTTTTGTTTCTTATTTTCCACTTTTGTTGCCATGGCAACCAGAGTTCTGCATGGAATGGAATTCTTTGAACAACTTTGAAAGAGGACCACCCAAAGATCATTTCTGCCAAGTTTGGTTCAAATACATCCAGTGGTTTAGGAGGAGATGTTGTTTAAAGGAAAATGTGAACGGACATACAGACGAAGACAACGACGACGGACGGTGAGTGATCACAATAGCTCCCCCAGAGCCTTCGGCTCAGGTGAGCTAAAATCAAATCAATCCCCCAACCCAAGGATGCTACAGATAAAATTTGGGCCCAACCAGCCCAGTGGCTTCAGAGGAGATGACGTTTGAAAGTGTGGACGCCACAAATGCCGACGCAGACAACGACGGACAACTGCCTATCCTATAAGCTCCCCCGGAGCCTTTGGCTCTGGTGAGCTAAAAAATTTAAGTCTATGACCTTCACCTTGAGGTCATGTGTGTGGGGTATGGCCAAATAAAGTTTTGGATCTGTAACTTTGTCATACCAAATATTATATAGTTTGGACAATATGGGCTATTAACATACTTAAATTTGAAAATTTCTATGTCTGTGACCTTGACCTTGAGGCCATGTACATAGGTGGGGGTACAGCTGAATATCACTTTGGACCTTTATCTATCATAGCAAAATATGAACTCAAAAAATCAACATTAAATTTCTAAGTGTGTGACCTTGACCTTGAAGTCTAAGGCATGAGTGGGGGTATTGCCAAATAAACCTTTGGACCTGTATCTATCATCATAGCAAATATAAACCAAATCCATCGTATGGTTTGGAACTAGCTCTTTGAAAACTTTAACATTAAAATTTCTAAATCTGTGACCTTTATCATGAGGTCATGGGCATGGGCCGGGGTATTGCTGAATGAATTTTTGGACCTACATCTCTCATCATAACACATGAACCAAATCAATAAAAAAGTTAGGGTTTTACCTGGTACAAATATCTTAACTTGAGTCTTAAATATTAAAAATTTCTAAGTTGGTGATCTTGACCTTGAAGTCATAGGCTTGAGTGGGGGCATTGCTGAATAAAACTTTGCACATATATCAATCATCATACCATATATGATCCAAATCCATAATATGCTTTGGAAGATATATTAAGCTCTTTAATATTAAGGTTCTACCTTGTACAGATAGCTTAACCTGAGTCAGTCTATGACCTTGACCTTGAGGACATCAGCATGAGTGGGGGTATTGCTGAATTAAAATTTGCACCTATATATATCATCATACCAAATCCTTCTTATACTTTGGAAGATATGAGCTCTTAAATTATAAGGTTCTACCTGGTACAAGTACCTTAACTTGAGTCTTCAACATTAAAAGTTTCTAAATCCATAACCTTGACCTTGAGGTCATGGGGATGGGTGGAGGAAGTGCTGAACAAAACTTTGGACCTATATCTATCATCAATCAAAATATGAACCAAATCCATTGCATCGTTAATAGATATGAGGAAAGTTTATCTAAATACAGTCGAACTTCGGTGGGTCGAACACCTTAGGGACCTCTCAAATGTGTTTGAGACGGGTAGTTCGAGCCACTGAGGGTGACTGCCTGGACACATAACGAGATACTTTTGTACATCTTATTCGATAATGAAAATGTATGCTGTGTATACTCATTAGAATCCTCTCAATGCACAGCATACATTTGTAATATAAAAGACAACAATCTGCTAAATTACCCCGCCTATTTCATATATAGAGGATTTCCCTAGGGGCTTGGGAATGTGTTCGACACAGCCATGGTAAACGAGCCATCGGTGTTCGAGCTATCGAAGTTCCACTGTATCTAGGTTTTCCTCCTTAACAGTTCAGCTTCACATCAGGTTTTTGTAACAGTTTACTTAGCATTTAGTCTGAAAGACATTTAGACCTCTAAGCCCACCTTTGCAAAAGCCATACAAGGGAAAGCTTTTGTCCACACCAAGGCCAATTTGTCTCTGTTCTTTAACCATTGACTAGACAAAATGGGTCTAGAGCTCTGAAGGAACGTTAAATGGGCTGGAAACAAATAACATTGTTTTGTTTGTTTGATTTGAAGTTTAACGTCCCCGTCAACACTGTTAAGGTCATTTTGGAGACATTGCTTCCAATTTTTTGTGGGACTTTTACCCGACATTAAGATGAAATGACATCTCAAGCCCTGCTGCCCAATGAAACCAATCGGGTTCATAAGCATGGACAGGCTGACTCGCACTGCATTGCCTGAGCAGCTTAGATCCTCTGCAGCCCATCTACATGTATTTCTTCAAACCCCGATGGGCGGGAGGCTAAAATAACATTGTGGATTGTCCTATCGACATCTCCAACAGATCACTATTTACCATTGTTCTGATGATCAGGACAAACCCTACATTTTGCAAACAGTGTAGATCCAGATCAGATGGCTTCTTAATAAGCCAACTGATCAGGATGTTTGTTATTCAGTTTGTGAACTGGACAAATTCACTATATTCTGCAATTTGTTTGGTTAATAGACAGAAATGGGTGTGGCAAAATTAATTCATTCAGCAGGACAAAGGTTAATCGTTATTGGCCAGGGAGTTTTACTATGTCAGTTTGTCCTATAAAAGTGTTCACTTTCCATATGCATGATTGGCCATGATTTGATACATAGATAACTTGTGAAAAAAACTCAGGAATTTCTGCCAACAATGGCCCAAGTCATAGGCAAAGCAGTAAATATTTGTTTGCATTAAGAAGATTAATAAGGTTTCACAATATTCTTTGTCATAGAAATGATATATATCAGAAGATAGGCAGTCACCAAGTTATTGGAACAGCTGGTAATATCACTACCTTTGCAAGTTCCATGGTAAAGACCAACTGACTGGATAATCACAGTACCTGAAGCCATTATATAATAAATTATATTAAATAACCTGTTCATAAATGTGTATAAAGTAAAACACAATAAATTAGCAATATAAGTATGCTAAATACCCATTTTCATCAATTTAGTTTGCTGGCTGTCAATAGCGAATTCGCTATCGACAGCCGGCTGTCAATAGCGAATTCGCTATCGACAGCCGGCTGTCAATAGCGATCGCCTTTCTAAAAATAGCCACAGTGACCTTGACCTTGAAAGTTGAATTAGCTCGAGATATTGTCATAAGGAACATTTGTGAGAAATTATACTGAAATCGGTGAAGAAATGTAAGCGCTAGAGCCGTGACAAAGTTTTTCTCAAAATAGCCACAGTGACCTTGACCTTGAAAGTCAAACTCGCTCAAGGTATTGTCATAAGGAACATTTGTGTGAAGTTATATTGAAATCAGTGAAGAAATGTAGTCGCTAGGGCGATGACAAAGTTTTTCAAAAAATAGCCATTGTGACCTTGACCTTGAAAGTCAAAATGGCTTGAGATATTGTCATAAGGAACAGTTGTGTGAAGTTATATTGAAATCGGTGAAGAAATGTAAGCACTAGATTGATGACAAAGTTTTTCTAAAAATAGCCACAGTGACCTTGACCTTGAAAGTGGAACTCACTAGAGATATTGTCATAAGGAACATTTGTGTGAAGTTATATTGAAATCGGTGAAGAAATATAGGCGCTAGAGTGATTACAAAAATTTTTCGAAAAATAGCCGTGCAGTGACCTTCATCTTGAAAGTCGAAATCGCACGAGATATTGTCATAAGGAACATTTGTGTGAAGTTATATTGAAATCAGTTAAGAAATATACGCGCTAGAGCGATGACAAAGTTTTTCTAAAAATAGCCACAGTGACCTTGACCTTGAGGTCATGACCTTGAAAGTCGAAGTCGCTCGAGATATTGTCATAAGAAACATTTGTGTGAAGTAATATTGAAATCAGTGAAGAAATGTAGGCGCTAGAGCGATGACAAAGTTTTTCTAAAAATAGCCACAGTGAACTTGACCTTGAGGTCATGACCTTGAAAGTCAAACTCGCTCGAGATATTGTCATAAGAAACATTTGTGTGAAGTTATATTGAAATCAGTGAAGAAATGTAGGCGCTAGACCGATGACAAAGTTTTTCTAAAAATAGCCACAGTGACCTTGACCTTGAGGTCATGACCTTGAAAGTCGAACTCGCTCAAGATTTTTTATAAGGAACATTTGTGTGAAGTTATATTGAAATTGGTGAAGAAATGTAGGCGCTAGAGTGATGACAAAGTTTTTCTAAAAATAGCCACAGTGACCTTGACCTTGAGGTCATGACCTTGAAAGTCTAACATCTCGAGATTTTTTTATAAGGAACATTTGTGTGAAGTTATAATGAAATTGGTGAAGAAATGTAGGCGCTAGAGCGTTGACAAAGTTTTTCTAAAAATAGCCACAGTGACCTTAACCATGAGGTCATGACCTTGAAAGTCTAACACCTCGAGATTTTTTTACAAGAAACATTTGTGTGAAGTTATAATGAAATTGGTGAAGAAATGTAGGCGCTAGAGCGATGACAAAGTTTTTCTAAAAATAGCCACAGTGACCTTGACCTTGAGGTCATGACCTTGAAAGTCGAACTCGCTCGAGATTTTTTTATAAGGAACATTTGTGTGAAGTTATGCTATATCCCCCCTCACAACTATGTTGTGCGAGGGGATAAAAATATTACAAATGTACTTCGAATCAATCATAAAATATATGCATCAAGGGCAGATAATCCAAAAACCAAAAATGCAAGAGTTGTCTTCCTTGTTCATGACACATCGTCTCAGTGTGATGAATGCACCTGTGAAGTTTCATGAATATATTCCATACAGTTTAGGAGTTATGGCCCGGACACGGTTTACTATATGGTACTAAGTCAAGGGCAGATAATTCAAAAAACCAAAAATGCAGGAGTTGTCTTCCTTGTTCATGACACATTGTCTCAGTGTGATGAATGCACCTGTGAAGTTTCATGAATATATTCCATATGGTTTAGGAGTTATGGCCCGGACACGATGTCACCGGACGAACGAACGAACGAACGGACGGACGGACGGACAGGGGTAAAACTTAATGCCCTTCCGGTATTCTCCGAATACGCGGGGGCATAAAAAAGAACAAAAAAAAAAAAAAAATGTCTCCGCCGGGGTTTGAACTCACGCCCCTCAGATTCATAGTCAACAATAGGATTCGTAGTCCAGCACTCTATCCACTACACTGGCATTTGAAAAAAGGTTAACCAAAAGGTAAACCTGAAAAACACAAGTTTGAAAAATGACAATTTCCGCCAAAATTTTAGTCTTTTGCGCCATTTATGGATAATACATGAAAGCGGTACCTCCACTTATGCATCAGTCCTGATATTAAAACAAACTGCTACAGAATAGATGAAAAATATCACTTTGAAAAAAAGGTTAACCAAAAGGTAAACCTGGGACGCACGCCCGCCCGCCCGCCCGCCCGCCCGCAGGACGCCCGCCCGCCCGCCCGGACATCGCTATTTTAAAGAACGGATTTTTTTTAAAAACCCGTCCAAAAAACACTTAAACATGCCGTCAGAAAGTCTCCCTCATTGGGACCTCAATCTCCCTCATCTGAGAAGCAAATCTCCCTCATGGTCAACATAAAATTATCACAGATATGCCTGTTAGCAAATAGTGCAGGCCCTGATCAGACGCCGCGTTCTGCGGCGTCTGATCTGGGACTGCACTGTTTGCCAAGGTACCCCTTTAGGGGTTTTCTGCATACAGTGGGTTAAATATATATAGTAAGTAATGCATATTACTCAATTAGTTCTGATCAATTGGGTGACCAAACACGAGATACCCAGTAATCTTTTCGAAGATTTCCTGGGCAGGCCTGCACATGGGCACTTAACTACATGTTTTTGTTTTGTTTGGCTGAGGTTTAACATCCCTGTTAACATTGTAAAGGTCATTTGGAGACGTTGCTTCCAATTTTGTGGGATTTTTACCCGACGTTAAGATGAAATGACTTCTCAAGCCCTGTCGCCCAATGAAACCAATAGGGTTTATAAGCATGGACGGTCCGAATCGCACCACTTTGTCTGGGCAGACTTAGAATCTCTAAGCGGTTTACCAGTACTTGTGTGCGGTCGGCATTACTGCCCACACTCCCGATTTGGGCGTGACTCTCACAATTTATTGTGTGTCTCACCCCCCCACGATCGGTTTTTTGAAAATTTCACATTCTGCAGCGTCTCATCCATCTACACTGTTTGCCACTCATTCAGCTATTTTTAAGACATAACATCAGATAGTGCATACATGACTACATGTATACTGTACTTGTTCAAATTTTAGACCACTCAGGATGATGAAGTGTTGAGGTGTCCAAATACTTAACCCTTATCTTGCTGAATATTCATTTAAGCCACACCCATTTCTGTCTATCAGCCAATCAAATTACTTGATGTAATTTATTGCTACAAATTCATAAACTAAATGCCAAACAGTGTAAATCCTGATCAGATGGCTTCTTCAGAAGCCATCTGATCTGGATCTACACTGTTTGCAAAGATAGGGGCTGTCGTGAACAGCAAGATAAGGGTTAAGAAGTTAAGTTTAGTTAAGTACAGTATTTTAGAAAGTTTTGCTTGTTTGAAATGAGGTTTAAAGTCCCCATCAACACAGTAAAGGTCATTTTGGAGGCATTGCTTCCAATTTTGTAGGACATTTACCCAACACTGAGATGAAATGACATCTCAAGCCCTGTCGCCCAATGAAACCAATAGGGTTTATTAGCAAGAACGGTCTCACACCGCTTTCCCTGGGCAGGCTTAGATGTTCTTAAGCGGTTTACCAGTACTTGTGTGCAGTCGGTTTCAGCTATGCGTGGAAGCATCATGCAGCCCATCTATTTCTTCAAGCCCTTCTTTAGAAAAAATTGCCACCCCTGAAGGTGAACCAATATCCACTCTCTGTGACTTTGCACAGGACTAGTCATAAAATACCGTGAAGTAGATAATTATATACATACATGTAGGGTTGCATGAGCCTGAAGAGTTCAAGGCAGTTTCCGGCCCCCGCCCATCGGACCTTGAAGCATGATGCTTCCACGCAGAGCTGTATCTGACAGCGCACAAGTACTGGTAAACCGCTTAGAGGATCTAAGCCTGTCCTGGCAAAGCGATGCGAGTCAGACTGTCCATGCTTATAAACCCTATTGGTTTCATTGGGCGACAGGGCTTGAGATGTCATTTCATCACAATGTCAGGTAAAAGTCCCACCCAATTGGAAGCAACATCTCCATAATGACCTACATGTATACAGTTTTGACGGGGATGTTAACTTAAACCTTAAATCAAACAAACAAAACAAATCAAGGCAGTTAAGCCTCTTTACACCTACAAGTCTGCAAGTCTACAAGCCTCTGAACCAAATCTTCTCCCTAATCTAAATATTTCTAAATTTTTTCCCAATCTCAATGAGAGTAAGGACTGGAATTGCTTTGAACAACAGATACCCTCAGCATATACCACAAAGGTCCTAAGTATTGGGACAGATAGGCCAGGCCTAAGCAAACTGTGCAGACCCTGTGAAGGAGCAGTCTGATCAGGGTCTCCACTGTTTGACATTTCCCCCTGCACCTTTTGGACTCCTTGTTGGATCACAAAAAAAATTTGGTAATAATTTAGGAGAATTACAGTAACTCTTTTAAAGGTGTCCGAATATCTAGGGGTTTTACGATACTGTTTTGGAGCTTAATGGCAAAGTCAACACACTAAATGTCATGTTGAGTGGTCAGTTAAACCTAACCACACTTTTCATGGGCAGGGTTCTTAACAGTTCCGTAAAGTGGTTTACGCAATTCAGTGCTGCCCCCGCCCATCAGGGCTTGAAGAAACAGATGTACTGCATGATGCTTCCATGCTGAAACCAACCCACACACAAGTACTGGTAAACCGTTTAGAGGATCTAAGCCTGCCATGGCAAAGCAGTGCGAGTTGGACCGTCCATGCTTATAAATCCTGTTGGTTTCATTGGGCGACAGGGCTTGAGATGTCAGTTCATCTCAATGTCGGGTAAAAGTTCCCACAAAATTGGAAGCAACATCTCCAAAATGACCTATACAGTGTTGACGGGGACGTTAAACCTTAAATCAAACTAACAAACAATTCAAGGCAGTTTAGCCTCCTTACACCCACAATCTACATACCATAGGAAAATGCAGCCTCTGAACCAAATCTTCTCCCTAATATAAATATTTCTAAACTTTTTTACCAATCTCAATGAGGGCACGAATGGACTGGAATTACTTTCCACCAATCTTACAATGGTTGGGGCATAAAAATATCAAAATGATTCTTCAGAAAATGTTGAAAAGCTGGAGATTTCTGCATTGGAATCTGCCATTTTCTTGTTGCCTTCAACTTTCTGAAAATTATGCAAGACTAGAGATATGAAAGAAAGCACTATCTTACATGGGTGTGTTATCTTAACCCATTGTATGCTAGTGAACTCTTCCATAATGCTATATGTTGGACAAGTCCATTTGTCATATAAGGGGTGTCAGGTCTATTTTCTCTAGATTATTGTAATTTTGACGGAAAATTCTGTTAGCAAATAGCACAGGCCGTGATCAGATGCCGCTTTCTGATCTGGGCATGCACTGTTTGCCAAGGTACCCCTTTAGGGGTTTCATGCATACAATGGGTTAATGGTGAATTCTTTGAAGATACAAGGGCAAGTCAATAAGTTACCAGCCTATCCCATTTACAATTGACCAAGACAACCAAGATTTTCATGCTTTACAGGTGTCAATACATGTCATAGGTATGAGGGCAAAATTGCACCATTATCTTTATCATTTATTGAACGTCAAACATGGCTAGTGGTGCCAAGGCAAGCTTTTTGTCAAAAGCTGAGTATCGTGCTGTATTAACCCTTTTTGTACCAAATCGAACCTTCCACCTTATACATGTATATAGCAGGAGCCCATTTCAAAATTTAGGGGTGTCGGGTTCCGTTTTCTTAAAAATTTATTTGGAAAATGACTGAACTTTTAGCAAACAGTGGAGGCCCTGATCAGATGTCGCGTTCTGCGACGTCTGATCTGGGCCTGGCTGTTTCCCAAGTACCCGTTTAGGGGTTTCCGTTACAAAAAGGGTTAATTCAGTACTTGTATTTGAAAGGAAAACAGGTCAGAAAATACATTGCGAGTTGACCAATGTTTATGCCTTTATGGGTTTTCTGCACCATCATATGCACAAGTTAACCCTTGTCCTGCTAATCCCGGTTATGCCTTATCTTTGAAACAATGTAGATCCAGATCAGATGGCTTCTGAAGAAGCCATCTGATCAGGATCTACATTGTTTGCCATTCAGATTATGAATTTGTTGCAATAATTTGCATCAAGGAATCAGATTGGTTGATAATCAGTAGTGGGTGTGGCATATATAAATATTCAGCAGGACAAGGGTTAAATTCTAAGTTTGGGAACTCAAACACGGCAGAAGGTCTTTAGAAGACGAAACCAGGTCTGGACGCCCATATATGCCACTGATGAAGACATAATTATTATGTTTATTTGTTCAATTTGAGGTTTAGTGCCCCCATCAACACTGTAAAGGTCATTTTGGAGATGTTGCTTCCAATTTTGTGGGACTTTTACCCGACATTGAGATGAAATGACATCTCAAGGCCTGCCGCACAATGAAACCAATAGAGTTTATAAGCATGGACAGTCTGACTCTCACCTCTTTGCCCGGGCAGGCTTAGATCCTCTAAGTGGTTTAACAGGCCTCGTGTGCCGGTCGGTTTCAGCTCTGCGTGGAAGCATCATGCAGCTCATCTATTTCTTCAAGCCCCAATGTGGAGGGGCCAGAAGGAATGTGTAACAAAGTACAGGATCATGGGTGAATTAAAGTAAAAGAAAAAGCAAATGCATTACACATTTTACATGGTAGCGTTTCAACAATTTTACATGATCGCTTAGGTGAAAGAAAGATAATTTTCTTTCCTGTCTCTTGACTGTAGATGAGACCTGGGTTCATTATTATGAGCCAGAGAATAAAACTCAAAGTCGCCAGTGAGTAGGGCCTGGGTCTCCGAGGCCAAAGAAGTTCAAACGCAACCCTCTATTGGCAAGGTGATGGCATTTTCTAGCAAAGAAAAGTACAATATATAAACAGGTGCATATTATGCAAATCTGCTCGACCAACCGAGAACTGCGATCCGTCAAAAATTCTCCAAAGGGATTCTGTTCCAACAGGACTATGGAAGAGTCCACACTTGTAAATGGATGCTGTTGAGAGGAATTGGTACGAGCTAATAACACACCCTGCCTATTCTCCGGACTTCGCTCCTAGTGACTATTTGATATTCCCAAACTTGTAAAAAGATATCCGTGGACGTCATTTCCTGTCCAACAAAGACGTCATGGTAGCAGTTGAGGAGTGGGTCAGAGGCAAGGACCCAGGCTTCTTCAGTTCTGGGCTGATGGCACTGGAAGAACGTTGGTCGAAGTGTATCAATCTAGAGAGGAATTACATCGAAAAAAGATTACCCCCACCCATCGGGGCTTGGAGAAATAGATTGGGCTGCATGATGCTTCCACGCTGAGCTGAATCTGACCACACACGAGTACTGGTACCGTAAACCGCTTAGAAGGACTAAGCCTGCCCAGGCAAAGCGGTGTGAGTCAGATCGTCCAATGCATATAAGCCTTCTGGTTCTATTGGGCGACAGGGCTTGAGATGTCATTTCATCTCAATGTCAGGTAAAAGTCCACAAAATTGGAAGCAACGTCTCCAAAATGTCCTAGATAGTGTTGACGGGGACGTTAAACCACAATTAAAAAAAAAAAAAAAAAAACATGGAAAAAGAGGAGATCAATCTGACCCAGAAATAAGTTTGGCTGTTTTTTTATTGACTCACCCTCGTATATGCCAATACGGTCTGATATCATTATAACAAGTTTGTGTAATGACCCCTGAAAACCACATACACTTTATACATTTTATGTACTCAGTCATGTCAGTATTTTGGAAATTGGTTTTGTTTGTTTGATGTTTAACGTCCCCATCAACACTATAAAGGTCATTTTGGAGATGTTGCTTCCAATTTTGTGGGACTTTTACCCGACATTGAGATGAATGACATCTCAAGCCCTGTCACCTAATGAAACCAATAGGGTTTACAAGCATGGACGACCCAACTCGCACCGCGGTTCCTGGACAAGCTTAAATCCTCTAAGCAGTTTACCAGTACTAGTGTGCGGACGGTTTCAGCTCTGCATGGAAGCATCATGCAGCCAATCTATTTCTTCAAACACCAAAAATGTCTACTTTTCCAATGAAAATTTTCGATATTTTTTCCTACATAGGTTGTGGGTGCTCGTTAGAACCGCCTCATTGAGTACCCACAACCTATGTATAGGAGTAGAAATAAACAAAATGATTTATACCCCTATAGGATAACATCCATACGAATTATCTATATAAAGTGGGGTTTAGAGGGGTGTTCATTTCACAGACTTGTAATCATGAGGAGTTTTGGTCTTTTGGAGATATGAAATAATGCCCTATATCATATAAATGTTATCCTAAGGTACAATCAATGAATTTGATCATTTGAACTCTTGCTAACCTATTCTAGCCCACTGCCCTACTTTCCTCTGCCCCAGGCTTCAAACCAGAAACGCATTGTTTGACAGCGGATTTGTGTGGTATTTAATAATTTTGGGCCCTGGAAAACGCCTAGTGCACTGCATTGATAAATAAACTGTCAAACAATGTAGAATCGCCATAATCAAGCTTATTTTCAATGAAAATTTGTAATAACAGCCCTACAGGTATGTAAACTCGTCCGGGACTGCTCTAGCGAACAATACACAAACCGTGTATAACGCAGACAGACATATTGACAATTCACTGAAGGTCATATACACAAATGCACCGACATATGCATCCCGGTGCACTAAACCGCAAAGCGTTCCAATTAACACCCAATTAGAACCAATTATCACTCTTTATACACTAATTAAGGCTCTCCTGCTTCGAACTAACCCATTTAAATTGATTTTATCCCTCTTGAAGAAGTCGAAAATCGGGTAAATTCATGTATATTTCTATATATGTCCCGCATGTAGCAATCTCATGTACATTCTTGTAACTTGACCCCAAATACGTCTGGGGCATGTACGCAGACTCGAAAATACCGGAAGAACTTCCCTGTTTGGAAGCCAAAACACCTGTTTGTGGCAGAATTAGCATTTTAATTGTATGTCACAAAATACTACAAAATGTTACCTTTCTGAGGCTCGAAATAACGCCAGTATATTCCTCAGACACAGGAGACCTTGCAGAAATCTACATGCTCCGGAAATAGAACATGTCCGCTAACTGCGATATTTGATAAAAGTTGTACGAGTTGCTTCCCTTACACCATTGCAGTCTCATCGGGGGCGAGGAAAAAGTCGACCAGAGTGTTTGAGTTTTACGTCCCACCAACAGCTAAGGTCATACGGAGACGGGACCTCGGTTTAAAGACGCATCCGAAAGTCTGGAGAAGCCCGGGATCGATCCTGCGACCCCTGGTTTACAAGGCGAGTAGCGTAACCACTACATCACGGAGGCTTCTTCGACCAGACTTGACATTTAGTGTTAATTCACATGAAAGGTCCAGGGTTTCTTTACCTGAAAAAAAAAAACAAACAACAAAAAAAAAACTCTGAAAATATCGGCCCAGATAAGTGGGAATACGCAACCTCTCTCTTTTTGGTTTGAGTTGAGGTTAAATTACGGCCCCGTCAACACTGTTCAGGTCATTAGGAGACGTTGCTTCCGATTTGTTTGGTTGATTTGAGGTTTAACGTCCCCGTCAACACTGTATAGGTCATTTTGGAGACGTCGCTTCCAGTTTTGTGGTACTTTTACCCGGCATTGAGATGAAATGACATCTCAAGCCCTACCGCCCATAGAATAAAAATAAAAAATAAAGCCTCATCAGTGACCCTGTAATGATCCGGCAAAGAAAGCCATAGGAAACATACTGCAATTTTGCAAATTTCGAATAGGCAGTCGATACAAAGACTGATATAAATCAAATTGGGGTCCAAGAAATTAAAAACCTGTCTAGAATATGAGTCTAAACCAATAATTTATTTCTGATTTCTCAGAATATTCACGCTTATCTCAAAGGACCAAAAGTAAAATATAAACTACACTATGGTTGATGTACGGGGAGACGTTTTACGGCCGCCACACGGCACAACACCAGCTGCAGTGAAGGCAAATAAAAATCAAAAATGAGTTCCTTTAAGAGCAATGAAAACATTCATAAGAAAGAAGATGGGTCATACTACGTAGTTTCGGCTAATAAAGCCTCATCAGTGACCCTGTAATGACCCTGTAGTGACCCTGCAAGCCGCTAGGGTAGCCGTCCGACTCACTGGCGCAAAATTTTTCTTGGGCATGCTCAGACCTAAGCGGTTTACCATATATCCTAGTAAAGTTCGCCGCGGTCGGTTTCACACAGGCCCCGAAGGACATCTAGATTTGCTCATGTTTCTTCACTAGGCGTGACGGTTTGCTTGTGAGTTTCGAACCGCACGACCTCCTGATCACCTGTCGACTAAGATCAGACCGATGCCGATTTCAGATTCGTTGTTGTTGTTGTTGTTGGACCCGTTGTTGTTGATATTGTTGTTGTCTCAAACGCCATGCAGCACGTGAACAAGTCCGTGAAAAGAAGACCCCCCCCCCCCCCCCCCCCCTATGCCCTTCTTAATATACAGAAAACTGGGGTTTATGGGGGCATACACTATTTTTCTTATTCTTGCTCCAAGACATAGGTTGTGGGTACTCGTTAGAACCGCCTCAATGAGGCGGTTCTAACGAGCACCCACAACCTATGTTTGCAGTAGCCTATTTATAAGGAAAATGGCACGTTTTTTCTTCAGAGAAATGGCCATTTTGGAGGTGTGAAAAAATGCACTAATTCACACGGGTGTGTTATCGTAATGATAACTTGAGCTGCATGGATTTGTGTGACATTTGTTTTTGTTTGTTTGTTTTGAGGTTTAACGTCCCCGTCAACACTGTAAAGGTCATTTTGGAGACGTTGCTTCCAATTTTGTGGGACTTTTACCCGACAATGAGATGAAATGACATCTCAAGCCCTGTCGCCCAATGAAACCAATAGAGTTTATTAGCCTGGACGGTCCGCCTCGCACCGCGGTTCCTGGACAGGCTTAGATCCTCTAAGCGGTTTACCAGTACTAGTGTGCGGGCCGGATTCAGCTCTGCGTGGAAGCATCATGTAGCCCATATATTTCTTCAAGCCCCCATGGGCGGGGTCGATGTGACATTTGTAAAATGACATTTTGACTCAGATTGTTTTAACAATCTTGAAAGGGCCGTAAAACAAAAAATTAGAATAAACTAGAAATAAACTAGAAATGTTTTCAGAGGAAAACAATGCCCCACCATAAATATACACGTATCTTAAACGCTCATTTGACTTTAATAACTAGGTTAAGGTCACCAAAATGCAAGCTGCAAATAAGTCATTTCTGGCCAAAAAAAAGTTTGACAGTTTTCGGAAGCCTGCGGTATGTTGTAATGATACATTGTACCTACCAAATTTGACTTAAATTAATCAATTCGTTAATGAGTTGGAGTGCAGACAAGCCATTCTTGGCACATAATTGACTCTTTTTGAGGCCCATGACCTTGGAAAAAGGTCAAGATCACCAAAATCTAATCAAATCTGCGGTATGTTGTAATGATATATTGTACCAAGTTTGCCTAAAATTAATCAATTCGTTGCTTAAAATTAATCAATTCGTTCCGCCCCCGCCCATCGGGGCTTGAAGAAATAAATGGGCTGCATGATGCTTCCACGCAGAGCTGAATCCGACCCGCACACGAGTACTGATAAACTGCTTAAAGGATCTAAGCTTGCCCAGGCAAAGCGGTGCGAGTCGGACCGCCCATGCTTAAAAACCCATTTGGTTTCATTGGGCGGCAGGTCTTGAGATGTCATTTCATTTCAATGTCGGCTAAAAGTCCCACAAAATTGGGAGCAACGTCTCCAAAATGACCTTTACAGTGTTGACGGGGACGTTAAACCTCAAATTAAACAAACAACAAATCAATTCGTTATTAAGATAGAATGCAAACAAGTCATTTTTGGCACAAAATTGACAGTATTTGAAGGCATGTGACCTTGCAAAAAAAGGTCAAGATCACCAAAATCTAACCAAATCCGCGGTGTGTTGAAATGATATATTGTACCAAGTTTGACCAAATTTAATCAATTCATTTATGACACAGAGTGCAGACAAGCCATTTTTGGCCCACAATTGACGGTTTTTGGGGGCCTGTGACCTTGAAAACAAAGGGCGTCAAGGTTCCCAAAATCTAATCAAATCTGCAGCATGTTGTAATGATATACATGTACTTACCAAGTGTGACTATAATTAATTAATTTCTTAATGAGCTAGAGTGCAGACAAGCCATTTTTGGCCCAAAAATAACTGTTTTTAGAAAATGAGGTCAAGGTCATCACAACCTAATAACTGTTTTCCCCATCCTAATTATGTAACTATGCAAGTTTGGTCAGAATCCATCCATAGGTTCAGGAGATATACTGCTTCAAACAGGCTACGCCGACTCAAACGGGATCACCAAAAACCGGTGGGCGGACAATTTGGCCAGCGGACGATTTGGCCCGGACGATTTGGCCTAGGACAATTCGGCCTAGGACAATTTGGCCAGCCAAAATTACCGGGTAGGACAATTTGGCCAAATTAATTTCTCCTAGCGGTTTTACCAATTCTTATTCTATCAGTCATTTCATTTGCATTTTTTTTTTTTTTCATTTAGCTAAAATTTCAAGTTTTTTCAGTGATTTCATCTGTCATTTCTTGGCTTTGATGAGTGAAAATCAAATGTTGACATAAGAGGAAATTGCTTTAAAAGTTTGAGCAGTTTCTTTATTTGACAACATATTTTTATCACACATCATTACATATTTTCTGTCCATTTCTAATAATAGAGCCCAGTCAACACTATTTAGGTCACACTGAGCAGATCAGTCCCCCTAAGTGTAAGTGGTTAACCAATGCGGTGCACATTCTTGAACCAAACAAAACCAAATAAATAAGTGTGGAATAGCTAATTAAGAAAGCAACGAACCAAGAACAGTCAGCAAATCACTTAGCCAATTGACCATGAATACAAGAAAATGTAATTAATCTTGTTTTCCAGCCAATTTAAACAAAACCATTAAATTTATTTATTTATTTATTTATTTATTTATTATTATTTTATTGTATTTTTGTGTTTGGGGGATTATAGTTAACCATTTTTATTAATTTGCTCCTAAAAAATATCTCAGGCCAAAAGTTATAGTTTAAAAACAACAACAAAAAATATCTAAATGTTTAAAATCTTCTTGAAAATGTTCCTTCCACATATTCAAACATTACTGTATATTAAAAACAAACCTAAACATTAAATTTTCAGTTTAACCTGGTCATTATACTAATCTGGCCAAATTGTCCTACCCAATATTTTTGGCTGGCCAAATTGTCCTAGGCCGAATTGTCCTAGGCCAAATCGTCCGGGCCAAATCGTCCGCTGGCCAAATCGTCCTACATTCCCAAAAACCATATGCACCCCATTCCCCTCCGGTGCGGGGACATAATAAAAGCGCTGCAAACTACATCATGCCCCACCATATCACTTACATCCAGCCAGTGCCATAGCTCTGTCAAAGATGAATTCAAAGGCCCGTTTCCCTAAATAAACACAGCAGGCACACGTCGCTAGGGCAACGTCAAATCAATGTCGGTGCAACGTCATGAAGTTGTACCGACGTTGATGTGACGTTGCATAAACGTTATGACGTTGCACCGATGTTGATGTGACGTCACAATTACGTCATGTGCCTGCTGGGAAGTTACTGAGATGTTTACAGGAATGCTTCATATTCACGTGACAAAACCTACAATAAGACCAATGTGACTAGCAAAAACTCAAATCAACTTGCTGCGCACCCATCCACTATGACGAGACCTTTTCCTTATGCACTTTGCATCTCCTGTGTTGGCCTTTATCTTCAATGAATCACTTACCCAGGGCACGGTACCAGATGACTGGCGACATTGCCGCGACAAGCAAATGTTACCCCGGTCTATAAAAAAAGGGGAAAAATATGATGCAGCAAATTATAGACCAGTGTCGCTAACATGCATCTGTTGCAAAACCCTGGAGCATATACTAGTAAGCAACATCAACACGCACTTATTATAGCCTTTGAGAGCATTCTTGCTGACTGTCAACATGGTTTCCGGAGTCAAAGGTCTTGCGAAACGCAGCTTGTTCAATTCTACCATGACATTGTGAGCAATCTGGATGGGGCCATGAACCGTGGCCACAAACAGACTAACTTGATCATCATGGACTTCGCTAAGGCCTTTGACAAGGTACCTCAAGAAGGTACTAAGCAATGTGGATAGTGCCTGGAGCCTCGAACCCCGAACCCCTCGATCATGAGTGTTTTACCACTGTACCAATGCGCTTGGGTAACAGCGTAGAGGTTGCTATGAGGACGAGTCAATAAAAAAACAAGAGGTCCATGATGGACCTAATTCGCTCACCTGAGTCAAGTTGTATTATCTTTTGATGATGTTTTTATTTTTGTCTATGTGCTATTTGTTCAATGTAGCAGAACCATTTAAGAACTAAGGTGAAGATTTTGTAAAATTTTTCTTAAATTCAGTCACTGTGTTCAAAGGATGTGGATTCTCGGCATCAAAAACGCCTCAAGTGTGGAGAAGCTTGGGACTGAACCCATGAAACTTGGTTTATTAGGCAAGTAGTTTAATCATTTCACCATAGAAGCTTCTAACACTAATTTTCTGATAACATGAAATTGTGTTAGTTTGCACTGGAGTTTTTGTATTTGAATATAAACTAGAGAAAGCGACCAGTGAGTCACGTATACCCCCGGCCAGAGCCACCCTCTAATATATCTTTAGAGCTTAATTGTATGTAATATGGAAGCTATAAGAATCTATAAATGTGCTTGTAAAAGCTAAACCAAAGATAAAATTCTATATGGACCAAGGGATGGAGGGCATCAAAGTTACTGAAGGGGTGGGGGCATCAATGTTACTGAAGCAGCAGGGTTGGGTAAACATCAATGAAATATTTGGACTGGTCAGCAAGATCGATGCAAGTATCAATTGGATTTGTCTTTGAGTTTAGGACATACAGGGATCTATAAACTTTGTCATAAAACTTCAAGCAAATGTAAAATTTCTAAGTCTGTGACCTTGACCTCAAGGTCACTGTGGGGGGTGGGACATGCATCAATGAAATCTTTAGACCAGTATGTAACTTCAGTGTAAGTATCAACTAAATCTATCAAAGGGTTCAGAAGATACAATCCCTTAGAAACTTTGACGTAAAACTTTAACCAAACATAAAATTTCTAAGTCTGTGACCTTGCCTCCAAGGTCACTGTGGGGGTGGGACATGCATCAATGAAATCTTTGGACCAGTATGTAACTTCAGTGTAAGTATCAACTAAATCTATCAAAGGGTTCAGAGGATACAATCTCTTAGAAACTTTGGCGTGAAACTTTAACCAAAATGTTAACGGACGGACGGATGGACGTCCGTTCTCACGAACGGATACGTAAGTGGCTAGGCGTCGGCATATTGACTACTTAAGCGGCAAATTCTCTTAAGCGGCAAGCCACCTAAGAGCGAATTTTTGCCACTTAAGTACCCAAATAACGGAATAAACCCCATTTGGACTCACGAATATATACTTAAGTGTCAAACTGTCCAAATTTTTTGCCCCCTAAATGTCGTTTCGTTGGTGCGGATGGACGGACGGACAGACGGAATGATGGACACACGGACGGACTAACGGCAGGACGAAAACTATATACCCCCATAGCATACTTCGTATGCCGGGGGTATAATGACGTTAAGTTTTGTTTTTGGAAATAATGACATTAGATTTTCAAGCATAAACACTTAATTTCGTTATGAAGTCAGTTTTATTTTGGGAAACAATAGCACTGACAGCACTGGTGGGCCAATTGTATCGGAATGTAGGCTAGGAAAATGATCCTGAATTGCGGTATAGACTGTTTACATTTCGTTTATTACTTGTACATTTCTGTACTGTAAGCAAAATGTGTAAATTCCGATTGGACGCCACATTCTGCAGCATCTGACTCAAAATTTCCTGTACTGTAAGTAACAAAGTAGACTTTGATCAGACAGAGGCCATATTCTGTGGCATCTGTTCTAGGTCTATAATGTTTTGTCAACCTCAACCCCTAATTTGGAAAATGGCAGGACCTTTTACAAACAATGTAGGCCCAGATCAGACGTCAAGTTCTGCAGCATCTGATCTGGGTCTTCACTGTTTGCCATTCCCGGGTTGCCAGTATCCCATTCTAAGTTTTCGGCACAAACTGGGTTAAAATGATATATGTAATTTATTCCTATAAATTCACAAACTGAATGTAAGTGTAAATCTTGATCAGATGGCTTCTTTAGAAGCCAAGAAGCCATCTGATCAGAATCTACATTGTTTGAAAGATAAGGCATATCCAGGCTCAGCAGGGCAAGGGTTAATTTGTTTGTTTGTGTTGAGCTTTACATCCATGTCAACACTATTTAGGGATGTCAATACTATATGCCAGCTTGATTCTTTTCTGTGCCTTGGCTCAGAATTCATTTTAATTAATACTGTAATTAAATCTCTATAAGTGTATCTTGCATCACTGTTGTGTCCAACTGATATTGGCTCACAGTTGGACAAGGCCTACTGTCCTTGCTGCAAGTATGGGTAGAGGGGGAATGTTATTTCTTCTTTTTCTATATACACTTCCTTCCATTCATTTGCCTCTTCTCCTCTGTCCCTCACTTTCATATCCTACCTCTTTTCTCCGTTTCTCTGAGAGGACACAAAATGACCCACAAGGGTTGACGTGTGATTAAACCCAAAACAATCAATCAGTCAAATCTTTAGTTCATAGAGCTGTAGATATGGTGGGTATTTAGTGGTACATTAGCTAAAATCTCCCTTATTTTTCGATAAAAATGTATGGCGTGTATATATTCATTAAGAGCAAGGTGGTTCTAATAAATACCCACAACATATGTTTTATTGATAAGGAAAATTATCCTTTAACTATCAACATATACCCACCTTATCTACATCACTCCATCAAAAATAAACAGTTTTTGGTGCTGATTCTGTATACTGCAGCGCAGATCCTTAAGCCACCTATATTATTTTCAACAGCCTAGTAGTTATCTAGCTCATGTTTGCAGCTCTGTTTATAACTAGGTCAAACACCTGGGTCCTAACCTCTAAGTGACTTCTTTTATACAATGAGAGCCAGAGTCATTGCACAATTTAATATGTATACCTTCTGGCATAACAATATTAGTCACTTCACAGTTTGTTTTAAGTCCTACTGATTCATACCATATTATGCAAGCAGTGACCGAGCTATGTATAATAGTCTTATCTTCAACTGCCTGTTGATATTTTGACAGGTCTAAAACCTTGTTGTCTTTATATAAATGTACAATTTCAAAGAGTGATTAAGATGTTTCTGTTTAACCCTTCAGAATTATCTTCTGCTTTGTGTTGGCTGGTTACTTTAAAGCCATTATTGCAAACAGTGTGGATCCAGATCAGACTGGTCCTCTTATGCCCTTTTTGTTTAAATTGTGATTTAACATCCCAGTCAACACTATTTAGGTCATTTTGAAGATGTTGTATCCAATTTTGTTGGAATTTGACCCAACACTGAGAAGACATCTCAAGCCCTGCCACCAAAAGAAACCAATATAGTTCATGTGCATAGATGGTCCAAATTGCACCACCTTGCCTGGGCAGGCTAGACCTAAAAATATAATATCCAACAGCCATTGTGTTCAGCAAGGGAAACCATTTTAGCAGCTTTGGTAAAAGGTCACCCAAGGAACATTTCAGTAAAATTATTTCGAAATCTAGCCACTGGCCTAGGAGAAGCTGTCATCAAAAGGTCTTTTCTATTTTTAACTCTGGTGGCCATTTTTATTCATTGGAATAAAACCATTTGCGCAAGTTTGGATGAGGGTCACCCTAGGAGCATTTCTGCAAAAGTATGGCAGCCATTTTGTTCAGCAAAGCAGAACCGTTTTAGCAATTTTGGTAGAGGGTCAGCCAAGGACTGTCTCTGTGAAATTATTTCGAAATCAGGCCATTGGCCTAGGAGGAGATGTTGTTTAAAGGTTTTCTATTTTTAGCTCTGGTGGCCATTTTGTTCAGCGGATTAGAACCATTTTAGCAATTTTGGTAGAGGGTCACCCGAGGAACATTTCTGTAAAATGATTTTGAAATAGGGCCATTGGCTTAGGAGCAGATATCGTTTAAATGTTTTTCTATTTTTATATCTGGTGGCCATTTTGTTCAGCAGAGCAAAAACATTTTAGCAATTTTGGAAGAGGGTCACCCAAGGAACATTTCTGTGAAATTATTTTGAAATCGGGACATTCGCCTAAGCGATGTCGTTTAAAAGTCTTCTATTTTTAGCTCTGGTGGCCATTTTGTTCAGCAAAACGAAACCGTTTTAGCAATTTTGGTAGAGGGTCAGACAAGGACCCTCTCTTTGAAATTATTTTGAAATCGGGCCATTGGCCTAGGAGGAGATGTGATTTAAAGGTTTTTCTATTTTTAGCTCTGGTGGCCATTTTGTTCAGTCATGCAGAACCATTTTAGCAATTTTGGTAGAGGGTCACCTGAGGAACATTTCTGTGAAATGATTTTGAAATCCGGCCATTGGCTTAGGAGCAGATATCGTTTTAAGGTTTTTCTATTTTTAGATGTGGCGGCCATTTTGTTCAGCAGAGCAAAAACATTTTAGCAATTTTGGTAGAGGGTCACCCAAGGAACATTTCTGTGAAATTATTTTGAATCGGGACATTGGCCTAGGAGATGTCGTTTAAAAATTTTTCTATTTTTAGCTCTGGTGGCCATTTTGTTCAGCAAAACGAAACCGTTTTAGCAATTTTGGAAGAGGGGCAGACAAGGACCCTCTCTTTGAAATTATTTTGAAATCGGGCCATTGGCCTAGGAGAGAATGTGGTTTAAAGGTTTTCTATTTTTAGCTCTGGCGGCCATTTTGTTCAGTCATGCAGAACCAGTTTAGCAATTTTGGTAGAGGGTCACCTGAGGAACATTTCTGTGAAATGATTTTGAAATCAGGCCATTGGCTTAGGAGGAGATATCGTTTTTAAGGTTTTTCTATTTTTAGATGTGGCGCCCATTTTGTTCAGCAGAGCGGAACCATTTTAGCAATTTTGGTAGAGGGTCACCCAAGGAACATTTCTGTGAAATTATTTTGAAATCGGGACATTGGCCTAAGAGGAGATGTCGTTTAAGGGTTTTTCTATTTTTAGCTCTGGCAGCCATTTTGTTCCGCGGAGCAGAACCATTTTAGCAATTTTGGTAGCGGGTCACCAGAGGAACATTTCTGTGAAATGATTTTGAAATCCAGCCATTTTCCTAGGAGGAGATGTCGTTTTAAGGTTTTTCTATTTTTAGTTGTGGCGGCCATTTTGTTCAGCAGAGCGGAACCATTTTAGCAATTTTGGTAGAGGGTCACCCGAGGAACATTTCTGTGAAATTATTTTGAAATCGGGACATTGGCCTAGGAGGAGATGTCGTTTAAAGGTTTTTCTATTTTTAGCTCTGGCAGCCATTTTGTTCAGCGGAGCAGAACCATTTTAGCAATTTTGGTAGAGGGTCACCCGAGGAACATTTCTGTGTAATGATTTTGAAATCCGGCCATTTGCCTAGGAGGAGATGTCATTTAAAGAATCTGTTGACGGACAGACGGACGGACGGACGGACGGACGGACGGACGGACGGACAGACGGACGACGGACAAAAAGCGATCCCAATAGCTCACCTTGAGCACTTCGTGCTCAGGTGAGCTAAAAAGTCTGAGATCGATCCATTACGAAAACATGCCTATACCAATACATTGTAACCTTTATCGCCGAAAAAATGAAAATTTTAAGATGAAAAATTGTGATATTTTTCTTATTTTTGCTCAAAATATAAATTGTGGGTACTTGTTAGAGCCGCCTCGATGAGGTGGTTCTAACGAATACCCACAATCTATATTTTAGAGCAGAAATAAGAAAAATAAGGTATACCCTCGGAAACCCCAGTTTTACCAAATAAAAGTGGGGTTCAAGGGGATCAAAATTATATAGGCGTGTTTTCGTGATCTCTTCTTGTTCGATGTAATTGCCCTCTAGAAAGATACACTTACTTACGATGTTCCAGTGTCATCAGCACAGAACTTGAGAAGCCGGAGTCCGGGTCTCCGAACCACTCCCCAACTGCCGCCACGACTTCTTCGTTGGATCGGAAATGGCGTCAACAGACATCTTTTTTCAAGTTTTGGGAATGGGAAATAGTCGCTAGGAGCTAAGTCCGGAGAATAAGTGGGGTGCAGTATTAGCTCGCACCCATTCCGCTCAATAACATTCATTGCAATTTTGCAATTGTGGACTCTTGCATTGTCCTGTTGGAGCAGAATCCCTTGGATCCAGAGTTTACCTCGGCGTTTTTCACGGATCGCAGAGCATATTTGCACAATACGCACCTGTTATTGTACTTTTTTTTGCCAGAAAGTCCAACACAAAAACGCCTTGTGCGTTCAAAAATGCATCTGCCATAACCTTGCCAGCAGAGGGTTGCATTTTGAACTTCTTTAGCCTCGGAGATCCCGGCCCTACCCACAGGCGACTTTGAGTTTTATTCTCTGGCCCATAATAATGGACCCAGGCCTCACCTACAGTCACCAGACCTGAAGGAAAATCATTTTTGATTTAAACCGCTTCAACAATGCAGTGAATACTGATGCTCTGGTTGCCATTTGCTCGTCAATAAGGGATTTTGGGACCCAAGGGGCTGTTTGCTTGCGCATACTCAAGCGATCATGTAAAATTGTTGAAACGCTATACCATGTGAAATGCGTATTAATGCATTCGCTTTTTCTTCCACCTTAACCCCTTTTGTAAAGGTCCCACAAAATTGGAAGCAACGTCTCCAAAATGACCTTTACAATGTTGACGGGGACGTTAAACCTCAAATCAAACAAACAAACAAAACCCCTTTTGTACCAAATGGAATCTTCCTCCTTATATATAGCAGGAGTTCATTTCAAAATTTAGGGGTGTCAGGTTGTGTTTTCATCAAATTTATTTGGAAAATGAACTTTTAGCAAATATAGAGGCCCTGATCAGACGCCGCGTTCTGCGGCGTCTGATCTGGGCCAGGACTGTTTGCCAGGGTACCTGTTTTGGGGTTTCTGGTATTAAATGGCTTAATTCGCGTATCCAAGTACACCTGAGCCTGTATTGTTACACATTTCTTCATCGGTGGCATCTGATGGGCGTCCAGACCTGGTTTCGTCTTCTAAAGACACTCTACCGCGTTTGAATTCCCCGACTCAGAATTTAACTTGTTGATATATGATTGTGTAGAAGACCATAAACTTTCAAATTGAAGTACAGTATTACAGTACGGTACTCAACTTTTGACGAAAAGCATGCTTTTGAATCGCTAGCTGTTTGACGTTCAATATAATATCTGTGACTGACACGACCGGCCCCGATAGCTCAGTTGGTAGAGTGTCCACTCCGGGGAACGAGAGGTCACGGGTTCGATCCCCGCTCGCGACATACCAAAGTCGTTAACAAGAGCACCGCAAGCGGGTGCCAACGCTCGTCTGCAGTTTCTTTTAGAAAACAAAAGTTCTAAGTCAAATCAAATTGCAAGATGGAGTTATAAAACTTGTAGGGAATGTAGCTCTTGTGATGGTGAGTATGTGTATGAAGTTTCATGAAGGTAGGCCAAATACTTTTGGAAATATGGTCAAGGTTAAGTTTTTTGGTTAATTTTTCGAAAAATAGGTCAAAATTCAAAGGTCAAGGTCACAGGTCAAAAAGCGTGGTATGACGGAAAAGGTCTTGTCCCAAGGAACATTCATGTGAAGTTGGAAGGCTCTGTTGTGAATAGTATTGAAATAAGAGACAAAAACAATTTAAAAAAAATGGAGAGAAAAGGGGAGATAATTCAATCAAATTGCAAGATGGAGTTATAAAACTTGTAGGGAATGTAGCTCTTGTGATGGTGAGTATGTGTATGAAGTTTCATGAAGGTAGGCCAAATACTTTTGGAAATATGGTCAAGGTTAAGGTTTTCGGTTAAATTTTCGAAAAATAGGTCAAAGTTCAAAGGTCAAGGTCACAGATCAAAAAGTGTGGTATCACTGAAAAGGTCTTGTCCCAAGGAACATTCATGTGAAGTTTGAAGGCTCTGTTGTGAATAGTATTAAAATGAGAGCAAAAAATGTGTTTCAGAAAAAAATTGGAAAAGGGGAGATAATTCAGCCAAAATCAACAATGTTGTTATGGTCCTTGGTCAAAATGTAGCTCTTGTGATGATGAGTGTGTGTATGAAGTTTCATGAGGCTAGGCCTAATACTTTTTAAGTTATAGCCAAGGTTAAGTTTTTTTGGAACGACGCAGGACGACGAAGGACGACGCAGGACGACTACGCAGACGCCGGAGTGATGACAATAGCTCGAAAGTTTTTTTTTCAAAAAACAGACGAGCTAAAAATGGTACTAGCTGCTCCTCGCTTGGCACTCAGATTTACGGGGTAGAGCTAGGACTGGTCGACCCAGTGTCAGGATAATGTGACTGGGTTTGATATCATGTAATGTGTCTGGGACATGATACTTCAGTGAGGCAGCACTATAAAAGTGAGCATTGAGCTCCCTGTCGCAACCAGACACCGTCGGGATATGACTGAAAAATTGTTGAAAGCGACGTTAAACCCGAATTCTCACACACACACAGTGACTGACACGATAGGGGTGCATTTTTGCCTAAAATGTATTGAAATCATGTCTCAGTCAATTGGAAATGGGATAGGCTGGTTACATATTGACTTGCCCTCGTACTTTGAAGGACTAAGCCTAGCAACACAAAATGGTTCTAGTTTGAACATCCCTGCATATATACCTAGAAGGAACATCTCCAAAATGACCGCAATAGTGTTGACAATGACGTATTTTGTTTGTTTGTTTGATTTGACTGTAAAGGTCATTTTGGAGACGTAGCTTCCAATTTTGTGGGACTTTTACCCGACATTGAGATGAAATGACATCTCAAGCCCTGCCGCACAATGGAACCAATAGGGTTTATAAGCATGGACAGACCGACTCGCACCACACTGCCTGGGCAGGCTTAGATCCTCTAAGCGGTTTACCAGTACTCGTGTGCAGGTCGGTTTTAGCTCTGCGTGGAAGCATCATGCAGCCCATCTATTTCTTCAAGCCCCGATGGGCGGGGGTTAAACAGTGACGTAAATCCTCAGCACAAACAAACACACATTACATTATGTTTACAATACATGTCAACCTCACATGCAATGTAACTGTGATGTAATGTTTTCAACCCCATGACAGTTCTAAGACACCAAACACGCTCAAGTCTGGCTCTCATAGAAAGAAAGAAACAAACAAACAATTAAGTAACTTGAGGTTTTAATGAACAAAAAAAATCCAATTTTAAGGAAAATGGATACATATGGCATGTTTACAAACATTTTCAACAAGGGAGAAAACTTTTGGGATTTCCTGTTTACTTGCCTATAAACTTAGACCCTTTCATAAAGGGGTCTATTCTGAAATGAAAGAATTTGCTCCAGTGGAGCAAATTCTTTCCTTTCAGGGTAGACCCCTAAGTCTTTCTATTCAGAGTAGACCCCTTTGGAAAAGGGAACAAAAAAAACATGAAAAGAGGGGCCTCACCTGCGCATGTATCCATTCCCATTCAGACAAGAATTTTAAGGAATTTCTGTTAAACTGGAAACAAGAAGTAACTTTATAAAAGACAACAGATTTAAATGAAAGGGTGTTTCTGAATTCTACATGTACAACCAGTCATCTATAGAGCGCCCAGGTGAACACTGAAGTCTTTGATCAGACTGTGCATATACATAGGCTTGTCTGAGTCTTCAATGGCTGCATGTTTCTGTTGGTTGGAGTTTCCACAGGGCTTGAGATGTCATTTCCTCTCAATGTCAGGTAAAAGTACCACAAAACTGGAAGAAATGTGCCCAAAATGACCTTTACAGTGTTGATAGGGACGTTAAATCTCACATTAAACAAACAAACGAACAAAGCTTTGAGGTAGCTTCATGCAAGATGTCACTTGTTTGATTTGTTTGTTTGATTTGAGGTTTAACATCCCCATCAACACTATAAAGGTCATTTTGGAGACGTTGCTTCCAATTTTGTTGGGCCTTTTATCCGAAATTGAGATGAAATGACATCTCAAGCCCTGCCGCCCAATAAAACCAATAGGGTTTATCAGCATGGACAGTCCGACTCTCGCATCGCTTTCCCTGGGCAGGCTTAGATCCTCTAAGCGGTTTACCAGTACTTGTGTGCGGGTCGGTTTCAGCTCTGCATGGAAGCATCATGCAGCCCATCTATTTCTTCAAGCCCTGATGGGCCGGGGCCAGCAAGATGTCATGTGTTTAGTCCTTTTAGTTTGTTGCACATGTGCTTTTACCTTAATCCTGCTGTTAGAACAACCCCTACATGTACCTTTGCATACAGTGTAGATCCAGATCAGATGGCTTCTAAAAAGCAATCTGATCAGGATCTGCAGTATTTGTCATGCAGAATCTGAACTGAATGAGTACATTATATCAAGTAATTTTAATTGGTGGTTTGTCAGAAATGGGTGTGGTTAAATTGATTTATACAGCAGGATAAGGGTTAAAATTTTGAAGTACATAAATTGGACAACACCGAGGGCTCTGTTTTCATGTCTGCACTCATGGCAAGCTGCCTAATCTTTTGCCTGGTTACACTGCCCAGTGAAACATCAGCATTTGCATCTGTGCACAATGATAGGAAACATATACAATTTCTTAACCCTTGTCCTGCTGAGCCCGGATATGCCTTACCTTTCAAACAATGTAGATCCAGATCAGATGGCTTCTGAAGAAGCCATCTGATCAGGATCTACATTGTTTGTCATTCAGATTGTGAATTTGTTGCAATAAGTTGAATCAAGTAATCTGATTGGCTAATAATGAGTAGTGGGTGTGGCTTATATAAATATTCAGCAGAACAAGGGTTAACTCTTATCCTGCTGAATAATTTTATTAGCCACGCCCATTTCTGACTCTCAGCCAATCAGATAACATGATATAATGTTTTCGTTCAAATTCGCAAACAATGACAAACAGTGCAGATCCTGATCAGATGGCTTCTTCAGAAGCCATCTGATCTGGATCTACATTGTTGGCAAAGGTAGGGGTTGTCGGGAAAGGGATAATGGAAAACCCAGTGTTCGAGTGGGCAGTAAAGACTCTGTTCAGTCTGCAAGCTCCCGAGTCTTCAATCATGGGAGGCAACACTTTCCAAAGTATACATGAATATCTTAAGGGGAACAGCAACACCTGGCAGATTTTCTGCCACTTTTTCAAAGGGAGACAACTTTCAGGACTTTCTATTCGCTTTTCTATAAGTCCTGTCCCACTGAAAAAGGGGTCTGCTCTTAAAGGAAAGAATTTGCTCCTCAGGAGCAAATTTTTTTCTTTAAGAGTTGACCCCTATTGACATGGGAGACAAAAACACTTTTTCAGGAGTTGCCTCCCCTGAAGGTGTATCCATTCCCCTTAAGTGCTTATTTTTACACTTTTATGCGCGGTTTTGGAAATAACATTGTTTTAAAGATGGATTTCAAAAATAGATCTATAGATTATACAGAAAAGTGATCATAAATGGTTCATTTTTCTACAGAATTTACGCATTTTTGTTCGGATATAACAGTTTTAAAATCCTCTTTATGACACTATTAATATTGTTGGGATCAAAAAGAAAACCACACAAAAATGTTTGAACTACGGTCGACCTTCAATGACTCGAACTCCTTTACGGTTGGCTTTTGTTTGATTGTTTGATTTGAGGTTTAACGTCCCCGTCAACACTGTAAATGTCATTTTGGAGACGTTCCTTCCAATTTTGTGGGATGGAGACGTTCCTTCCAATTTTGTGGGACTTATACCCAACATTGAGATGAAATGACATCTCAAGCCCTGTCACCCAATGAAACCAATAGGGTTTATAAGCATGGATGGTCCAACACTCACACCGCTGGGCCTGGGCAGGCTTAGATCCTCTAAGCGGTTTACCAGTACTCGTGTGTGGGTTAGATTCAGCTCTGCGTGGAAGCATCATGCAGCCCACATATTTCTTCAAGCCTCTATGGGCGGGGGCTGTGCTGTGAGCTACTTCCAGGAGACATAACTGGGATGATTTTTGGACTTCTTTTCGATGTTCTACTATATAAATTGATGCTGTGTGTACTCATTAGAATCACCTCATTGAGGCGATTCTAATGAGTACACACAACATATATTTGCAAGCTGAAAGATGAAAATATCCTAAATTTTATATCACTATTACCATTTCTTAACTTAGACAAATTTCCTAGGTTCAGCTCAGTCATAATAAACAAGCCTTAGGTGTTCGAGGTGTATTGAAAAGTAGCCATTTTCTATATAATCTTTACTTGGCTAGGATTGACCTTTAAACCGTATTATATCTAAACTCTGTTACAATGAACAGTATTGAAAAGGGTGTTTATGTGTAACGGTAAGTTTGTTTGTTTGATTTGAGGTTTAACGCCCCTGACATTTTATAGGTCATTTTGCTTCCGATTTTGTGGGACTTTTACCCGACATTGATAGGAAATGACATCTCAAGACCTGTCACCCAATGAAACCAATAGGGTTTAACAGCATGGACGGACCGACTCACACCGCTTTGCCTGAGTAGGCTTAGATCCTCTAAGCAGTTTACCAGTACTCATGTGCGCTTGGTTTCAGCTCTGCCTGGAAGCATCATGCAGCCCATTTATTCCTTCAAGCCCTGATGAGCAGGGGCGCGTAATGTTCAGTAAACAGGAAATTCATAAGGAGAAAATTCTTTCCTTTATGAGTGCAGCCCTTTTCTTTAGGAAATTAGGTGAACGTAATTTTTAAAGCTTTGCCTCTCCATAAGAAGTATCTAACCTCCTTAACTAGAGCTGTCAGAGGATCTGACTATAGCCCCGCTTCAGCGCTGTCAGAGAAGAAAGTTATTTAAGCTGCAGAGAAAACAGTTATGAACAAGAAATAACTGTTGAAAATTTTACATTATCTGGAAAAACTCTAAGAGTTGTGAGCCCTTGTCCCTCATTTCAATGAGCATGATACATTACCAGAATGTCCATGTTTATACTAAATTTCATCTTCCATTTTTCAATGTTCAAAGGGTAATAACTCCTAAAGTAGGCAAATCAGAGTCAGGGTTCCTGCGCTCTGCACATTGTCTCATGGTGCTTTACACTTGTGTGAAGTGTCATGAAAATATCTCAAATGGTTTGTGAGTTATGGAGCCGACACAGTCAAAATTGCCTTTTTAAATGTTCAAAGGGCAATAACTCCTAAAGTAGGCAAACCAGAGTTATGGTTCCTGCACTCTGCACATCATCTCAAGGTGCTTTTCATTTATTTGAAGTTTCATGAAAATATCAGAAACGGTTATGGAGAGGACATAGTTAAAATTGCCATTTTTTAATATTCAAAAGCCTGTAACTGAAAAAGTAGACAATCCAGAGTTTGGGTTCCTGCGCTCTGCACACGTAATATGGTGCTTTACATTTGTGTGAAGTTTCATAAAATTATCTCAAACGGTTTTTGAGTTATCGAGCAAAGATGGCTAAAATTGATATTTTTCAATATTCAAAGGGAAATAACTCAAAAATTAGGCAATCCAGAGTTATGGTTCCTGCACTCTGCACACCATCTCATGGTGTTTAATGTTTGTGTGAAGTTTCATGAAAATATGTGAATGGGTTTTAAAGTTATGGAGCGGACACGAAAATTGTTAACAGACACAGACAGACACACAGACAGACACACAGAAAATACGAAAACCAGAGTTATGGTTCTTGCGCTCTGCACATTGTCTCATAGTGCTTAACATTTGTGTGAAGTTTCATGAAATTATCTCAAACGGTTTTCGAGTTATGAAGCGGACACTGTTAAAATTGCCATTTTTCAATGTTCAAAGGGCAATAACTCCAAAAATAAGCAATGCAGAGTTATGGTTCCTGCGCTCTGCACATCGTCTCATAGTGCTTAACATTTGTGTGAAGTTTCCTAAAAATATCTCAAACGGTTTTCGAGTTATGAAGCGTCACAATTAAAATTGCCATTTTTCAATGTTCAAAGGGCAATAACTCCAAAAGTAGGCAATCCACAGTTATAATTCCTTCGCTCTGCACATTGTCTTATGGTGTTTAACATTTGTGTGAAGTTTCATGAAAATATGTTAAGCAGATACAAAGTTATGGAGCCAACACAAATTAACGGAATCACGGAATTACGGAATTACGGAACATGTTCAAAGGGCAATAATTCCAAAAGTAGGCAATCCACAGTTATAATTCCTTCGCGCTCTGCACATCGTCTCATAGTGCTTAACATTTGTGTGAAGTTTCCTAAAAATATCTCAAACGGTTTTCGAGTTATGAAGCGTCACAATTAAAATTGCCATTTTTCAATGTTCAAAGGGCAATAACTCCAAAAGTAGGCAATCCACAGTTATAATTCCTTCGCTCTGCACATTGTCTTATGGTGTTTAACATTTGTGTGAAGTTTCATGAAAATATGTTAAGCAGATACAAAGTTATGGAGCCAACACAAATTAACGGAATCACGGAATTACGGAATTACGGAAAATGTTCAAAGGGCAATAATTCCAAAAGTAGGCAATCCACAGTTATAATTCCTTCGCTCTGCACATTGTCTTATGGTGTTTAACATGTGTGTGAAGTTTCATGAAAATATGTTAAGCAGATACAAAGTTATGGAGCCAACACAAATTAACGGAATCACGGAATGACAGAAGGACATGGCAAATCCAATATAGCCCCACTTTTTCAAAGCGGGGCTATAATGACTCGTTATTTTTTAGGTTAGATAAATGAGGTCCAGAAATATCATTATGATAACATAGTGCATTTTTCATATCTCCAAAATGGCTACTTTTCTGATGAAAATCTGTGATATTTTCCTTATAAATGCGAATAACACAGGTTGTGGGTGCTCTTAAGAACCGCCTCTTGGAGCAGAAATTAGAAAAATAATGTTTACCCCCATAAACCCCAGTTATGTCTATATGATTAGGGGTTTTGGGGGGTCTTCATTTCCGAACATGTGCATTAAATTAAGACTTTGTTTTTAAATTAACTTGTATGTTCAATTATGGCACACTTTCAAAGGAACTTATATACAATATATAATATACAAACATAATTACAATCTTATTAGGAAATGGGTGCTGACACCAGCGAAAAACCGCTTGCAGACAAGCAGATTGCAGGAGCCTGCATCACGAAAACACGCCTATATAATTTTGACCCCCTTGAACCCCAGTTTTATATAGTAAAACTGGGGTTTACAGGGGTAAACCTTATTTTTCTTATTTCTGCTCTCAAATATAGATCGAGGCGGTTCTAACCAGTGCCCACAATCTATATTTTGAGCAGAAATTAGAAAAATATTACAATTTGGCATCTTAAAATTTTCTTTTTTTTTTGGCGATAAAGGTTACAATGTATTTATATAGTAGTGTTTTCGTAATGTGGATGACTGCTGATAACAGCTGGTCTCTAGCCTAAATGGCTGCTGTCAACTGGGGCCAGTTGTTCGAAACTACAGTAAAACCTGTCATAGTGGTCACCTCTATTAAGCAAGCAACCTGTATTAAGCAAGCATGGATTTAGTTCCCGGAAAAGGCAAAGGCATTAATAGTCACCTGTCATAAGCAAGCAACTGTCATAAGCAAGCACCTTTTGAATATCCCGGAGGTGCTTGCTTAACACAGGATGGACTGTAGTTAAAAGTTTGAACATTAAACCCTTTTTGTACCAAATGGAATCATCCTCCTTATATATAGCAGGAGTCCATTTCAAACTTAAGAGGTTACAGGTTGTTCGTGTCTTTAAAATTCATTTTGAAAATAGCTGAATGTTTTTAAAAATAGTGTAGGCACTGATCAGATGCCAATATTTTTGCTGAAAAAATGTGAGCAGCTTTTGCAAACACAAAAGCTTCTCATATTAGAAAATTGTACTTGCTGGAACAGTTAATATTTTGACCACTAACGAGCTCGTTAAGCTAATGATGCTTTATACAACTGGCCCCTGGTTGGCAGCAGCCGTCACGTTATTATACTAACCCTTATCTTGCTGTTCACGACAACCCCTATCTTTGCAAACAGTGTAGATCCAGATCAGATGGCTTCTGAAGAAGCCATCTGATCAGGATCTACACTGTTGGACATTCAGTTTACGAATTTGTAGGAATAAATTACATCAAGCTATCTGATTGGTTCAAAGTCAGAGATGGGTGTGGCTAAATTCAGCAAGAGACGGGTTAATTACAAATACCATATCAGCAATATCTTTTTCAAACACTGACCATAACACTATACAGTCAAACTTCATTTACTCAAATATATTTGGGACCATGAAAACTTGTTTGATTTGTTTATTTGTTTTGGAGTTTAACGCCCCAGACAACACTATTTTAGGTCATTTTTGAAGTGGTCAATTTACCTATCCACACTATTCCTGGGCAGGCTTATATGTAAGCGGTTAACCAGGACAGTGCACATTCTATGGCCAGAAACTGACAACTGCACTTCTTGAATCAGTCAAAGGGAGAGAATGACTGTAGAAAAGATTTCATGACCAATCTCCACGAAAGTATGTTGCCGACCCCGGCAGGTATTGAACCTGCACCCTCCTGATCACCAGACAGACGCGCATCCAACTGAGCTACCGAGGCAGGCAAATTCGTTTGAGATATGGAGGGTCAATAACTGAGTGTGCATGCTCCAAGTCCCCCTTTTTAACAGGAGGCGGAATTTACTAATTTGGATGATTTGTTTCTTTGATTTGAAGTTGAATGTCCCCGTCAACACTGTAAAGGTCATTTTGAAGATGTTGTTTCCAAATTTGCGGGAATTTTACCTGATATTGAGATGAAATGACATCTCAAGCCCTGCCACCCAATGAAACCAATAGGGTTTATAAGCATGGGGGTCCGACTCACCCTGCTTTGCCTGGGCAGGCTTAGATTGTCTAAGCCATTTACCAGTCCTCGTGAGCCGGTCGGTTTCAGCTCTGCGTGAAAGCATCATGCAGCCCATCTATTTCTTCAAGCCCCGATGGGCGGGGACTGTTGAGATACAATTACATCTCAAGCCCTGCCACCCAATGAAACCAATATATCTTAAATCTAGATCTTTGGGAAGAGTTCTCTAGGGAACTTAGAACAAGTTCGCATTAGCCATGGTGAACGAGCAGTCCGTGTTCCCAGTTTTTGAAGTTTCACCGTACTTCATGTAAACCACAACCTTGTTATAACAGTTCATTATAACACAATTCGGATAAAACACAGTTTCAAAATGGATCCGAAAAATGTGTAGATTATATAGAAAAATGACCATTTATGGTCATTTTTCTATATAATCTACACATTTTTGCTTGATATAACACAGATTGTTTCTTTAACACGCTTTGGACCTGCTTTGGACCACATTAATAGTGTTATAAAGAGGCTGTGGTGTAGTTCTGAATTCATTTCATTTTCCATCCCATATCGTGTACTGTGAAGTCATCTGATTTCCCTCATCCCATAATTCACATCAAATATTCACAATTAGCAAGTTATCGCACACATGGATGTGTGTGTACACATGTGCAAGCACACAAACACACAAGAACACAATACAGAAGCCTCCATGGTGTACTGGTTATGCACTCGCCTTGTAAACCAGGGGTTGCAGGATCGATCCCAGTCTTCTCGGGTTTCTCCAGACTTTTGGATGAGTCTTTAAACCGGGGTCTCGCGACCATATGACCTTAGCTGTTGGTGAGATGTAAAACTCAAATACATACTCACTCACACAAGCACGCAATACACATATTTAAATAGATCCATATTGGCAGCCTCGATAGGTCAGTTGCTTAGCGTGTTCGACTCATGATCGAGAGGTTGTGGGTTCGACTCCGGCCACCCCGAGGCAAGGTCTGTCTTGGGCAAGACATGTTATGCCACTGTCACACTCCATGTAGGTGTAAATGGGTAGCAATGGGGTAAAAGTCACTGCCTCTCTCTTGCATGTGTGATAACATCGAGAATGAGTGTTCAAAATACGATTCAAATAAGCTTGAAGCTTTCATTACAATTGAACTAAAATAAGTTAGTATAAACTAAATAGATCTATACAAAAATAAACATAAAATAAAACATTTGACATTCACAATAATAACAATGATGCAAACAAAAAACCTGAGCCATATGGATGAACAAAATTATTGGACACACAATATTTTGAAATTCTGCTATTAACACCAACCGAAATTAAGATTTACTATCCTTTTAAACAAATTAATACATGACATGTATTGAAAAAATTTCAGATTTTCTTCAACCAGTGTCCATATCCAGTGTGCTCTAGTAAGAGACCACCTTCGGGACTGTTCAAAAGTGGTCTTAAAGACCACTTTTGAACAGCCCCCAATGTGGTCACATGTTCTTGGACCTTGACATTTCATGGGAATCATCTGTAAGGCAGTCTTGCTAACAGATAAAACACACACTAGTCAAGTCTGACTTATATTGATTGATTGTTTTGGGTTTAACGACATGTGGGTCATTTTGTGTCATCTCCCAGAGAAAGGGAGAAAAGAGATAGACATGAAAGTGAAAGACAGAGAAGAAAGAGGAAAATGAATAAAAGTGCAGAAACAGAAGAAATAACAACAGTCCCCCTCTACCCTTACCTACTGAAAGGACAGCAGGCTGCATGATGCTTCCACGCAGAGCTGAAACCGACTGCAACACGAGTACTGGTAAACCGCTTAGAGGATCTAAGCCTGCCCAGGCAAAGTGGTGCGAGTCTGACCATCCCTATTATAAACCCATTTGGTTTGTTTGTGTGGCAGGACTTCAGTTGTCATTTCATCTCAATATCGGGTAAAAGTCTCACAAATTTTTAAGCGACGTCTAAAAAAAATGACATTTTGGAGACGTCGCTTAAAAATTTGTGGGACTTTTGAAAGTGGCCTTAATAGTGTTGACTGGGACATAAAACTTTTCAATTCAAACAAACAAAACAATGTCCTTACTTAACATAATGTTAAAACTTTGACAATTAAACATGGCAAATATGGATTTCCAGTAAAAGAACCACTGTACTTACTTTCCAGAAAAAGCGCCCTTTTTATTTACCGGTACTATAAGTAAACATTTTGAGTACTAACAAGTTTCTAAACCCTTTTTGGTATCTAATGGAATCTTCCACTTCATATATAGCAGGGGTCCATTTCAAACTAATGGGGTGTTAGGTTGTGTTTTCTTCAAAAACTATTTGGAAATTTGCTGAAAATTTTGCAAACAGTGTAGGCCCTGATCAGATGCTGCGTTCTGCGGCGTCTGATCTGGGCCTGCACTGTTTGCCAATTACCCGTTTTGGGGTTTCCGGTACAAACTGGGTCAAGCTAACAATGCTTTGAACAAATGGGAACTGGGGGAAGACTGGCCAGTTGTTCAAAACAAACAAAGTGGTAAGCTAACATATTGTTAAAACTTTGATAATTTAATATGGCAAACATAGTAATATTTTCGCTGAAAAAAAATGTGAGTAGCTACTCATATTTTTTCCAGCAAAAATACAAGAATGTTAGATATTGTATTTAATAGAACAGTTAACAATTTCATCTCTACTGAGCTCATTATTCTGGCAATGCTTTGAACAAATGGGACCTGGGGCCAGTTGTTCAAAACTTACAACAGCGTTAGTTATGTATCCTCAAAATTTTGATCATTTAAAATGGCAAATATGCTAATATTTTTGCTGAAAAAATGTGAGCAGCTTATGCAAAAGCTGCTCACATTTTCTCAGCAAAAATACCAAAATTTGAGATATTCTACTTACTAGAACAGTTAACAATATGACCACTAACGAGCTTGTTAAGCTAACGATGATTTGAACAACTGGACCCTCATCACCATGACATTGTATCAAATCACCTAAGTCTGTCTCTCAAATGTATCTTTTCATGCTGTCGTAATATACGACTCTGTTTAAAGCCTTTACCGCATGTCCTACAAATATATGATCTTTCTTGTTTATGCACTGTTTCAATATGATTGGCTAAGTCACGTTTGCTTGTGAAAGTAAGAAGACATGATGAGCATGCTTTTACATTCATATCACCGCCTTTCCTAGAGTTAGTTTTCTCTGTTGACCAACTCTGCCACTTCTCCAGACCTTGATCAGAATGTTCCGTAAATTTATTCAATTCAGTTTTCAACAACTTCTGATTTATATTAAAATGTCTTTCAATAAGGGGGCTATTTTCATTATTTGTATAGTTCATGCCATTTACAGCATTTTCACCTTTCATCAATAATTCTTTCAATTGTTCAACATTCAATTTCATTAAAGTATCTTTGGTAATTCTGCTGTTTTTGGTCAAGTCTAATGCCACTATATTTTCGTTTAAAATTTCCTGAACCCTTTCTGCAATCTGTGCATATGTTGGATTTTCTTCTATTGGCCCAATGTGACTGTTGACATGGTTACTCAACTCAGACTTGGCAACCACCTCTCCACAAATTTCACATGTCTGACTATTCTCTTCCAAATGTACCTTCATGTGCATCTGAAGGTAAAATTGTTCCTTAAATCCACGTCTGCAGATACCACATTCAATAGATTTACTATTGTGAGACATCATATGGCGCTTCAAATTATGTTTGTGTGTGAAATTACGCTTACATATCACACATTCGTAAGGTCTATCAATGGAGTGATTTTTCATGTGTAAATTCATGGTGTTTTCATTGTCCAGTTTTTCTCCACAATACTGACATTTAAACTTTAATTCTGGAATTTCATTTAACTCTGTATTACATACTTCAATAGGCTCTATATCACCCTGTGTTTCGCTTAGTCTCTCTGAAAAAGGAACAATATTCGAGATGTTGTCCAGTGCTTCTTCAGTATTAACATTATTTTCCGTTTCATTATTATACTTGTCATCTGACTTATTGGTTGCTCCTTTTGAACACTGATGACTGCTTCTGGAGATATTTCTCACCCCTTTATCAATATCTGGACTTTCTTCTGTGGCACTTTGTCTCTCATGAAACAATTTGTATGTAACACTGTCGACTGCATGATCAGAATCTTCTGAACATCCTCTGTCATGGATTATCTCCTTGTAAGCTGATTTTTCAGTCGCATCCCTGTCTGAAGGTATAGCATCAAATTTTGATTTTTCTGTAATTCTAGTGTCGCTTGTCTGTCTTGTGCCTGACAAACCAATGTTTTCACAAAGAGTCCTATCATACATTGGTATTTCACTGATGTTAGTGTTTGTTGAAATGGCTGATGAATGGAATGTTGGACTCAAGTTAAGTTTTTGATTTTCTGTATTGGATACCTTTACTTCAAGGCTTGCAAGATAGTAATCTAAAAGTTGCCATCCAAATTCTTCAGAAATTTTACTGGTATTGCATACTTTTGAAAAACATTTTGGGTTTTGTATGAAATGCATTTTTAACCCATCTTTGCTTGAAAACTTAAAATTACAGGTATCACAACAGATAAACCCTTCTATTTGTTGAATTTTCTCAGGTCCTTCAAGTTCTGCATCCCCTGTTGTGAAATTATGTTCAATGTCTTTAGTTTCTTTATTGTGTGCATTTAGAGCCTCATTTTTCACATTTTTAACAGTACTCTTGCCTTCATGAATACTGTCACTCATATAGTTACTCATGTTATCTGCTAGATTTATATTGGGCTCATTCTCTTCAGCTGACATTTCCGCCCTTTCAGCAGAAGTCATGTGATTTTCTCCATCTAAAGTTTCATGACTGTAAGAACTTTGTTGCCCCTTTTCAATTTGGCTTTGATTTTTATTCATGTTCTGATTTGTTTGACAATCAGCCGTGCTTAAACAAACATTGACTTGTAAATTGTCTTGTAAATTTTCATTGGAGCTCTTATTATTTTCTGTGTTGCTGTCTTGAGCATAACTGTCGAAATTACTTTCCATACACCTAATATCTTGTGATGCAGAATGACATTCATCAGAATGCTCTGAATAGTTAGCTTGTTGTGGTTTTACAGTTATAAATTTCTCTTTTGAAATGGTTATTAATAAGGACTGTTCGTCACAACCAATGTCACTAGTGTCATTTGGCAGATTACTCTGAAGAGCTAAATGCACAGAGTTATTACCGTTTTCTGTCATATCATAGTTCTTCTCATTTACCAGCTCACTTTCATCAATATGTTCGTCCGTTTTCTCAGGAGATTGTATATCACTAGGTAGTTCACTAATAGGTATGCTATACCAATCATTAGTCCCACTTCCAATCTCACTATCCACTGTGGTATGGGTCTGCCCTAACCCATTACTGTTTCTCTGTTCACAATTAGGCTGAGACAAATGAGCAAAATCTTTAGTTGTATCTTTCCTTGAAGCATCAGCACCAGTTACAGCATCTTTGTCTGTTACAGACTGGTTCAGTCCTTTTTTAGTATAAACAGCACTGTCTACCTGTTCATTCTTAGAATATTCTGATTTTGATTGAATATCACCGGCTATGCTTGTGTTTTCTAAAGTGTATCCATGTTCTGCATTTCTGCTCTGACTTTCAAATGCTGATCTTGAATTATAGTACATCATGTTATAATATGCCTGTAAATGAGCTGAATAAGCCGTATACAGAGAAGAAGTATCATATGAAAGGTTTGGATATGCTCCATATCCAAGTGTGTAATATTGTTGCCCAAAGCTTGGACTACTGTAGTGTGGCAATGGTATCTGAGAATTGTTTAACGGCCACATTGTTTGTGGCACTTTCACATTACATGTATTGGCAATTGAATTGAAGGATGGCAGTTTTAATGAAGTTGACTGTTTTGATGATGGTGGTTTCAATGATGTTTCTGATGATAGCAATGGATTTCCTGTTAAAGACTGTGATGCCACAGCTGATGAATCTGCCTGAGTATATGAAGACGTTATCTGTACATTTACTCCAGTCTGTTCCTTATTATTTGTTACTTTCACTTTCTTTTGTCTAACATTCTCTTCATCAAAACCAGTGATAAGATGAGATCTCTTTGTCAGTGAGGAATTCCTCTTCTTAGAATTTGCTGCACCAATAAATCCTTCCTTACTTGTATGATTCAGATTCAGACTTAATGTTTCCGTCAAGTTTCCTGGACAAACAGGTTCTGAATCACCTTTCCCTTTCTTTTTGTAATTAGTATCCGCTACACTGTTTTCTTTTGTAGCGCTTACAAATTTGAAGGAATCTTGGTTTGCCTTTTCATTAAGGTTCAAATGTAATCTGTCTGGCATTGCTGTTGGACTGTAAGTCATGATGCTGTTTTTCTTAGCTATGTCATTATGCTTTACATGGTTGGATTCTTGTTTCTTTACAGTCACCTTATCTGTTAGTGCATTTGGATTGTTCTCAAGATTGTCTTCCTCATGCTGTCGAAGGTGTTTGTAAAGATGACTAGTCTGTGAGAAAACCTTGTTGCAAATGTCACAAAAGTATGGTTTGCTTTCTTCATGAGATCTCATATGCATTGTAAGATGATGCCTGTGTATAAATGTCTTAGAACATAATGTACATTGATGTGGCCGTTCCCCAGAATGTGCTTTCTTGTGCTGCCTAAGAACACATGCTTTACTGAATGCTTTTCCACAGACATTACACACATGAAGTTCTGATGGAGAGTGAGTCAACACGTGAGATTTTAATTCTTGGTTTGATGGGAAAGAAGCATTACAGACACCACAAGTATAAACGCGTTGGCCAGTGTGAGTACCAACATGCATTTTCAAGTAGAATTCTTCATTAAATACTCGGTCACAAAGATTACATTTAAATGTCTTCTCTCTGTGTACCCGTAAATGCCGGCGGAGATTATTGAACTGACTGAACTCTCTGTTGCACTTTTCACATTTGTAAGGGTGTGAGCCAGTGTGTTGTGATCTCATATGATCTTGAAGTGACTTACTATCATTAAAATCAATGTCACAGATACCACATTTACATATTCTGTTTGTCTCCACATGCAACTTCATGTGACTGTGAAAATTCCCACTCTGGCGGAATTCTTTGTTACATACAGAACATTTGTAGATTTCTTGAATGTTTATTTTTTGTTCACCCGATGTCTTCTCAACATTTAAACTGTTGGTCAGGTCACCTAAAATTCTACCGGTATCATATTTTTGCTTTTCTGTAATAGATTTACACTTTTCATCCTTTGTGTTCAGATAGATTTCATTCACATTAAACCCTACCATCTTTTTTAAACTTCCATTTAATTCCTTCAGTTTTGGCTCATTTTTCAATTGTTCAATGTTATCTAATGGAGAGACAACCATTTGTGTTTCAGTGTTTCTCCTATATTTACTCATGTAGTTTGCGTTGATCTTTAAATGCTCTTTCTTGAATGATACTTCAGACTTTGGAATGTTACAATACTGGAATGGGGGGCAGTTTTCATTTGGAATGTTGTGTTCTGACTCTTCACCAAACACCATATCATTTTCGTTATTTCTTTCAAACTGGCTCCTGCAGTTAGAAATATCGCTTTCATGATTCTCCGAATTTGAAGAAGCATGTTGACTCCCCTTCCCGTTTGACCTGATTTTTTCTACTTCTTCTGGATGAAGTGGGAAAAGTGATTTTGAAATCACTGGTCGGTTAATTTCTGTTTTTTTCAACTGGAACACCTCTTGAGTGAAAAGTGGCTTCTGAACATCTGCTTTTGGTCCATTTAATACCAGCAAAGGATTTCTCTCCGGAGTTTCATGTTCCTTTATTTCAATGTTTGTAATATCTGATAGTTTTGATATTTCAGTGTTTTCTGCCAGTTCAAAAGACATATTGTTCTGATCTGCACTGGATCGACTAGGAAGTGTCACAGTATCTCCTACAGGTACTTCATAGTCATAAAACTCAGATTCTGCAACTGGTGACGACTCTCGTGAAGCTGAATTTAGTGAACTAAGACTAGATATCTCACTGTATTGCGAGTCTAGGGAATGCAGTGAGTCGCTTCTCGGTCGGATTTCACTCACTTGATCATGCCTGTTCAGTTTAAGTTTGGTGGTATAAAAAGCATGACTGTTGGTGTTGTCAGCTAAACTGAGTTGTCTATTGGAATTTTCATCCAAAATTGTACCTTGATGTGAGTTACTTTTAAACTGGAGTTGAGCTTTGTCAGTTTCTTCGGCATGTACCTTTCTGGCCAGTTCTCTGTTATAGTCAAACAAGGCACGTTTCTTAGGAGGGTAGAGTGCGTCTACTTCAGAGACTGTCTGATGTTGTCTCTGACAGAATATATTTAACTCAGTTAAAGCCGGACTCTGTCTCTTTGGTGCTTGTTTTTGTAATGCTTGGTTGGCCATCATAGGAACTTCAGATGTTGAAATGAGCTACAAGAATCAGACAGGGATCCTGAAACAGAAAAATCAAGCATTTATTTAACCCTTTTTGTACCAAATGGAATCTTCCTCCTTATATAAGGCAGGGGGTCCATTTCTTAATTTAGGGGTATCAGGTTGTGGTATCTTCAAAATTGATTTGGAAAATGGCTGAACTTCCTGCAAATAGTGTAGGCCCTGATGAGACGTCGCCGTTCTGCGGCCTCTCATCTGGGCCTGCACTGTTTGCCAGGGTACCCGTTTTGGGGTTTCTGGTACTAAATGCGTTAATGAACAAAATACATTTAAAAAAAACAAGAGGGCCATGATGGCCCTGGATTGCTCACCTAATCCATACTGTAGCAATGAAATGGTAGGTAATACACTAAGGTGCCTTGTCAGAAGGAAAATACATGCCAAATATGAAGGCTCTATCTCAAATGATACAAAATTTATGATATGATAGAGGAGGTCAAAGGTCAAGGTCACAGATCAAACTTTTTGTATGGGTGTGAAGCCATTGTCACAAGGAATATATACATGCCAAATATGAAGGCTCTATCTGAAATGGTTCCAAAGTTATGATTAAGTAGGTCACAGATCAAGGTCAAGGTCATAGGTCAAATTTTTGTATGAGTGGAAAGGAACATACATGCTAAATATGAAGGCTACCTTAAATGGTTCAAAAGTTATGAGAAAGAAGGTCAAGGTCACAGGTAAAAAAATTTGCATGGATGGGAAGCCCTTGTCACAAGGGCCTTACATGTCAAATATAAAGTTTCTATCTTAAATGGTTCAAAACTTATGAGAAAGGAGGTCAAAGGTTAAGGTCACAGGTCAAAATTTTTGCATGGGTGAAAGTCGTTGCGACAAGAAACATACATGCCAAATATGAAGGCCCTACCTCAAATGTTTCAAAAGTTATGATAAAGTAGGTCAAATGTCAAGGTAAAGGTCACAGATAATTTTATGTATGAATAGGAAACTACATGCCAAATATGAAGGCTGTATCTCAAATGCTTAAAAAGTTATGACAAAGTATTTGTTTGATTTGAGGTTTAACGTCCCCGTCAACACTGTAAAGGTCATTTTGGAGACGTTGCTTCCAATTTTGTGGGACTTTTACCCGATATTGAGATATAAATGACATATATGACAAAGTAGGTCGAAGGTCAAGGTGATGGGTCAAAATTTTTGAATGGTTGGGAAAACCTTGTCCCAAGAAACCGACATGCCAAATATCAAGGCTCTATCTATAACAGTTCAAAAGTTATGACAAAATAACCTACTGATCTACTTTTTGATTTGACATGACCCATATTCAAACTTAACTGAGATATTGTCAAGATGATTCTGAGCAAGTTTTATGATGACTGGACTAAAACTGTGACCTCTTAGTGTTCACAACATTTTTCGATGATTTGACCTGCTGACCTACTTTTTGACCCCAGATGACCCATATTTGAACTTGATTGAGATGTTGTCAGGAGGATCATTCTGAGCAAGTCTGAGGATGATTGGACCAAATCAGAGTGTTAACAAGATGTGTTTGTGAAACACTGATGCCCCCGGACAGCGCCAATGTTAATGTTTTTAAAAATTTTGAAAAAAAAATAGGTCAAAGGTCAAGGTCAAGGTCACGAAATAAAAAATTATGGTACCACTGGAAAGGTCTTGTGATAAGGTATACACATGTGAAATATGAAAGCTCTATCTATTACCATTCAAAAGTTATGCCCAATGTTCAAGTTTTTGCAGACGGACAAACGGACAAACAGACGGACAGACCAAAAACTATATGCCCCCGAATCTCTTAGATTCCGGGGGCATAAAAAGGTTTTTCTATGATTTACCCTAATTTTTGATACAACATGACCCATAATTGAACTAAACCGAGATATTGTCAGGATGAGCATTCTGAGCAAGTTTGAAGATGTTTGGACCAAAACTGTGGCCTCTGGAGTGTTAAAGTTTTTCTTTGGTTTGACCTACTTTTTTCACCCCACATGACACATATTTGAACTTGACAGAGATATTGTCAGGATGATCATTCTGAGCAAGTTTGAGGATAATTGGACCAAAACCGGGGCCTCTAGAGTGTTAACAAGGTTTTTCTATGATTTGACCTACTGACCTACTTTTTGATCCGACATGACATATATTCGAACTTAACCGAAATATTGTCAGGATGATCATTTTGAGCAAGTTTGAGGATGACTGGACCAAAAGTGTGGCCTCTAGAGTGTTAAGGTTTTTCTATGATTTGACCTACTGACCTATTTTTTTGGCTGACATGACCCATAATCGAACTTGACCGAGATATTGTCAGGATGATCAATCTGAGCAAGTTTGAGGATGATTGGACCAAAACTATGGCCTCTAGAGTGCTAACAAGGTTTTTCTCTGGTTTGACCTGCTGATCTACATTTTGACCCGAAATGACCCATATTCGAACTTGACCGAGATATTGTCAGGATGATCATTCTGAGCAAGTTTGAGGATAATTGGACCAAAACTGGGGCCTCTAGAGTGTTAACAAGGTTTTCCTTATGATATGACCTGTTGACCTACTTTTTGACCCGACATGACCCATATTCGATCTTGACCGAGTAATTGTCAGGATGATCATTCTCAGCAAGTTTGAGGACGATTGGACCAAATCTGTGGCCACAAGAGTGTTAACAAGGGTTTTCTTTGATTTGCCCTACTGACCTACTTTTTGACCCAACATGACCCATATTCGCACGTGACTGAGATATTGTCAGGATGATCATTCTGAGCATGTTTGAGGATGATTGGACCACAAATGTGGCCTCTAGAGTGCAAACAAAAGTTTTCTGTGGTTTGATCTACTGACCTACTTTTTTACCCGACATGACCCATATTCGAACTTGACCGAGATGTTATCAAGATGATCATCCTGAGCAAGTTTGAGGATGATTGGATAAAAATTGTGGTCTCTAGAGTGTTAACAAGGTTTTCATTTGATTTGACCTGGTGACCTACTTTTTGACCTGACATGACACATATTCGAACTTGACCGACATATTGTCATGATGATCATTTTGATCAAGCTTGATGATGATTGGATCAAAACTGTGGCCTCTAGAGTGTTAACAAGAAAAGTTTACGCACGCACGAAGAAGACGCACATCGAATGACAAAGACGCAAGACGACGCTGGACATCTCACAGTCACAAAAGCTCACCATGACCTTCAGTCAGGTGAGCTAAAACACACACAAGCGAGCTCATAAGAAAAGGGTTGGTACTTATTGCATAGCTGTCATACCTGCAATGGTTCTGGTGAGACTGCGTTTTTTTTTTGCAAAGCACAGTCTCACCAGAGCCATTTCTGCTTGACAGAGAAGGCAAAGGACTCTTTCTCATAAGTCAGTTAACCATGCCTAGACTTCAGTTTTACCTAAGCATTAGATGTGGTACAGCATACTTGATAGTTTCTCTTTACACAGACTCATCATCAGTACCATATACTTGCATCTCCCTTGCAAATTGGTGTTACAGCGTAGAAAAGTAGCTCCTGAGGAGCAAATTCTTTCATTTTAGCAACAAGAGCTTCGTGTTAAAAAAAGCAAGCACCGTCTCTTGACAGCAATACGAGGTTAGGCTGAAAAGTTCTGAGCCTGACCAAGATCCAATGGTTTGTCCATGCTGAAAGTGCCTTATTTTTCAACATAGTCTCCCTTCCAGCGATGCTGGAGTCCTTTGATCCCAGTGGAATAGAAGGTCTCATCTTGGTCCCTGAAAAACTCCCCCAACAGCAGCTATCACCTCCTCGTCTGACCGATAATGCTGCCCAGCCAAGTGCTTTTTCATGTTTGGAAACAGGAAATAATCTGATGGAGCTAGATCAGGTTAATACGGAGGTTGATCGACAAGTGTGAAGCCACAGTCATGCACAGCAGCCATTGCGACAACCGATTTATGAGCAGGCGCATTGTCCTGATCGAACAAGACCACTTTTGTCAATTTTCCGGGTCGTTTAGTCTTAATTGCTTTTCGCAATTGTTTTAGCAGATCTGCATAATACTCCCCATTAATTGTTCTGCCCTTTTGAAGTAATCTATGAATATTATGCCCTTGGCATCCCAGAACACTGATGTCATCACCTTCCATGCAGATGAGACGACCTTTGCCTTCTTTGGAGGGGGTGAGCCAGGGTGCTTCCATTGCATGGATTGTCTTTTGTTTTCTGGCTCAAAGTGATTAACCCAACACTCATCCTTAGTAACAAACAGTCAAGAAAACCATCTTGGTCTGCTTCAAAAATAGCCAAGTTGGCTTGTGGCAGGTTCAGTTTGGTCGGACGTCAAAAGCCGTGGCACCAATCTGGCGGAAACCTTCCACATTCCTTATTCACTGTGTAGAATGTTCTCTACTCGTTCACGGGAGATGCCAACAGTGTAAGCTAACTGATTCACGCCTGTTAAATGCCTGTCATCCATCACAGCCCTGTGCTTGGCTGATGGTTTCCTCAGTTGTTGCCGTTGTGGGTCGTCCACACTGGTCATCATCTTCAAGGCTGTCCTTGCCCATCTTAAAATTTACTGCCCACCTTTTCATGGTTGCATACAAAGGAGCATCATCCCCTAATGTAGCAACCATATCGGCATGAATGTCCTCAGGAGCTAACCCCTTTTTATGGAGGTACTTGATGACACCACGATGCCAGATTTTGTCCATTTTCTCAAAAATGTGCTAGTATCAATTTTCAAAGTCTAGAATTTCTACGCTATTGCAGGTAAACTTGAACTCATTTGAGTCAAATCAAGTAATAAAGGTTTGGATTTAATGAATACAAAATTTCATGGCTCTTTGATGCCTGCTTCTTGGTCAGGCTCAGAACTTTTCAGCCTACCCTCGTAGCAAAACCAATATTGAAAAATTTTCTTGGCCTGACTATCGTCTTCGTTTTTTTTTTGTTTTTTTAATTTTTTAATTTAGTGTCCATAGCCCCAGATACATATAAGAGAGGGTATTCTCGTATCATTTTTCTTATACCTGCATGAAAACATGTTGTGGGTACTGAGGTGCTACTCAGTACACACAACATGCGTTTTCATGCAAAAATAAGAAAACATATCAGTACCGGTACTTTCCGGATGAAAAACGGCCTTATCTGGAGCTGTCTCATCTGAAAGTCTGCAAAGGCCGCAATCGAAACCCATGACCCCTGTGCTTCCCAGGCCTCATACTGACCAAGCTTTTCCATGCCTGAAAGACTTAACCCTTATCCTGCTGTTCAAATCAGTAACCATTACCTTTGCAAACAGGGTAGATCCAGATCAGATGGCTTCTTCAGAAGCCATCTGATCAGGATCTTCACTGTTTGTAATGAAGTTACTGATTTGAACAAATACATTATATCAAGTAGTTTGATAGGGGAATAGTCATTAAATGGGTGTAGCTAAATAATCTGCTGTTTTATATCATATTCAATTGTTCTAAAATAATCTTCTTACAGCTGCTTTATAGCAAAACTATGAAAACACGCTTGACAGTGACATCGATAACATATCCACAGATTAGTGCATGTAAACTGTCGTTTTTCACACCTACCTCACCTGCTGCCAATCAGGTTTATACCGGACCAGTGGATTGAGATTGACTTGAACAACTCAATAGCGAACAGTAATGAAATATTAAGTCTTTTGAAAGTGGTCTTAATACTGAATAGTGGGGTGGCCTTTTTATTGGAACAAATGGCAACTAATTATAAAGGATATAGTTTGAGTCCGGCAAAAAACTGTCTTAATAGCTGAGTGGTCCTATCATAGGGGTGGTCTTCAGGTGGAATTGTACTGTATATCCTAATCAGATGGCCATCTGATCAGGCTCTTCACTGTTTGACATACAAATGTGAAATGAGTGAATATGTAATTAATACTAAGAAATTTGACTGGTTGACCATCAGAAATGGGTGTGGCTAAATCAATTTATTCAGCAGGACAAGTGTTAAAGGTACTCCTTGTTCCATAAACCTCCTTATTACAGGAGCTCTAGATAAAGAGTACCAGTAAAGGGGCTCTTACACTGTCACGATTTTGGCCACGACTCACCACGATTTTATAAATCGTGATAAATCGTGAACAACGTCGTAGGGAAGTCGGCAGAGATCTTGAGGAATCGTGGTTGATCGTGATAGTTCGGGAGTGACCACGACTGTTTTGGACATGTTCAAAACATTCGTGACGAGTCGGCATCATTTTTCAAATCGTAGAGCGGTCGTGGAGAAATCGAAGCTCAGTCGTGAGCCGTCGTCGTGGTAATCGTGGCCAATCGTGACTGAATTCTACCACGATTGAGCTACGAGAAGACAAAATCATCTACGACACCTCTACGATTCCGTTGCGACTGCCGTACGATCTACTACGATATCACGACGACTACTCACGACAATGCAAGATACACCAGGAGTGCACTACGATCTATGACGACGCTTACACGATTTATCCCGACGAACACATTTATATACCCAGATCGTTATAAATCCTGACGAATCGTGAGAAGTCTTTGTTAATAGTGTGTAAATCGTATCGAATCCTCCATGATCGTACTGAGTCTTTGATCATCGTGCCAATTCGGCCTTGGTCGTAGAGCAGTCTTGCAGGGATCGTGAGAAATCGTGTATGATCGTCTGATATCTTGAAGCAATCATGGTGCAGTCGTAGAAGAATCCTAGAGGATCGTAAGACATCGTGGTCGATCGTGGAGGATCGTTGTAAATCGGCTCCATTATCGTACAGCAATCGTGACTGTTCGTAGAAGTGTCGTAGCAATGTCGTGAGTATTCGTAGGGTAGAGAAATCGGAACCGTGTATGCCCCGATTTGCCACGATTTTCATGGTCCCCATTTGTCGTGGACAGTCGTGGACAATCGTGGTGAAAGTCGTGACAGTGTAAGAGGGGCTTTACAAAGACAAGAGAGTCCAACCTGTATTAAGCAAGCACCTAAGAGATAATACAAATTGGCTTGCTTAATACAGGTACTTGCTCAATAGAGGCGAATTTCAATGCATTTTTCATTTTCGGGAACGAAACACATGCTTGCTTAAGACAGGTTGCTTGCTTTTAACAGGTGGCCCCTAAGACACATTTTACTGTAGATATTTTGTTTTATTTCAGGGTAGATTGAGGTTTAACATCCTCATCAACACTATTTAGGTCATTTTGGAGACATTGCTTCCAAAGTTGTTGGACTTTTACCTGATATTGAGTTGAAATGACATCTAAATCCCTGCCACACAATGAAACCAACAGGGTTTATATGGATAGGACGACTCGCACCATTTGCCTAGGCAGGCTTAGACTGTCTAAGCGTTTCACCAGTACTCGTGCGCGGTCGGTATGACATTTCTCCAACAAATAGACTTCAAGATATAAGGCAAAATCACTGGACCGTGAAATGTAGGTCACCATGACCTTCACCCTTTTACACTTGAACCAATGTCACTTGATTGGCTGATGTATAACCAATTGTGTCTATAACTCGTTAGTATAATGGAAAGGTATACAACAAATTACAAAGGTGTCCTAGATTTTGACCCCCAGCCCCACCCCATCCCCATTCCCAGGCATGATTCCAGGGGTGTGTTGTCTTGGAATCTCAGAAGACACTCCCAGGTATCCAAGTTGTAAATATGAATGCTTTGTGATGAGTGACTGTTGAGATATAAGCATTTCAAAAACTTTAACACAGAATTACAAAGGTGTTCTAGATTTTGACCCCTAGCCCTACCCCGGGGCATGAACCCAGGGGTCTGTTCTCTTTGAACATCAGAGGACCCTCCCAGGTACTTAAGTTCCAAATATGAGTGGTCTGTGATGAGTGACTGTTGAGATATAAGCATTTGAAAAACTTTAACGCAGTGTGACGGGAACGCAAACGCACACACGCACGCCATCCGAGGTGACAACAATAGCTCTCCTTGTACTTCGTACAGGCGAGCTAAAAATGATATGTTGTTATGTAGGGCGCAGAGAGTTATTTAAAATCACTCATTTGTGATAAAATACCATACTGATCCCAATATCTGGGACAGACATGCCTGGGCAAACAGTGCATATCCAGATCAGAATCACTTAGCTTCTTAAGAGAGTTTGCCATTGGAACTATATGTTTTGTATGCTTTAGTGTAACACTTAACCACACAGTTCAATTTTTGTGGGGATTTAATACAACTCTTTGGATGTTTGAATTTTAAGGATGTTTACACTAGTAAAGGCTTGTTTGCAAGTTTGTCAAGTAATCATACTCCTAATGCTAAAAGGTGTGATAATTTAATTTTTGTTTGAGACTGGTATTAAAAGAACAGATAATTTAAGCATGAAAGGTTTCTTAAATTATCTACAGATACTCAACTAAATATTAAAATTACATGTATTTACAAGTCGAGGGAAATAACTGAAAGTTAAAAACTAATATTTTAGAATCACTGAGAAAAATGTTTCTAACATTCTATGTGAAGGCAAGGGACTATAGATCTTTCAAGTTATTCAATATAAAAAGGGCTGAAAAATTCTTCAAAATTTCACTTGTCCTACATGACTAGGTGCATGCAAACTTTGGTAAATGTCATAAGGACAAGACAAACATTTTACTTGTCCTTCAATTTTCTTTTTGTCATTGGAAGCAGACAAGTGGAATTTTCAAGCCCTGCATGAACTTGAAATAATTTTGCTTTCAAATAGCTAGGTAGTTGTGGTATATTAAGCAGCCTCAATTGGTACCACCTATGTAAATATATATTTCCCAGTATTTCCCGGGAATTCCCTGTATTTCCCGTCGTCCAGGGAAATATGAGTATTTCCCGCTTTTTTGCCAACCTTGGTTTTAGTTCAGGTTTAACATCACCCTCAACACTATTAAGGTCATTTTGAAGATGTTGCTTCCAACTAGGTGTGACTTTTACCCAGCATTGAGATTAAATGACTTCTCAAGCCCTGACGCCCAATGAAACCATATGTACTTGACGGTCTGACTCATCTGTTTGCCGGGGCAGGCTTAGTCTTTCTAAGCGGTTCACCAGTACTCATTTATGGCCAGTTTCAGCTGTGTGTGGAAGCATAATGCAGCCCAAATCTATTTCTCCAAGCCCTGATGGGCGGGGTGGCCCACCAAGTGTTGATCTTAGAGCCAGGTCAGGAGGACATCTTTTCAATTTTCGTCAAAATAAATGTGTTGTGCAGGGCCTGACAAATCCAAAAATTTTCCACTTGCCCACCGGGCAAGTAAAATATTTTTGCACTTGCCCAGCTCAAAATCCTACTTGCCCAGGATTTTGGAACTCAAAGTGGAGTTGGATGCAGAGGTGGGGGTGACAATGGTGACGATGATGACGACCGACATTTAGAAATATAATCCAAGTCAAGTTTCAAGCACAACCACTTTCCATTAGGATCTAGTTATTTCATGTTTGTGTTTCTGTCTCTTTGGTGTCTCTGATGGGAGCTCAGGGTTAATTGTATCGATTCCTGATCATTGCATTCACTTCTATTTATTTCCCTGTGCGCGGTAATACGGTAGAAATTATACTGTTGTTGTCACAGTCAATAACGGTATCAAGTTAATTGACATAATACCTTTACCGATTAGCAATTTAAGATACAGTTATAAAACTCATTTAGCTTGACACGCATGATGAACAAGAGCTGCAGCCGATATAGATCTACTCAAAAGATCAGAAGTGTCAGGACAGCGAGATAAAAGATTAAAAGAATGTAATTTATTTAGCTTGAACCACAAGACGAGGACCCTCCTCGATCCAAAACGAACCCAAACTTTCACACCCGCCCTAGAAGAAAGTTCAATGCGATCATTATTTCCGTCATCCAAATCGTCGTCCATAAACCACCACTCTCATTTTTCTGCACGCGATCGGTAAATGACGTCATCCGACCCCAGCAACCCTACACGTGTTTAACGTCATTGTTTTATTTTAATGGGGCATATCTCTTTCATTAAAAAAATGTTTGGAACCGGTAGAAAAATATTTTCTCGCTAGCTAAACGGTTGTGGATAGAGGCGCGACCAATCCGCGGTTACCAACATTAAAAAATTCGACTTTTCCCCGCCAGCGTCTGCCATTTGGCGCCAAAACATAACCATTCACGAGATAGTAGAATGGTCCGTTTTTACTACTGTAAGATGTAGCAAATCGTCTTAGGAGCTATTAAATCATTTTCACATTGATTGTGGATTAAATTTTATGGCAGGGATAAGCGCAAATTAGAGAATTAATTTAATCTTATTTTCACACCTTGTCACGCTTATCGATAGCGCTGGTGGTACACACTACACCAGAAATGAAAGACATGCACCGCCGGGCAATCGTGCTTAATTGGTAAATATATGACAGGGATTAACAATAGTGTCATAATTGAACCGTTATAAAAACATAGATGGTTTTGTCTCTGAATTGCCGACAAAACTGATATTATTGTGATTTACTTACGGGTCTAGTTTTACCGTATTTAAGGACTCAAAAGACTGACAGTTATAGACGATTTTTTCGCACTTGCCCGACCGGGCGTCGAAAGATCAAAGTGCACCTGCCCGGCGCGATTTCGGACTTGTCCCGGGCGGCCGGGCAATGGATTTGTCAGCCCCTGGTTGTGTGTACTCATTAGAATCGCCCCATTGAAGCAATTCTAATGAAAACACACAATATACATTTTTACGATCAAATAAGACAATGTATAGGTCATTTTGGAGACGTTGCTTCCAATTTTGTGGGACTTTTACCGACATTGAGATGAAATAACATCTCAAGACCTGTCGCCCAATGAAACCAATAGGGTTTATAAGCATGGGCGGTCCGGATTTAGCTCTGCGTCGAAGCATCATGCAGCCCATCTAGTTCTTCAAGCCCCAATGGGTGGGGGCCATCGCTAAATTAGTAAATCATTGAAAAAAAATTAACTGTTTTAACTTAACAAGAGCACCGCATGCGGGTGCCAACGCTCGTCTGCAGTTTCTTTTAGAAAACCAAAGTTCTAAGTCAAACAAGAGCAATCAAATTGCAAGATGGAGTTATAAAACTTGTAGGGAATGTAGCTCTTGTGATGGTGAGTACGTGTATGAAGTTTCATGAAGGTAGGCCAAATACTTTTGGAAATATGGTCAAGGTTAAGGTTTTCGGTTAAATTTTCGAAAAATAGGTCAAAGTTCAAAGGTCAAGGTCACAGATCAAAAAGCGTGGTATCACATTCATGTGAAGTTTGAAGGCTCTGTTGTGAATAGTATTAAAATGAGAGCAAAAAATGTGTTTCAGAAAAAAATTGGAAAAGGGGGGATAATTCAGCCAAAACCAACAATGTTGTTATGGTCCTTGGTCAAAATGTAGCTCTTGTGATGATGAGTGTGTGTATGAAGTTTCATGAGGCTAGGTTTAATACTTTTTAAGTTATAGCCAAGGTTAAGTTTTTTTGGAACGACGACGCCAGATGACAACGCAGACGCCGGAGTGATGACAATAGCTAGAAAGTTTTTTTTTTCAAAAAACAGACGAGCTAAAAAGAATTCTAACTTGTAGATTTTTGTTTGATTTGAGGTTTATTTGTCCCCGTCAACACTGTATAGGTCATTTTGGAGACGTTGCTTCCAATTTTGTGGGACTTTTACCCAACATTGAGATGAAATGACATCTCAAGCCCTGCCGCCAAATGAAACAAATAGAGTTTATATGCATGGACGGTCCGACTCATAACACTTTTCCTGGGAAGGCTTAGAATCTTTAAGCAGTTTACCAGTACTCATGTGCGGTCGGTTACAGCTCTGCGTGGAAGCATCATGCAGCGGAATCCATTTCTACAAGCCCTGATGGGCAGGGGCCATAACTTGTAGAGGAAATATAAATGCTCCTGACTGTGCAAGGTTTTTTTCTAGTTTTAGCTCAGGTGATCAATTTTTTTAGCAATTTCGGTAAAGGGGCATCAGAAGAAAATTTGTGTAAAATTATTTTGAAATTGGCTCAGTGGTTTAAGAGGTCATTTGAAGAAATTGTTGCCGACACGACTGACTTGCAGATGCCAGACACAAGCCTATCACAATAGCTCATCTTGAGAACCTTGTTTTCAGGTGAGCTAATAAAATGACCGCTCATGTATACTGTAATTTCTGTGTGTGTATGAGAAGCAATGAAAAACAGGTTATGTAACAGAATCTCACATGTGTGACCATTTCATATGAAAATTTACGAAACTCGCCAAAGGCCTGTATCATACATTCACATTAAATGGCCACCCATGTACATGGTCAAATCTGTGGTTAACTCATCATGCTGTTCACGACAACCCCTATCTTTGGAATGAGTGTAGATCCAGATCAGATGGCTTCTGAAGAGTCACATTAAATGGCCACCCATGTACATGGTCAAATCTGTGGTTAGCTCTTATCATGCTGTTCACGACAACCCCTATCTTTGGAAACAGTGTAGATCCAGATCAGATGGCTTCTTCAGAAGCCATCTGATCAGGATCTACACTGTTTTAACAAGATCGCACAGTATTCACGTGAGTGACCGCTGAATCTGAAATTTACCTGTGTGAAAACTGGCCAAGGGTCATAAATTTCATAGGAAATGACACTCTGATCATGGTGACATGCTCTGGAATTGACTTACTGGTCATGAATTTCTTATCTTTGTTCCATTTCACCATCTCTCAATCAGACTTGTTTCTTTCTGAAGACCATAATGTCATGAGCTCCATACACATACTAGAAACCATTAACTGAAGAAAAATACATTTACCTGTATGTCATTGACCAATATAACCCTTATCCTGCTGAACATGACAACCCCTATATACGCAAACAGTGTAGATCCTGATCAGATGGCTTCTCAAGAAGCCATCTGATCAGGATCTACACTGTTGTCATACAGTCATACAGTTTGTGAACTGAACAAATTACATTGTATAAAGTAATTTGTTTGTTGGACAGTCAGAAATAAGTAGGGCTGGCTAATCGGAGCTGAAAAGATAATCAATTATCAGTCATGTCATTGCAATCGATAATCGATTAGTAATCGCTAAGTTTTTTGTCATAATTTTACCTGTCTGGCTTTCTGTCTGAGCATGACTCTTACCATATGTTGCACTTTACCATAATATTATGTATATTTAAACAGACAGGCCTGAGCAAACAGTGAAGACCCAGATGAGATGCAGCAGAAAGCAAATCAGAAATGATAATCATTTTTGTGGAATTTATCGATTATGAGTTTAATCGTGTCAGCCTTAGAAATGAGTGTGGCAAAATTAATTTATTCAGCAGGATAAGGGTTTAATGTTCTGACTGTTGGTGTTTCCATAGCCCTTCAAGGGTTAACTAGTGGGCTCTTCCATCGCTATATGAGGACAAGACCATTTGTCATATAAGGAGTGTCAGAAAAGAAGTGAAGGCAATGATCAGGAATCAATACAATTAACCAACAACACCCATCGGTGACACCAAAGGTCTTTTTTTTCATTTTTATTCTACTTTTGACGGAAAATTGTTAACAAATAGTGCAGGCCCTGATCAGATGCTGCGTTGAGTGTGTTCTGATCTGGGCCTGCACTGTTTGCCAAGGTACCCCTTTAAGCGTTTCCCACATGCAATGGATTAATTCAATAAAATGGGATTTTGAAACAGGAATATGGCAGAAAGTTCACAAGTTCCAAAATTTTATATAGTTTTAGAGTTTTGAGGTTAGTTAATTTCGTTTTAGGTTATATCAGTTTATCGACGAAAAGTCGATTTTTCGACAAAATGTCATTTCGGCGATTTTTTTGATAAAAATTCGACCAAACATTCCTTCGACGAAAAGTACCCTTCAACAGAAAATACAATTGACCAAGTGGTTTTTGACCAAACGTCATGGAAGCTGGAGTCCAAAAAAGTGCAGAAGGAATGCCAAATAGGGTAGACCTTGATCAGACTGCTCATTCAGGAGCAGATTGATCTTGGTCTGCACTGTTTGCTTAGGCTTGTCTGTCCAAAAGTGGTGTTTGTGAGTGCATATCATGTGAGAGTATGCATTACATTCCTTCTTTATGCCCGAAACAGATTGTGGGTATTCAATAGACGGATCCAATGTTTTGACACATGACCTTGTTTACATGTTATTGCACATGCGCAAAATTACTTTTCCTTTTGATAACTATCTTTCGTGGTTGGCAAAAAGCCCCTGGTTCCATATAAACACATTGTAAATTGGCTTAATATTACGGGCATATTTTCGTTTTCGGAACAAGGACCTGTGGTCAATATTGGCAATAGGTCCTTGTTTATCAAATTCCCCTTTCGACTTTCTTTCGGGTCAAAGAGTGCCTGAGAGAGGAACATGATGCCTCGCCATATATATGTGTGTGTGTATGTATATGTATATCTATGTATATGTGTGTATGTATGTGCATGTATATATATGTATACATGAATTTTTATTATTATTATTATTTATTTATCATTATTATTATTATTATTTTATTTTTCAATATATTTAATATATATGTATAAGATCTTATGTATTAACCTCTTTCTTCTCTTTTAGCTGTTTTACATTTGTTGCTTTACACTTGTTGAATTTGACCTTTTCTATATTTATATGTTTTGTCGGAAAATAGCTCTTGCAGCTAATGTTACTTGTTGTATGTAACCGACACAAAATAAAGTTTCTTGTATCTTGATGACAGTCACAGAAAATCAATCGAATTACACTTGAAATGAGTAGATAAATTTTTAGAGTTCATTCATGTATCTTCCACGTTTAGTGAAATTAGTCATTTGTTTTGTGCATTTTTATTACAAATAATTAAGACTGTCCCGCCTCATTACCTACATATGTTTAACAGGTAATTTAATCATCAAAACATCCTCAAATCTTCTAGAAACCAATAATTTCTAGCTAAGACATGTCTATTATAAAAGTTTAAAGATCAATTTTGTCGTTTCGATTCCAAACAAAATACAACTTTAGAAAAAATAACATCGCATTTACAATGGCGATAAACGGCCAAAGACGTTTTCTGCCATCCACCGTTAAGTCCCGGCAAATAGTATTATTGAGTGATGACGTAGTGTATGGATGTGTCTATAGAACTGTCTGGTCTAGGTGGTTCTACAGAGCACTATACTTGATACAGAAATATTAATCCTTATCCTGCTGAACGTATTAGTCGTGGCTCGTGCCACACCAGCCAATCAAATTACTTGAGATAATGCATGATATAATGTATTCATTCCAATTGCATAACAGTGTAGATCCTGATCAGATGGCTTCTTCTTCAGAAGCCATCTGATCTAGATCTACACTGTTTTGCAGACCTGATCTGGATCTACACTTCTTCAGAAGCCATCTGATCTGGATCTACACTGTTTTGCAGACCTGGTCTGGATCTACACTTCTTCAGAAGCCATCTGATCTGGATCTACACAGTTTGCAATTGTAGGGACTTTTTTGTTCAGCCGGAATATATACCGGTACATCAAATTTCCCTCAGAAAAAAAAAAATATTTTTCAGTTATTAAAAAATCTGCTTTGTCTCTCATGGGTCTGTCAACCTTCTGATATGTCAGACAGTTTACATGGAGGTTGAAAATGATAATAAAAGAACTTACATGCAAAAAATCTTCAACAGTGTTCTGATTATAACTCCTTCCTTCCCACCAGATTTTCAAATTATAATAAATACACAAACATACCTCACATACAGCCCCAAAACACATCCTTTGTCTATTAATTATGTATTGAACTGTGACATGGTTTTGACACTTGATCTCCTATTGCCCCTAATCCCTTTATCAATATTGTAACCAATTGCCCCAGGGTAATGTATACCCTGCAAAATCAGTAGGGATCAGTTGATATGTATTGAATATATAATTACCTGCTTAAGTGATTAAAAAATTGTTTTATTTTTCACACTGCAGAAACACACATCTATGTGACATACTTTTTTCATGACTGTAAAAATGCCATTTTTTGTCTAGCAAATATTTGTGATTCATAGCAACAGATTAATAAGTATTTTGTGATAATTGGAGGATATTTTTTGCCAGTTCTCCATAAAAACCTATGTTGTGGGTATTCATTAGAACCGCCTCGCTGAGGCGGTTCTAATGAGTACCTAGGAGGATTTTATGGAGCAATAAAGAAAAGTATCCTTCAATTGTCACAAAATGCTGTCAGTTACGCTTCTTTTTTTCAGCTTGAAAACAGGCGTAACACGAACAAAGACTTATATTAAATCAGGGTCTGACAAATCCACTGCCCGACTGCCCGGGACAAGTCTAAATTGTGGCTGGGCAAAAGATTTTCTATTTCACTTGCCTAGAAAAATGTATTGAACATATAGGGAATATGATAATTCTATGCTATTTTCAGGATGCTGTGGAATGCCAGGCAAGTGGTTGAAGGTTTGATCTGTCAGGCCCTGATTAAATGAACATTTGTCACAATTACTGGGTACACACAATAACATATTACGTACCCATCAACACAATTTAGGCCATTGGCTACTTCCAATTATGTGGGATTTTTACCCGACATTAAGATATGACATCTCAAGCCCTGCAACCCAATGAAACCAATATATATGCATAGACGGTCTGACTCGCATGAATTTGCCTGGGCAGGTAACTAGCAGTTTACCAGTACTCCTGTGTGGTCGGTTTGAGCTCTGAGCTGAAGCTCCATGCAGCGCAATCTTTTTCTCCAAGTGGGAGCCAAAAAAAACTTTTTATAACACTGCATTACAATAACACATTGGTGTGACACAGTGCATTTTTTCATACCTCCAAAAGATTTATTTTTCCTGTTAAAAATGTGACATTTTTTCTTATTTAAACTCCAAACATTGGTTGTGGGTGCTCTTTAGAATCCCCTCATTGATGTGGTTCTAATGAGTACCCACAACCTATGTCTTAGATCAGATTTACTCTAAATTTTTCATTTCTGACTCAAACTTTTTGGAAACTCTCAATAGAAAACTATGGTAAAACCCCACAACTATTTCTGGAGCAGGGATTTTACTACCCTTCAGAATCAGGGTCCAGGGGCCGCTTGGTCTGGGAAAAACAGCTCTCTAATATGTATAGTTGGGAATTTAACGGGCCTCCATGGCCTAGTGGTTAAGAGCGCTGACTCTTGATCATTAGGTCTCTCACCGCTGTGGTTCGAGCCTCGCTAGGGTCACATGTGAGACGCCAAGTTCTGCAACGGAAGGTCAGGTGGTTTTTCTCCGGGTACTCCGGTTTTCGCCCACCTCTGATTAACGATCGGCTCGATATGAGTGAAATAATCTTGAAAGGGCTGTAAAACCAAAACAAAAAAATAGTTGGGAATTTAAATCAGCTGTAACTTTGTCACTTTGGGTTCAATTTTCATGAAATTTTTATCAAAATGTAGCACAACATCACAAATTGGAAAATTTATTATAAAATTTGTTAATATTATATCCGTCTCTAAATTGGGAAAAATAGGGGCCAATTACCGGCCTAAAAATTGCACTAGGAAAATCCCTGTGGAGGACAGCATTTTTACCCCCATTTAGCATTTTCAAAATCTCAAAAGTATCATGGTCAATTAGGTGTCTGAGCCATTGATATAGTTTGACTGTATCAGTATATTTTGTGAGCATGTATGTATGGCCAAAGAGAGCTCCCTTTCTCACTCTCACACAAGAAGGGACTGCAAGTCAGAAGTCAAGTGATTTGAGTAAACTCCAATAAAAGTGTCATAATTTTGTGCTCAAGCCAAGAAGGCAAACGCGTCACATGACAAAAACAAACAAATAAGCTCACCCCAAATCACAGGTGTATAAATGCTTAAGCCTTAATCTGCTGAACATGTAACCGCTTCCTTTGCAAACAGTGCAGATCCAGATCAGGTGGCTTCTGCAGAAGACATCTGATCTGGATCTACACTGTTTGTCATTCAGTTTGCATATTTGAATGAATCATTATATTATGTAATCTGATCAGAAATGGATGTGACAAAATTAGTTCATTCAGCAGGATATTAAATGATTACCGGTAATCTTTCATGACTGTAACAATGAAATTTTTGGACATAATTTTGCAATTCACTATATCTGCATTAGTTGCTTGCTCCCAGCTTGCACATTGTCAATATTAGAAGAACAGGTAACCAGACCCCCCTGATCTTTTAAGGTCAGGGGGGTCTGGTTACCTGTTTTTCCAACACTGATAACCTCCAGACTAGGAACCAGCAGATAATGCAAATAAGGTGAATAGTATTTTTCAGTTTTTACATAACCATTCTTCTGCTGAGGAAGACAATCCCTACCTTTGCAAACAGTGGCCATTTGATCAGAATCTATACTGTTTGATCCTGTTTGTCATTCAGTTTACAAATTTGAAAGAATACCTTACATCATATACTGAATTTGACTAGTTAATAGTCAGACTTCTGTGTGGCTAAATGAATTTATTCAGCAGAAAATGGGTTAAACGAGTTTGTGGGTGCTCATTGAGAGGTGAAGGATTGGCTAAGGATGTGTCCCCAGTAAACAATTCTGATGTATCTTACTTGTAACCACAAAGATTGTCAAAATACCACACCAAAACATTTTAGTAACATTATTCATTTTAACATAATTCCGTTTTTCGCACAAAATTGGAAACGTCTCCAAAATGACCTTTACATTGTTGGCGGGGACGTTAAACCTCAAATCAAACAAACAAAAACTGCAGTTCACAATCTTTTCAATCGCAACAGTACTTAGCAGATACCATGTCAGAATTGTTACTGGTGACACGTCAAATGACATTCATAGACATTGAGGTGAAATGACATCTCAAGGGTCGTTACTAAAACACGGAACGGAACGGAACGGAACGGAATAAAATAAGTTTAAAAATACTAAATTGCGGAACACTTTAGAGTTAGAATTTACTAAATCACGGAACAGTTTTTAAAGGAAAATGACTAAAAAAACGGAACAACTGTGACTGAAAATCTACTAAAGTACGGAACAATGAGCTATAACGGAACATGTCATTAGACACACTGAGCTTTATTTAAATGGTTCTACTGCAAACAGTTCGGACAGATAAATGGTCGGTCTTTATATTGAGACACATCTAATCCCAAACATTCTGGATGGTATTCAGCAGAGCACTGGTCACAGAGGAAATAATTTGTTCGAGTGTCTGGCATTTTACAAACACAAAACAGCTTGATTTCAGTTGTCTTTTTGACTGCCTTCCTTCTTTTGCTTGTTGCTTTCACTGTGGAGAAGAGCTTCATACATTTGTCTTCAAGGCATTTCATTAAATGGTCCCTCATTTTATTTTGGATGTACTGCTCTTTTGCAGGATCCTTTCCAAATGCTAGGGCAGTGGCATTTGCCACTGCATATAAGCCACAGTCATGGCCATTTGGTTGCATGAAGCAATTGCTAAATTTCGCCTTAAGCACGTTTTGGTCGATCTTTACTAGGCTTGCAACGACCATCTGTTCCATATGGGGGAGGTCGTCATAAGCTGAGTCGTAGATGCCTATCTCGTCTTCCATACAGTTTATGAGTCTGCAGACTTTGGTACATCCAAAACTTCATCTCCATCAATCTCCTTCAGGACCCGGTCACGTAGAGAAGAGACAATGTCTTTTGGATGGCACATTAACTTTCTGGATTCAAACTCTGTTATATTTGTAGCAAATCTGTATACATGAAAAATGGTGCTATTGTTCCGTTTTTGCTTTACTGTTCCGTTTTCATGGTGAAAAAGACGGAACAGTGAAGCAAATACGGAACAGACAAGCAAATACGGAACAGACAGAACAATAGCACCATTTTTAATGGTGAAAAAGACGGAACAGACGGAATAGTAAAGCAAATACGGAACAAACGGAACATAGCATCATTGTAAGCAGTGCTTTATGTATAAAATCTACACATACCTGGTATATTTTGGTTTCAATCTAAAGGTCCCCATCCCTGCCTTTCCTCTCCGTATTTCTTCTAAATAAAAACCCTGGATTAGCTTGAGAGACATGAGGAGTGAATCCAATGGCACTTCCTTCCAGCTTTGGAAATCCTTTAATAGATAGTTAAAACCTTCCGACTGGTTTGTTGTTATGCCATTGTTTGGATCGAACTTGCAAGTGTCAGCAATTGACCAGGCACAGAAATAGCCAAGCTTTGGTTCCACTGCTTTCTGGAAATATCTTGTATAGTCATCATCCCACTGCTTTTCCTTCTGCTTTATCATTTCAGCACATTCTCGTTCCGTCACCGTTCGTAAGATATCGTAGAGATCATTCACATAACTAGATCTATCTACTTTTGGTAAATTATCAGTCAACCATTTTTGTACATCTTGGCGAAGGTGACGCCAGCACCCAATTTGCTTCAAAGACGTTTGGTTTCTGATGGCTTTCACGATTGCTGTCTCCATATCAGTCACTATTGGTATTCCTCTCAAATTTTTTACCAAGGAGGACAATATCTTAAAAAAGTGGTCATGAGTCTCAGTTAGTTTTCGTTCATGAACAAGAAAGAGGCCAGCTACCAAAGGATTGTTTTCAAATAAAATATGTTTGAAAACCAGTGGCGATACATAAAAATCCCCAAGATTGAATGTTGTGTCATAGCTCAGTAAGATGTCATTATTTTTCAATTTCAGAGTGTCATTGAGTTCTTCAATCATTTCTGTATCACCAGCAACACAGCAGAGGTCTGGATAGGTGGCCAAGAAGTGAATGAATCCACCCTCGTACGCTAGTTCATGCGTATTGTATATTGCATCTCTTGTAAGACGAATTTCTTCTTGTTTTAACTGGAACACTATTACGGTACATTATGATACTGCATTTAAATATCTATAACGTTATACCATAATAAAATCAGATTCCACAGGCATAGTCATTTAGATAAGACATTGAACTTTGAAGAATAATAACCGGAACATCATTACGGAACGTTGAGGGAATGGTTGTAAAGATACATGTATGATTACTTACGAATGTCCGTCTGATTTCCAATCTTCAATCTTTGATTGATCTTCACCACTGAATATGTATAGGTCTCCTCCTGATGGTCGGAATTGTATGTTCGTAACAACCTCTTTAGCCTTGAATAATGACAAGATTTCTGTTGTCCTTAGTGAAGCTCCCCTTATATACTTTCCATTCTTTGGATCTAGCACTGCCTGTGCCATTGTTGATACTTTCAAGACGATATATTTTGCCTTTTTACTACATTATGTGAAAAATTGTACTGTATAAACGTTAACGTCGTTAACGTCGTGAATTAGTGCTTAGCAACGATGTTACGTCTTGTTCGTGCGTCCCGTATTGTGACGCCTTGCAATTTAGTGTAGTGTATTTCAATAACGTCACGTAAACATATGTTCCGTTTCTAACAATCTATATGTTCCGTGTGTTCCGTTTTTGTTCCGTTTCTTACCATTCCGTGTGTTCCGTTTTTGTTCCGTTTCTTACCATTCCGTGTGTTCCGTTTTTGTTCCGTTTCTTACCATTCCGTGTGTTCCGTTTTTGTTCCGTTCCGTTCCGTCATTCCGTGTTTTAGTAACCAGCATCTCAAGCCCTGCCGCCCAATGAAAGCAATAGGGTTTATAAGCCTACTACAGTGGTGCCTGGTGCCGGGATGATTATTGCTGCAGCCCATGGATGGACCAGATTAAGCGGAGTCAAGAGGAGCTAAAAATCTGACATGTTTAAATGAGTCTCTCCTAAACATTTTAAATATTGGTTTCTTTGTAGGATAGAGGAATGAAGTAGCACGGCATAATAAATCGCCTTATTTGGAGTGCAAAACCGACCGGTCTGACTGGCCCGAACCTTTTGGCCTGGTGTTTGACTCGCTTGCTTTTTGGCCTCAGGGTCGTGGGCTCGGTCCCCGGTCGGGGCACTTGGTGCTTTTCTTTACAATTTTTCTCCTCAGATTGCAGCGGTGCCGGGATGGTTACCAATGAAGCCCAGGAGAGGTGCAGATGCAGCAGAGTCAAAAGAAGCTAGAAATGTGATATGATTACATGAGTATCCCCTGAACATTTGAAAATAATAATAATAATGATAATAATAATAATAATTGTCTCTTTGTAGGATGGAGTGCAACAATAAATATGTATTTAGAGTGCATGATTGATGGTCTTATCTAAATCTTAACCCTGTTGATTGCTGTTTATGTCTGATTTTCAACATGTTGGGTGAAAGAGGGAGGGAAAACAAAAAAAAATTTATTCCTCTATACTATGAGTTATTACGCAGACACTACTTGTGAAAGATTATACTTGTGAGTTATCTCGGCCAGTAGAAGGCTTTGAAATGAAATGAAAGCATGGACGGTGCGACTCGCATGCTTTGCCTGGGCAGTAGATCCTCTAAGCGGTTTACCAGTACTCGTGTGCGGGTCGGTTTCAGCTCTGTGTGGAAGCATCATGCAGCCCATCTATTTCTTCAAGCCCAGATGGGCGGGGGCCGCTGAATTTTAGTATAAAAGTCTATGAATGTTGTGGATGAAATCCAAGTCTGCGCATGCGCAGCGTAAACAAGGAAGTTAATCAGCCCTAACTCATCTATAAAATCTATACATATCACTAAAAAGCTGTCGAAAGTAGGTGACCCGCGAAATCAGATGTTTAAAGTCGAAAACCATGCCATGGTATCGGATTTTCTATTTTATGCGCCTGTTTGATTAGCTAACGGAAGTAAACTTCGTTCATGTTCAAATAATACCTGCCTTCCATCAGACGTCAGAAACGGCGATCAAAGCCTTGTAGAAAAAAGAAACTTCAAATTTCATCGGTTTTCGCGCACCTGCCACTATTCTTTGTTCCTAGATTCCCTCCCTTGTTTTCAGGCAGGGTAAAACCCAGAACTTCATACTTTGTGGGTCTCACCGACAACAGTTAACAACCGACAACAACCGTCAGAACCGAAAACAACCATTTAGAAGAGATTTTAAGTTATTTTTTGTATAAATTTTGTTTCATTTTGGTTTATAACTGTTATAAAATTCAATTCAATGAAATATTTTGCATGTTCCAGGGTGGCAATTCGTTTCCACCGCACTCAGTTATACAGTCTGGCAGTTATCTCCCCTCACTCGCAAGTGCAGTTGGCTCCAAGAGGAAGAAATTGTTTCATTGCTGAATAGTGACCTTACTGAAATGGCACAAAGAATACGCTTTTATCCAGAAATCAATAATCATCTTTGCAGATAAGTTCCCCTAGCAGTATTTATTTATTTTGTTTATTTGCAATAAGCCAAGTATTTATATTAATGTTATTTGCTCGGATTGATAAAATAACAATCATCAAAAAGTAAAATGCTAAAAATGAAACATATTTCGACTTCTCTGTAAGTCTCATCAGGTGGTGGACCATGTTGTCAAAATACATGACGAAAACACGCCTATATAATTTTGACCCCTTAAACCTAACTTGTATATAATAGTAAAACTGGGGTTTACAGGGGTACACCTTAGTTTTCTTATTTCTGCTCTAAAATATAGATTGTGGGTACTCGTTAGAACCGCCTCGATGGATTGTGCACATTATGAAAACACGCCTATAAAAATACATAGTACATTTTATCGCCGAAATAAATGAAGCTTTTACGATGAAAAGTTCTGATATATTTCTTATTTCTGCTCAAAATATAGATTGTGCTACAAGTTAGAACCGCCTCGGTTCTAACGAGTATCCACAATCTATGGTTTAGAGCAGATATAAAAAAAAAATATGTATACCCCTGTAAACCCCAGTTTTCTATATAAAAGTGGGGTTCAAGGGATCAAAATTATATAGGCGTGTTTTCATGATGATTGTGTTTTATTATTTATACTGAAAACATAGGTTGTGGGCGCTCGTTAGAACGGCCTCCTTTAACCTATGTCTTGGAGCAGAAATAAGAAAAATAATGTATATCCACGTAAAACCCAGTTTTCTCTTTTTTAAAGTGGGGTTCAGAAGGTTATGATCAGCGAAGACTCAGTTAAGCCTGCGCATTTGCGTATTCTGATCAGAATTTGCACTCCCGCACAACTTTATAGACTCTGAACAGAATGGCTGGATTGAAATTATTTCCTTTTTATACACGCGTAGATGCTGAGTAAGCACAAGATGTGTCGCCGCACGAAAAAGCCTACAAAAGAGAGTGTGACCAGCGGAGACTCAGTTCAGTCTGCACATGTGCGCAGTCTGAGCAGAGTCTTGGCAGTCCGCATAACTTTTTTTAGAGTCTGAGCAGAATGGCTGGATGCACAGCATCACTAAAACATCTCTATATAATGTTGATCTCCTTTAACCCAACTTTTATACAGTAAAACTAGGGTTTACAGGGGTAAACCTTATTTTTCTTATTTCTGCTCTATAATATAGATTGAAGTTACTCGATAGAACCGCCTCAATGAGGTGGTTCAAACGTGTACCAACAATCTATATTTTTAGCAGAAATAAGAAAAAAACATCACACTTTTTCATCTTAAAATTTGCATTTTTTCGGCTGTAAAATTTACAAAGTATTTATATAGGCGTGTTTTCGTATTGGGATGCACAGATTGATCTCAGTCTTCGCTGTTCTCTTCATGGGCGAAGCTGGAGGGACTTGTGGAAAGTAGAAGTAAAACAAAGATCAGGAATTGATACAATTAACTTACTCCATCCATAAAAGACACCAAAGGGAAAGAAATACAAACATTAAGCGACCAGACCATAATGGAAACCTAAACAAAGGAAGGCCATATGGACAGTTACTTTCCCACAAAATGGCCATATGGCCATCCAAAATTAAAAGACACAAGTGATACACACAGTAAGTAACAAACAACAACATAACTAAATCGCCACAGAAGAGCCGCCTTGGAACGGTCAGTGGAAGATTTCCACTGGGGGGCTCAAATCGATTTTACGTGGCCACAATCCTCGCCCTTACTTCCGTCGCGATTTAGACAAATAATTTGTTCAGTCCGCATGAAGGCCTCCTAACTCATCAGTGCAACATCTCCGTGAACACAGAAATCAAAGAACCACAGAGGTGAGACAACGGTGAGGACTCGACAGCAAGAAACCACTGAAATGCTGGAGCAAAAGAAAACCAACAGTTAGACTCCGATGAGCCCGACCAGAGACAGAGCATCAGGCACCAACCAACATTATCTCTTTAATTTTCAATAAGCCTTTACGTTGGAGCCGTCATAGAATCTGAGGCCTGACCCACCGGCGTGCAATTAAAGAGGGAAGCAAAGTTGCCAACCGTGATTGGGTTAACTACCATGCATGCAGTCTGTCGTATAATATCCATGTTGTACCCAATCTTTTTATATCGAAGAATGATTTTACGAAATTGGGTGCTGAAGTCATTGCGGTTATATATTTTTCTGAATTTATATACTAAGTCACCATAAAATTCGGGTTCCGATAGACCTTGTTGCAGAAGAGATTTAAGTCCAATATTGAATTTTGAAATTAAATCAGAATGGCGTCTATACAATTTTGAAAAGGCTTTGCGTAGTTTATGGTACCGATAACCCTGATTAAGAAGTTTAGCCGTTAATAATTTATTACGAGTGTTGAAGTCAGTTACATGACTACACACTCTAGCAAATCGAATTAATTGCGAAATATAAACGCCATAGGATGGCGCACGAGGAACATCACCATCCAAAAAAGGAAAATTTACAATCTCAAAATCAAAGTCATCGCGTTTATCATAAATTTTGCACGAAACAAATCCATCTACAATAGATAGATGTAAATCCAAAAACGGGGCCTCGGTATCAGAAGAATTTGCTTTATTTAACTGAAGTTCTAGGGGGTAAATTTGACTGATCAAACCATCAAAATAGGTATTATCAATATTTAATAAATCATCTAAATATCTAGAAGTAGAGCTAAAAGCTTCAATAATTTCAGATTGGTTATCAATGGAAAGCGACAAAATGAAGTCTCTTTCATAACAATACAAGAACAGATCAGCCACAAGAGGTGCGCAATTAGTACCCATCGGAATACCCACAATTTGTCTAAATAACTTAGTACCGAATCTAATATAAATATTGTCAAGTAGAAAGGTGAGGGCATCACACACTTTCTGACATGACCAAAGTGTATAATTCTTATGCTCTTTAGAAGTGAAAAATGCATTTCTGACATTACATGCAAGATAGAGAGAATCTTCACTGTGAAAAGCCCATTCAATTAAATCATTAAGCTTTTCTTTTATAAGATTATGAGGAAGTGTAGTGTAAAGAGTGGAAAAATCGTAGGTAGACAGACTAGAAGCACGAAACTGCCTAGATTTCAATTTATTTAAAACCTCATTCGAATTTTTTATAGACCAAAACAGATTTCTTCCTGATCTTTCAAAGACTTTATCACAATATTTAATTACATGCGTTTTAATAGCAGTAAGACAGGAAGTTAATAATTTAAAAAGTTCAGTGGTAGTGCAAGACCTAGAATTTGCAATAAACCGTGCTTTGTAAGTTTTTTTATGAAGTTTTGGTAACCAGTATAGCGTAGGAAGCTTGTCTTGGCCTTCGTTAACACACACAGCAAACTTGGTGGCTGAAAGACAAACATGTTTATCTACTATAGCTCTCTCTTCAGCCAAAGGCTGAAGTTCATAGGCCTTAGTACCACCAAGCTCCTGCTTAAGCGTGTTAACATAGTGGAGCCGTCACACAACGACGACGTTGTTAGCGGCCTTGTCTGCAGGGGCCAAAACAAACTTCTTATGAAATTCTTGAATACCTAGTTTAAGATGACGTAAAGACGTCTTGGGCTTAGGAGGTAAAAAGTTAGTATTTTGAGAATAGAAAGAAATGCGTTTATTCACTAGTCTTAAAATGCTTAGTTTCCAGTCCTTTAGGGCTTTATACTCAACATACTCTCGCTTACACCATCGATTACCGAATTCGTTCAAGGAAGCAGCGATTTCATCTCTACATTTACTGAAATCAATTTTAGAAGGAAACCGATATTTCGGTCCTTTAGAAATTATATTCCTTATCCTAGAATCAGGAATAATTTTCAAATTGCCAGTAATTACATGACCAGCAGCAGGATAGCAATACTTTGAGTTTTTACAATCACATGAATCAGGAGTATTAGTATCAATATCAAGATCTGAAACAAGTTTATTGAAATTAAAAATGATAGATCTAACAGGTTTGTTATATTTATAGCAAATTATAGGTGTTTCAGTATTTTGAAAATAAGCAGGAATGGAAGAAAGCACCGATCTATCACGGAAGATACTGGGCAAATCTATAAAATCCATACCCTTATTAATGAAGGATATTTTGAAGAAATGTCGTTTATGATTAATTTCAGAATCAATGTAAGGACGGAGAGTATGCTGAGTATAGCCTCTAGTTAAGAGAGCCGCATCATATAACTGATGAGAACTATCGTAGAATTTATTCGCCTCGGTGTCCAGAAGACGTAAAACAGAAACGGGTAATGAACTTAAAAATGAAAGCATAGAGTGGCGTCCATGATTTAATAATATAATTGACAGTCACTTCAGTCTAGTATTGTTTCGTTTAAACGCACGTGATTTACGTTTAAAGTTACCATTTTTCCTGGTGCCGTGAGATCTAGTTCTGCGTTTTCGACATTCCAGGAGTGAGAAAATATCAAAGTCCGGCATTCTGGAAATATTACCCTCATGATAAATGTTGTCATTAAATCCCAGTGGAAAAGGGGTCTGTAAAAATTTAATCCATTTCAGTTCAGCTTCATGTCTTTTGATTATTTTGAATCTAGATGTAGAATTTGCATCGTAATAAAGTTTTTCCACTGGTTGTATAATAATGTTATTTACAGAATGACCTTTACGTCGAAAGTGACGGTACAAGAAAGTGTCAGTTTTCTTAGGCTTACTCATTCTACGATAATGCTCGTTCAATCTAGTTTTAAGCATGCGGTTAGTTTGACCGACGTACTGCATATTACAGTTTGCAGCACGTCAAGTAATTAGATAAATTAAATCTGTAGACTGTCATGTCAAATCAGACATGTTAACTACAGAGAAGCGTCTACCGTTTACAGATGAAGTAACGGTAGACGCAGTGCTTAAATGCGAACAACATCTGCACCTCTTGGCATTGCACTTAGAAATACTAGGATACATTCCACTTCTTTTCCACGGATTAGTATATTTTCGAAGGATGGGTGATTTGAGAGGAGATAGTCTTATACGAAGACTACTCCCAAAAACATTGGTATTGCCTGCTCCTTTGAGATTAACTGAAGTTACAGAAGACAAATTTAAGGGTCTAACCAATACCGAAGGCAACATAGTATTAAAGTTCTTAATATAATGGGGAATCCGTACAGAAGAAGCAGAGTGTAACCTAAGGGGTGATATTGATATTTTAAATGTATTTGCAATACTCATTTTGGATAATAAGGTTGTGATACCGTCAAAACTAAAGCGATGTTCATACCGGTTATTAAATAAATAAAATTACTGAAGAAGATTCCTTCGAATAGAAGGAAGGTACAACAAAAGCCCACAAAACATCCTAGTCTCCTTAAAGTACAGGGATGTCAAACAAGCAGTTGTTATACAACGAGGAACGAACATCGGTTTAATAATGACCTTCAACAGGTGTCTAAAAGATGTCAATTGATGGAACAGTGAAAAGCAATTGCATAAGCAATCCCTGAGGATTGGAAAAATAAGAGCATTAAATGCATGTACGGGAGACCTTTTACAGCCGCCACACGGCACAAACAAAACAGCCCTGATATGCAAAGTAGAAGTAAAACAAAGATCAGGAATTGATACAATTAACTTACTCCATCCATAAAAGACACCAAAGGGAAAGAAATACAAACATTAAGCGACCAGACCATAATGGAAACCTAAACAAAGGAAGGCCATATGGACAGTTACTTTCCCACAAAATGGCCATATGGCCATCCAAAATTAAAAGACACAAGTGATACACACAGTAAGTAACAAACAACAACATAACTAAATCGCCACAGAAGAGCCGCCTTGGAACGGTCAGTGGAAGATTTCCACTGGGGGGCTCAAATCGATTTTACGTGGCCACAATCCTCGCCCTTACTTCCGGATGGAATCACACACGAACGCAAACATTTACGTATGTAAAGATACGTAGGTATGTGTGTGTGTGTGTTTGAGATTTTCGTCCCACCAACAGCTAAGGTCATTAGGAGACGGTACCTCGCTTAAAAGACTCATCCAAAAGTCTGTAGGAGCCCGGTATCGAATACACGACCTTCAGTGTTTATGAGGCGAGTAACATAACCACTGCACCATACCGTGGGCTTCTTATGTATGTATGTATGTATGTATGTATGTATGTATGTATGTATGTATGTATGTATGTATGTATGTATGTATGTATGTATGTATGTATGCATGCATGCATGCATGTATGTATGTATGTATGTATGTATGTATGTATGTATGTATGTATGTATGTATGTATGATAGCAGTGAAGGCAATGATCAGGAATCGATACAATTAAACCACAGCTTCCATCAGAGAAACCAAAGGGAAAGAAACACAAACATGAAATAACAGACCCTAATGGAAACACCAATAGCGGAAAGCCAAAAGGACAGTCACTTTCCCCTAAAATGCCCAATAGACTATCCAAAATAAAAAATATAAGCGATACACACACTCAAAGACAAACCATAACAAAAATAAACCGCGACAGAAGAGCCGCCTTGGAATGGTCAGTGAATCTAATTCCACTTGGGGCTTAAATCGATTTTACGCGGCCACAATCCTCGCCCTTACTTCCGTCGCGATTTAGACAAATAATTCGTTTAGTCCGCATGATGTATGTATGTATGTATGTATGTATGTATGTATGTACCGCAATCAGGCATTCTCGTAACCTAATAAAGGGGGTCGAATAACTGCACGCTATAATCGGTAGTGACCTATAATACCTTCTACTGACCTATAATACTTCTTGTGACCGTTAATAGACCGGACCTACTTTTCATGTCACTAATGTACAAGTGTAAACAATAGCATGCAAACTTGTATACATGGGAAAACAACGAAACTGAAAGTTAAAATCTTTGCAATATTTATTTGAACAGATTTTCAGAAATTTCAGCTAAATTCTTACCTTCTCGGCCTTTCCTGGTTTGAATGGCCCGTTGAAATAACTACGCACTGCTACTGCAGCTGAGACTCAACCTCGAAAATAATTTCTAAAGTTAAAATAAACTACTTATTTGCTGATTTTGTTACAGAATGTAAAGCGCTGAGATGGTTGGTTGGTTGTTGCTAAGCCCCAATCAGCTGTAGTTGTCTCTCGGTAGTTATTCTCTCAGTATCCTCTCTTAGTAGAACTATCACTCCCGTATTCGCGTTTTGGTGGTGCACGTTAAGTCTTGTTTAATGATGCATTTATTGGAAGTTCCTGACCAATCTGTTTACATGCATATCTTTGCCATTGCACAGCATCTAATTTATTGGACTCCATTAACAGGCAAAATTGTCAGAGCAGACTTAACCCATCCACTAGAAAAATATTTTCTTCTGTCCACACATATAGTTACTTCACTTGGCATGGAGAAACTTGATACTCCAAGCACCAAGAAGTTTGTGAATCACAATTAATGCCAGTTAGGTTTAATTTGGTACTGGTAAATATCACAGCAAACACTAATATCACAGTTTGAATATGAATTATCACAGTTCTTGAAGTCTCTAAATTTACTCCATTACTACCGACATGTATAAGGAAAATTCTACAGTGGTGTAATCTACCCCCACACCCCCTGTCAAATATCTACCTATATATAATTGGAACATAAGTATTGAAACCTATTGTCAAAGTGACACAAACATCGCGTACTCATTTACTCTATGCTTTTACGACACATACTCTTCATCACATAATACATTCATGTCATAAATCTTCTCTTACACATGCAACATGAATTACTGTTCACAGCGAGCTGCATTCACAAAATAAGCAACAGTTCCAATTAAATTTTTATGTATATATGTTATGTATGTATAACATACATATTTATGTATATATATATTATGTATGTATAACATACATATTTATGTATATATGTTAGTCCGCATTATGTATGTATGTATGTATGTATGTATGTATGTATGTATGTATGTATGTATGTATGTATGTATGTATGTATGTACCGCAATCAGGCATTCTAGTAACCTAATAAAGGGGGTCGAATAACTGCACGCTATAATCGGTAGTGAGAAACTTTTATTCGAGCGTCCATCTTTGTGTCGTGGTGACGTCAGAAACTTTGCACTCGTTGACGTCACGTTAAACTACGTGTGCGCGCCATGGCACTGAATGTCGTTTAACATGCCACATTGTCTGCTGTCTTTTTCGCTTAAATTTGCTAAATTATTGCAAAACCCCTTGATTTTTGAATTGCTGTATAAACTAAATACATGATTAGTGTCTTTAATAATAAAATATAATCGATTCGCCGCGACAATTTTATAGGGGCTCGCTAAAGCTCACCCCTATAAAATTGTCTAAGGCTCACCGATTATATCTTATTATTAAAGACACTAACCATGTATTTACTGTATGTATGTATGTATGTATGTATGTATGTATGTATGTATGTATGTATGGGTTTAACGTCCCAGTCAACACAATTTAGGCAATTGTGGAGACGTTGCTTCCAATTTTGTGGGACTTTTACCCGACATTGAGATTAAATGACATCTCAAGCCCTGCCGCCCAGTGAAACCAATATGGTTATATTCATGGACGGTCTTACTCGCATCACTTTTCCTGGGCAGATTTAGACCTTTTAGGCGGTTTATCAGTACTCATATGTGGTTAGTTTCAGCTCTGAACACAGGGTGGGCAAAAGAACATGGCTCGACCGGGACTCGAACCCAGGGTCTCTCGCATACCGCGCGAACACGCTACCGACTTAGCTACTGAGCCACACGGTCGATCTGTTACACCCCCACCTGTCTAATGAGATTCGTCCCAAATCTCTAGGTCCTATCCAGTCCGGTTGTGAGACTTATTTTTCATACTCTTCCATGCTCTCAGACGCGATGCTAGACTCACACTGAGCCACCAAATGTCACAGGGGTGGAAAAAGAACATGGCTTGACCGGGACTCGAACCCAGGACCTCTCGCATACCGTGCGAACACTCCCGGCTACAGACTGAGTTATCGAGCAACACGGTCAACCTGTTACATATGCACAATTCTTTATTTATATACATTGTATTAGCTACTGGTGTGAATAGAAGCGTATCTAAGCTTGAGCAATCTTTTCTTTGCATTAGGAAAACACGCATATACAAATACATGGTAAATTTTAAGATGAAAAATCGTGATATTTTTCTTATTTCGGCACAAAATATGGATAGAACCTACTCATCGAGGCGATTCTAACGAGTACCCACATTCTACACATGTATATTTTAGAGCAGAAATAAGAAAAAATAAGTCTGCTCCGGTAAACCCTAGTTTTTTTACAATAAAAGTGGCGTTCATGGGGATCAGAATTATATTGGCGCGTTTTCGTGATGTTTAGCCATTTTCCAATCAAGCCTGCTGCTACGTTGAAATCTCAGGTAGCTTTGGTGATAATCGACCCATTAATTGTGCTATAAAATAGCCTGTGTTTATTTGATTTTCATGAGGTGAAACATTCCTGACTGACCACAGTGCTTTGATTAAATTAGCTAAGGGCTTGAAAATATCTAGGAGAACTGACCAATCAGCAATGTTGTGTCTTCAAGACCAGACGACATACCTAAACGCTCTGTGTGATGAGCTCTTGCTTGAACAGATAATTTGCTCAAATATAATGACTCACTTGGAAGAACATAGACTCTTGTTAGACAGGCAACATGCATTCATCTTCATCATGATCATCATCAAAATCATTAATACTTTTTCATCTTGAGCAGTATGTATTATAAAACATGAAGTGATTAAGGCATAAAAAATAGAAGTGAAGGCAATGATCAGGAATCGATCAAAATAACCCACAGTTCCCATCAGAGACACCAAAGGGAAAGAAACACAAACATGAAACAACAGAACCTAATAGAAACATCAATAGCGGAAAGCCAAAAGGACAGTTACTTTCCAACAAAATGGCCAATTTGCGATCAAAACAAAATAATATAAGCGATACAAACACCCAAAGACAACCGCGACAGAAGAACCGCCTTGGAACGGTCAGTGAAACGAATTCCACGGGGGGGGGGGGGGGTGGGGGGAGGGGCGGGGGGAGCTTTAATCGATTTTACGTGGCCACAATCCTCGCCCTTACTTCCGTTGCGACTTAGACATAATTTGTTCAGTCCGCATGAAGGTCTCCTAACGTATCAGTGAAACATCTCCGTGAACACAAAAAATCAAACAACCACAGAGATGAAGCAACCGTGAGGACTCGACAGCAAGAAACCACTGAAGTGCTGGAGCCTAGGATCCTCATACACAGACAATCACCAACAAACTTGAGTTAGTGCAATGACGTGCAGCGCCAGATTCGTCAAAGGGGACTACCGCACTACAAGCTACACGAAGTGTTTCGGACATGATCTCCAACCAAGGCTGGAAAATTCTCTAGGAACGACGTGCGCAAGTTACTGATGATGTATAGGATCACGCACAGGCCAGCTGATGCCTACCGGTGCTCCTTTTCCCCATCAACCACACGACTATGGAGCCAAGTACCAGAATCCATCAGCGCCCTGACTTCAACACTCGTTATAAATTATTAACGGCTAAACTTCTTAATCAGGGTTATCGGTACCATAAACTACCCAAAGCCTTTTCAAAGTTATAAAGACGCCAATCTGATTTAATTTCAAAATTCAATATTGGACTTAAATCTCTTCTGCAACAAAGTCTATCGGAACCCGAATTTTATGGTGACTTAGTATATAAATTCAGAAAAATATATAACCGCAATGACTTCATCACCCAATTTTGTAAAATCATTCTTCGATATAAAAAGGTTGGGTACAACATGGACGTTATACGATAGACTGCATGCATGGTAGTTAACCCAATCACGTTTGGCAACTTTGCTTCCCTCTTTAATTGCACGCCGGTGGGTCAGGCCTCAGATTCTATGACGGTTCCAACGTAAAGGCTTATTGAGAATTAGAGAGATCTAATTCAAGGTAATTTTGGTTGGTGCCTGATGCTCTGTCTCTGGTCGGGCCCATCGGAGTCTAAATGTTGTTTTTCTTTTTCTCCAGCTTTCAGTGGTTTTCTTGCTGTCGAGTCCTCACCGTTGTCTCACCTCTGTGGTTCTTTGATTATTTGTGTTCACGGAGATGATGCACTGATGAGTTAGAAGGCCTTCATGCGGACTGAAAAAATTATTTGGCTTAATCGCGACGGAAGTAAGGGCGAGGATTGTGGCCACGCAAAATCGATTTAAGCCCCCCCCCCTCTCACACCCCACCCCCCCCTCCCCCCAGTGGAAATTTTTCCACTGACCGTTCCAATGCAGTTCTTCTGTGGCAGTTTATTTATGTTGTTGTTTGTTACCGCACATGCATTTAATGCTCTTATTTTTCCAATCCTCAGGGATTGCTTATACAATTGCTTTTCACTGTTCCATCAATTGACATCTTTTAGATACCTGTTGAAGGTCATTATTAAACCGATGTTCGTTCCTCGTTGTGTAACAACTGCTTGTTTGACATCCCTGTACTTTAAGTAGACTACGATGTTTTGTGGGCTTTTGTTGTACCTTCCTTCTATTCGAAGGAATCTTCTTCAGTGGTTTTATATGCTGTTTTATTTATTTATTTAATAACCGGTATGAACATCGCTTTAGTTTTGACGGTATCACAACCTTATTAACCAAAATGAGTATTACAAATACATTTAAAATATCAATATCACCCCTTAGGTTACACTCTGCTTCTTCTGTACGGATTCCCCATTCTATTAAGAACTTCAATACTATGTTGCCTTCGGTATTGGTTAGACCCTTAAATTTGTCTTCTGTAACTTCAGTTAATTTCAAAGGAGCAGGCAATACCAATGTTTTTGGGAGAAGTCTTCGTATAAGACTATCTCCTCTCAAATCGCCCATCCTTCGAAAGTATACTAATCCGTGGAAAAGAAGTGGAATGTATCCCAGTATTTCTAAGTGCAATGCCAAGAGGTGCAGATGTTGTTCGCATTTAAGCACTGCGTCTACCGTTACTTCATCTGTAAACGGTAGACGCTTCTCTGTAGTTAACATATCTGATTTGACATGACAGTCTACAGATTTAATTTATCTAATTACTTGACGTGCTACAAACTGTAATATGCAGTACGTCGGTCAAACTAACCGCATGCTTAAAACTAGATTGAACGAGCATTATCGTAGAATGAGTAAGCCTAAGAAAACTGACACTTTCTTGTACCGTCACTTTCGACGTACAGGTCATTCTGTAAATAACATTGTTATACAACCAGTGGAAAAACTTTATTACGATGCAAATTCTACATCTAGATTCAAAATAATCAAAAGACATGAAGCTGAACTGAAATGGATTAAATTTTTACAGACCCCTTTTCCACTGGGATTTAATGACAACATTTATCATGAGGGTAATATTTCCAGAATGCCGGACTTTGATATTTTCTCACTCCTGGAATGTCGAAAACGCAGAACTAGATCTCACGGCACCAGGAAAAATGGTAACTTTAAACGTAAAACACGTGCGTTTAAACGAAACAATACTAGACTGAAGTGACTGTCAATTATATTATTAAATCATGGACGCCACTCTATGCTTTCATTTTTAAGTTCATTACCCGTTTCTGTTTTACGTCTTCTGGACACCGAGGCGAATAAATTCTACGATAGTTCTCATCAGTTATATGATGCGGCTCTCTTAACTAGAGGCTATACTCAGCATACTCTCCGTCCTTACATTGATTCTGAAATTAATCATAAACGACATTTCTTCAAAATATCCTTCATTAATAAGGGTATGGGTTTTATAGATTTGCCCAGTATCTTCCGTGAGAGATCGGTGCTTTCTTCCATTCCTGCTTATTTTCAAAATACTGAAACACCTATAATTTGCTATAAATATAACAAACCTGTTAGATCTATCATTTTTAATTTCAATAAACTTGTTTCAGATCTTGATATTGATACTAATACTCCTGATTCATGTGATTGTAAAAACTCAAAGTATTGCTATCCTGCTGCTGGTCATGTAATTACTGGCAATTTGAAAATTATTCCTGATTCTAGGATAAGGAATATAATTTCTAAAGGACCGAAATATCGGTTTCCTTCTAAAATTGATTTCAGTAAATGTAGAGATGAAATCGCTGCTTCCTTGAATGAATTCGGTAATCGATGGTGTAAGCGAGAGTATGTTGAGCATAAAGCCCTTAAGGACTGGAAACTTAGCATTTTAAAACTAGTGAATAAACGCATTTCTTTCTATTCTCAAAATACTAACTTATTACCTCCTAAGCCCAAGACGTCTTTACGTCATCTTAAACTAGGTATTCAAGAATTTCATAAGAAGTTTGTTTTGGCCCCTGCAGACAAGGCCGCTAACAACGTCGTCGTTGTGTGACGGCTCCACTATGTTAACACGCTTAAGCAGGAGCTTGGTGGTACTAAGGCCTATGAACTTCAGCCTTTAGCTGAAGAGAGAGCTATAGTAGATAAACATGTTTGTCTTTCAGCCACCAAGTTTGCTGGTGTGTTAACGAAGGCCAAGACAAGCTTCCTACGCTATACTGGTTACCAAAACTTCATAAAAAAACCTTACAAAGCACGGTTTATTGCAAATTCTAGCTCTTGCACTACCACTGAACTTTTTAAATTATTAACTTCCTGTCTTACTGCTATTAAAACGCATGTAATTAAATATTGTGATAAAGTCTTTGAAAGATCAGGAAGAAATCTGTTTTGGTCTATAAAAAATTCGAATGAGGTTTTAAATAAATTGAAATCTAGGCAGTTTCGTGCTTCTAGTCTGTCTACCTACGATTTTTCCACTCTTTACACTACACTTCCTCATAATCTTATAAAAGAAAAGCTTAATGATTTAATTGAATGGGCTTTTCACAGATAAGATTCTCTCTATCTTGCATGTAATGTCAGAAATGCATTTTTCTCTTCTAAAGAGCATAAGAATTATACACTTTGGTCATGTCAGAAAGTGTGTGATGCCCTCACCTTTCTACTTGACAATATTTATATTAGATTCGGTACTAAGTTATTTAGACAAATTGTGGGTATTCCGATGGGTACTAATTGCGCACCTCTTGTGGCTGATCTGTTCTTGTATTGTTATGAAAGAGACTTCATTTTGTCGCTTTCCATTGATAACCAATCTGAAATTATTGAAGCTTTTAGCTCTACTTCTAGATATTTAGATATTTATTAAATATTGATAATACCTATTTTGATGGTTTGATCAGTCAGATTTACCCCCTAGAACTTCAGTTAAATAAAGCAAATTCTTCTGATACCGAGGCCCCGTTTTTGGATTTACATCTATCTATTGTAGATGGATTTGTTTCGTGCAAAATTTATGATAAACGCGATGCCTTTGATTTTGAGATTGTAAATTTTCCTTTTTTGGATGGTGATGTTCCTCCTGCGCCATCCTATGGCGTTTATATTTCGCAATTAATTCGATTTGCTAGAGTGTGTAGTCATGTAACTGACTTCAACACTCGTAATAAATTATTAACGGCTAAACTCCTTAATCAGGGTTATCGGTACCATAAACTACGCAAAGCCTTTTCAAAATTTTATAGACGCCATTCTGATTTAATTTCAAAATTCAATATTGGACTTAAATCTCTTCTGCAACAAGGTCTATCGGAGCCCGAATTTTATGGTGACTTAGCATATAAATTCAGAAAATATATAACCGCAATGACTTCAGCACCCAATTTCGTAAAATCATTCTTCGATGTAAATAATTGGGTACAACATGGATATTATACGACAGACTGCATGCATGGTAGTTAACCCCAATCACGTTTGGCAACTTTGCTTCCCTCTTTAATTGCACGCCGGTGGGTCAGGCCTCAGATTCTATGACGGCTCCAACGTAAAGGCTTATTGAAAATTAGAGAGATAATGTCGGTTGGTGCCTGATGCTCTGTCTCTGGTCGGGCTCATCGGAGTCTATCTGTTGGTTTTCTTTTGCTCCAGCATTTCAGTGGTTTCTTGCTGTCGAGTCCTCACCGTTGTCTCACCTCTGTGGTTCTTTGATTTTTGTGTTCACGGAGATGTTGCACTGATGAGTTAGGAGGCCTTCATGCGGACTGAACAAATTATTTGTCTAAATCGCGACGGAAGTAAGGGCGAGGATTGTGGCCACGTAAAATCGATTTAAGCCCCCCAGTGGAAATCTTCCACTGACCGTTCCAAGGCGGCTCTTCTGTGGCGATTTATTTATGTTGTTGTTTGTTACTTACTGTGTGTATCACTTGTGTCTTTTGGTTTTGGATGGCCATATGGCCATTTTGTGGGAAAGTAACTGTCCTTATGGCCTTCCTTTGTTTAGGTTTCCATTACGGTCTGGTCGCTTAATGTTTGTATTTCTTTCCCTTTGGTGTCTTTTATGGGTGGAGTAAGTTAATTGTATCAATTCCTGATCTTTGTTTTACTTCTACTTTACTGTGTGTATCACTTGTGTATTTTTATTTTGGATGGCCATATGGCCATTTTGTGCGAAAGTAACTGTCCTTATGGCCTCCCTTTGTTTAGGTTTCCATTATGGTCTGGTCGCTTCATGGTTGTGTTTCTTTCCCTTTGGTGTCTTTGTTGGGTGGAGTAAGTTAATTGTATCGATTCCTGATCTTTGTTTTACTTCTGCTTTGGAGAGAGAACCTTCAAGAGAGGGTTGGCAGGCTACCCATAGGGAGCGTCAGAAATGTTTTATCTGCTTTTTAATCATTGTACAAATCGTTATTTGATGCACCTTATATATAGTTTAGTAAGAAGATGCTCCAGAGAGGGCCCTGCACTCATCGGAAGCAGAAGATACAGCGTTTGTCTGCATGCAAAAATATTTCTAAACTAGCTAGTCTGTTCCAGAAAACATGAACACTCCATATTTTTCAGTTCTGTGGTGTAGTCCTTGCTTCCGAAGGATACCCTTTCTAGATCATAGTGCAAGAATATGCAACTGACGACATTACATATGCAATTTTCTGTACATCTTATGGGTGGAATAAATATGGCGCGAGAAACTGAACCGTACTCCGATGAGCAACAGCACTGAAGCCTATAACGAATCAGCAATCACTATCCGCATTTAATTTTCTAAGAGACGCTTGGTTAAAAACAAAGAAACAGCTCAGAATATAAATGATTAGGCCCTGCAAAACATCATTCGTTAAATATGTTCTAGAAAGGGTTATCCTTTTGAAGAAAGGAATGCACCACAGAACTGGAAAATATGGAGTGTACATGTTTTCTGGCCCAGACTAGCTAGTTTCGGCCAATTAGGCCTCATCAGTGACCCTCAAAAGTTTTCAAAATTCCACAATGGAATCAATGATCCCAAAGGACAAGAAAATATAAACTACACAGGGCTGGGAGACTTTTTTAAGGCGTTTTCTTTGCCATGTCATGGGTGGGGGCAGAGAATAATGGAAGCCAGAACCGATAATGTATGTTTGCTTTTTCCTCGGCCAGACATTCGAAAACAGGGCTGTGCTCCGACACATTTGGCAGCCGAAATTGGCAACGTGTCATCACACACTAGAGCCCATCTTTGATCCGATTCCTGCACTCAAAATTCTGAAATCGCTAGAGAACTGCTCGTTTCTTAGGACAAACGCTGTCCCTTGGGTGCGATCTGTGCCTTCCTCTGAGCAAGAGGTCAGTATAGTCACATTGGTCAGCTGACACCTATCGAATTGACAAGCGCCAGCACATTGGAGGCCTTGGGAAGAGCAGTTCATAAACTAATCCCATTGAGCGAGATGGGGGTACGTCTATGTGCTTTTAGCACCCGGTTACCTTACAAAACCTATCAAGTCAACATCAGTCATTCTTAACTATTAGCTCCTGGCATAAGATAGGTTGTTAGCTACACAACGTCCCTATCCAGACTGAGTAGTACGAAAATCCAGAATATGATTGATGAAGGAATATTGAAAAAATAGAAGAGAAGGCAATGACCACGAAACGATACAACTAACCCACAGCTCCCATCAGAGACAACAAAGAGAAAGAAGCACAAACATGAATCAACCAGACCCTAATGGAAACATCAATAGCGGAAAGCCAAAATGATAGTTACTTTCCCACAAAATGGCCAATAGGCTATCCAAAACAAAATAATATAAGCGATATACACACTCAAAGACAAACCATAACAGAAATAAACCACGACAGAATAACCACTTTGGTGTCTATGATGGGAGCTGTGGGTCACTTGTATCGATTCCTGATCATTGCATTCTCTTCTATTTTGGAACGATCAGTGAAACTAATTCCACTAGGGCGGGGTAGCTTTAATCTACTTTACGTGGCCACAATCCTCGCCCTTACTTCCGTTGCGATTTAGACAAATAAAATTTGTTCAGTCCGCATGAATGCCTCCTAACTCATCGGTGCAACATATCCCTGTACACAAAAATCAAACAACCACAGAGATGAAACAACGGTAAGTACTCGACAGCAAGAAGCCACTGAAATGCTGGAGCAAAATCAAAGCCCCCAGTGGAATTCGTTTCCGCTGACCATTCCAAGGCGGTTCTTCTGTCGCGGTTTATTTTTGTTGTGGTTTGTCTTTGGGTGTTTGTGTCGCTTATATTATTTTATTTTGGATGGCCTTTTGGCCATTTTGTGGGAAAGTAACTGTCCTTTTGGCTTTTCGCTGATGGTGTTTCCGTTGGGGTCTGTTGCTTCATGTTTGTGTTTCTTTCCCTTTGGTGTCTCTGATTGGAGCTGTGGGTAAATTGTATCGATTCCTGATCATTGCATCTACTTCTATTCAGAATTGTTTACTGGTGACACGTCCTTAGACAATCCTTCACCAGGAGAAAGAAGACCATCAGTTAGACTCCGATGGAATTTTGCTAGAATCCTGAATCTGTTTCTGCTGGATCCATCAAAATAGAGGTGGAGGCAATGATCAGTAATCGATACAATTAACCCACAGCTCCCATCAGAGACACCAAAGGGAGCAGCTTGTCCCAACAAATTAAAAATCCTTCTGCTGAAGAAGCTTGAAGAAGAGTTAGCACCAATACTGCAAACATTGTTTGAGCGGTCCCTTCAGACGGGTAGGCTTCCAGCAGATTGGTGCCACGCCATTGTTACACCAGTCTTTAAAAGGGGGGGGGGGTGAAAATCATCGGGTCCTCGAGCATATCATGGCATCACTGGTGGTTGAGCATATGAATTCAGATGATCTACTGTATAACATGCAGCATGGGTGCAGAGAAAATGGATCATGTGAACCAAAGCTCACCATGTTGGTCGAGGAGCTTTCCCGGAATGCAATTGTGGGTAAACAAACTAATCTTGTATTGTTGGACTTTCGAAGGCTTTTGACAAAATGAAACATGCCAAACTCCTTTGGAAAGTCCACCGGTATAGGGTCTGAGTGGGGAGCACTTGGCTTGATGAGGGCTGTTGAAACCGGTCTCAGTCAGTTGTTCTGGATGGCGAGGAGACAGACTCGGTCCCAGTCACATCGGGAGTGCCTCGGGGCTTTGTGCTTGGGCCCATTCTGTTCCTCGTCTACATTAATGACTTGCCAGACCACATCTCTTCGACGGTTCGTCTGTTTGCTGACGACACGGTCGTTTATCTATTAGTGAAGGGCCCAAATGATGGCCAGGTGCTCCAAAGGGAACTAGACATTCTGTGTGGGTGGGATTCAGGTGGGGCATAGAGTTTAATCCCTCAAAGTGCCAGGTGGTGAGGGTGACAACCTCTAGGAGACCTATATATATATACTCCGTATTATTTACATGGACAGGTCCTTAATGTTGTGACCAGCGCTAGGTATTTGGGGGTTGACATCTCTTCTGGCCTGTCTTGGAACTCCAATATAAACAGACAAATTGCAAATGCAAACCAAACACTCGGCTTCCTCAAAAGGAATGTAAAGACTAAACTCCCCAAAGTGAGAGAGACAGCCTACAACACATTAGCACGCCCCAAATTGGAAATGCCTCTCCCATATGGGACACACACAGCAATCACGACGGTGTCTGGTGTCTGAGTGCCAAACGAGGAGCAGCTAGTACCATTCTTAACGACTTTGGTATGACGCGGCCCGGGATCGAATCCGTAACCTCCCGTTCCCCGGAGTGGACACTCTACCAACTGAGCTATCGGGGCCGGTTTACTAAGGAAAAGGCTTCCCAGATAGAGAATGTACAGCGCCGAGCCGCACGGTGGACCTGGTGTAAGTATGGCTCGAGGTCCAGTGTCACAACAATACTGGATAATTATTTAGAATGGCGGCCCTCCAACAAAGACGGTTCGATGCCCAATTATGCTTATTTCACCAAATTGTCTATGGACTTGTGGCAAGTCCTATCCCAGACTACATACGACCAACCATTTGGCTCCCGTCTAAAAAATCCCACTCATTGACCTTTCGCCTCATCCATACCCGCAAGAATTGCTATAAAGGTTCATTTTCTTCCACTAGCCATAGTTCTTTCTAAGCACACATGGTATTGCTTCTGTCCCTCCCTTGACAAATGAATACGGTCCCTATAATAGTGCCTGTGGAGACGACCATCGCTGTCCCAATTTTGCCCTCGGAAAATATGAACCGCTGTCCCACAAGTCAACATCATAGCTCGCCACGCGCATACCACCACGGCCGAAAAACCGAACCTCGCCTGGTACATCAAACAGCCCTCGGTACTGCCCTTGTCGTTTAACATAAGTATCATCAAAGACAGCAAATCGCGCCATGACCGTAATTAAAACGGACGGTCAAGACGGCCAAATATTTATACAGATAAGGGAAATTAACTAACTAACTAGGGCATGACTAAGCGTGACCCTGAAGGAGGGCATCAACACACAACCACCCACGCAAAACTAAAACAACACACATCCACCCACGCAATGCTCAATTAGGTAGATATAGCGATAGTTGTAGAATATTTGTAGAGTAGGAATCCCGTAGAGAGGATAGTATAGGAAAAGAGAGATCAAAAACCTGGAGATAGAAGAAGAAGAAGAAGAGTTTTTTCCCAAAAAGCGATTTCAAACATTGTTAACTGTAAATATGACACATAAAAACAAGATCGCATAGGAGTGCTCGACTGCGCACATGCGCAGGCGGACGCTTGTATGCGACCTACATGATTATATGAATTTGTACTAACTACATTGCTAACGAGATCGGCACACGATATCTCGGGCCCTCAAACGACTAGGTAGGAATACAATTCCTCCTATGGTGCCTTCCTTCACGTAGGTTGCGATAATGTCATGTAAACATGGCGACTCAGAATGACCCACTTATGGCCCCACAGAATATGACATCCTACGTGGAGGAGGCCTAGCTAGGGGCACCACATTTTCCTAACTTTAACAAAAAATGCAGAAAGGGGATTGACCTACTTCCACATCCTCCGCGATAGAGGTCACCCACTAACTAAAATAAACACAAACTTGGGCCCGAGACGGCGGAGGCCATCACACTATACTATATGTTGTATGTACAGAATAAACAAAAATCACAAAATATAATCTACAAGCACAACCTTGCAGGTACAAAAACTGTCCTACCAAGCAATAGAGAGCGGGTGGGCTTGCCCCAAAACGGACAACACCATCTTTAAAGCACAAGAAAAACAAACATGACAGGTCCGTGGCGGGGCGAGCACATCCGCCCGCATATATACTCAATAAGCTGGGGGCACAGACCAAATAATGTAAAAATGTACATACGTTACAAAAATATGTAAAAATCAAACAAAAAAAAATAAAAAAACAAAAATACCAATATCAAAATTGATACAAAAAGCGTAGACGACATCCATAGACATGGTGCTGGCGTGATGGTGTAGATGGGGCTGAAGCTACAAGCTAGAAGAAAGAAATGGATGGACTCTACAATTTTGTTGTGCAAATAAGCACCACAAAATGGCTAAAAACTTTTTCTCGAATCCCCTGATTGGATATAAGGTGCATAACACGTAGCATGGAAACGTGTATAGCAATCTTTAGAAACGTCTTCCAAATCGCAATGAAACTTTCAAACAAAATTAACTGCTAAACGATCCCCTTTATGATAAGGTCAAACTCGGAGCCTACCCTGTTACACAAAACAACCCACACCCCTTTGCGGCAAACTGCAAAACCCCAAGGCACGGCACTGCTATAACTTAAACGCAGGCAATCACGTAGCCAAACCTTTAGAATGGAGTTCCAAATTACTACAACTAAACTATGTTGCACCAAAACAAGGCTTACATTGGAACTGTGCAACACATACACAGTCCTTGAAAAATGAAGCACGCCTAGCCCAGAAACTCCAACAAATAAAGATGCCCTTTAGCGACAGGACACATGCACTCCTGAAGCAAACGGGAAGACAAAATATAAGCCCCACCGAGACCAGGAAAGGTCACGGCACCGTTTCACAAACCTCTCAGGACGGAGCTCGGCGATTGGCTACAGGGTAAGGGGATGCCCGTGGGCTCGGAGACACCTTAGACGTGAGACGACAAACATGAGACGGACGGGGCTGGAGCCGAGCGATGGTCTCCCTGTTCACCGGCAACGGGGAATGGGGGTACCACCGAACGGCTACGGTGTAGTGCCAGCATGGATTCGTTCCCTGGGACCCCACCAGCTGACGACCCGCGACACGGGGAAACTGGAAAACAACAACAACAACTAGCCATAGTTCAGTGGAATGCCCTTCATGAGTCGGTTGTTTGTTAGCCAGCCCTTGAAGAGTTCAAGGAAGCAGTTAGTAAACTGCACCACTTCCGCCCAGCTCCAGAAAGTGATGTTTTTCATTTTGATTTTAACCCTTCCGCACCACTTACTGTTTTAAACCATATCGCCTCTTATCCTCTCAATATCCTTTTTTTTATTCTTTTGTCTATATTTCATCCTTCCTTTAACACGAAACATTCCATGCTTATCTGCTCGAATACATTTACTGGGAACATAGGTAGCCCCTACATGCTTGAAGTGCACCGTCCTTCGGATCGGGACGTTAACTGGAGGCCCCCTGTGCAGGGAGAACCATCCCCTGTGCAGGTTAAAGATCCCTACCGTAATTACATGATTACTGTGTAGGCTTTCATCCTGCAAATCCTGGAGTGTATGTAATATACACCTGCGGTAATGGTCAAATGTGACCGACGCAGTATCAGAAGATAGATAGATAGGACTTGCGGTGTTTAGTCGATCCTTATTTTCTTTTACGACAACCAATCGGTAACTAAGGGAAAAAACCGAGTAATGCTAATTAACGCAAAACGTTTAATGCGCCTGCGCACTATACATAAATAAACATTTTTTAGGAGGATTTTAAAGCATCACTTAGAAATCGATTATTTTTTTCATTCCTGAGATATCTGTGTTTTAATCAGACCACTTTATTAGTCATTATGAAGGTCTATATGCCGAACTATGCGAACGACCCAACGAATGCATGTGTAATTCATTTGCTGGAGCATGGTTGAGTGAAAATTTTTGACTCCTGGTGAATCATGCTTTGTGACAGCCAAAATACACGTGTATATTTTAAAATGCAAGTTTACAATTGAATTTGACCTTCTAGCATATCTGTTCAGTTTTTAAAACTGTATTTGCTACTGATGGGATGACTCTATGATCATTTTTAACTTCTATGACATTGTAAATATAATGACATTCCAAGTGTCAAAATGTGTAAACAAACCTGACCTAATTATTTGTCAGCCTTTTATAATTGATTATATATAAGTTATTTAATTATGACATCATTTGCCATCCATCATGGTCTGATGCCCATGTATGCTGGGCAGATTTTGGGAGCAGACAGTGCTCCAATACATGCGAGTGTACCAAGTATATCCCAGCAGCCAGAATGTAGCAAACAGAGCTCTGGAAAGTATGGGAAAATCCAAGATGGTCTGGAAGCCTCAATTAGGTATGAAAAAGTTAATAATGACAGATGTACTGCAGAGTTCTGTTAACTCCAAATTTCCTACCCTTCATAATTGGGGTCCAGGGACCATTGGGTTTTGGAAAAACAGCTCACTAATATGTAAAGTTTGGAATTTATATCAGTTGTAACTTTGTCAATTTAGGTTCAATTTTCATGAAATTTTTATCAAATGTAGCACAAATCAGAAATTGGGAAATTTGTTGTAAAATTTGGGAATATCTGTCTCTAAATTGGGAAAAATAGGGGCCGATTACCGGCCCCAAATTTGCACTAGGAAAATCCCTGAAAAATATGGTAAAACTCCCAACTTTTTCTGGAGGACAGCATTTTACTCCCAATTTTCAAAATCTAGTGAGAACCCTGTACTAAAAGGAATCTGATAGTGTTTCCCCTAGCCCTATTTAGCATAGCACGGCGCCATGCCCCTTTTTCCATTTCCATGCCCTTTTTCAGATAGAGTAAATATTGCCCTACATTTTGGTACAAAAATTACTGAAATTGACCAAAAAATAACAATGAAGTTATGCCTGTTTAAATAAGGACTATTTTAGACACTTGTTAGCTATTTGACAGTTCACCTTTACAGGGATTTTCCTACACTTCATAATCAGGGTCCAGGGGCCGTTGGGTTTGGGAAAAACAGCTCGCTAATATTTAAAAGTTGGGAATTTAAATCAGCTGTAACTTTGTCAATTCTGGTTCAATTTTCATCAAAATGTAGCACAAAATCAGAAATTGAGAAATTTGTTGTAAAATTTGGGAATATCTGTCTCTAAATTGGGAAAAATAGGGGCCGATTACCGGCCCCAAACTTGCACTAGGAAAATCCCTGCTTAATGGTGACTGCTAATCCCCCTGTTTATGGTACTTAATTATGTCACTTTAAGAAGTCATAACTGTGTTTTGATAACAAGTGTGAGTGGCACCAATTAAACAAATGAAGTGTGAAAGTGTGCCTGACGAGTGTCAGTCAGTGTTTGTGTGTATTAGAGAATGGGAGCTGTGGCCCAAACTTATCTTGTTTGTATCAGTGATCAGCTTGCTTATAAAAAATAATCTTCTTGTCACCAAAGGTGAATATGACATATCTCTTAACTTAGCATAAAAAAAACAGGCAGTATAATTTAGCATTGAAGACAAAGGGTAATAGAAGGATCTTTTTATTTCAAGTTGAGAGATGTGCCCCTTTAGCAAGGTGCTGCATGTAAATGTGCTCTTTTTACAGGGCTGTTCGTATATAAAGTGTCCTTTTTACATATTTTCGCACGCTGAAGCTGCCCTTTCTCCTGACCAGCACCATGTCCTTTTTAGGAGCTGGGGGAAACACTAGGATCATCAAAAGTCAGTTGATCCACCCAACACACGAGGTATGGTCCATTCCAAAATAATTGGACCAATGGAGAGCCTGTTCAAGCAGTACTAATACTGGATATCCTCTATCAAATGGGCCAAATCATGAGAAAACCTGTTTATCATATAATGTCACTGTTATTTACAGTCAACCTTCTTTATACTGACATTCATTATAACGGCAAAACTCGTTATAATGGCCATTTGAATGGAATGAACAAACGCACAAATCAAGTCCATAGTTATGAAAGGGTCTTGTAATCTAATACTCCAAGAAACAAATGTTATAGATATTTGTTAGAATCGCCTCACCAAGACGATTTTATAAATATCTATATCATTGGTTTCTTGGAGTATTTGTTTGTTTGATTTGAGGTTTAACGTCCCCGGCAACACTGAAAAGGTCATTTTGGAGATGTTTCTTTCAATTTTCTTGGAGTAATAATGGGGAAAAGGCCTTTTCTGTTTTCCAGTATTGCATTACGAAAACACGCCTATTCAAATACATTGTAAATTTTACCACCTAAAAACGAAAATTTTAGACGACAAATTGTGATATTTTTCTTATTTCTGCTCAACATATAGAGGCTCATCGAGGCGGTTCTAACGAGTACCCACAATCTATATTTTAGAGCAGAAATAAGAAAAAATAAGGTTTACCCCTGCTAACCCCAGTTTTACTATATAAAAGAGGGGTTCAAGGGGGTCAAAATTATATAAGTGTGTTTTCGTGATGGGATGAGTTTCAGACATCCATATTTCCTGAAATATCACTTGTAGCATGTACATCTTTCAGTTCATTTGTTTCTATTTCAGCATTGACGGCAAAAACAGAATTACAAGAATAATTGTAAGTTGTGTGAGAGGACTTGTTAACCCTTCTCTTGCTGAATATTCAGTTTAGACACACCCATTTCTGGCTTTGAACCAATCAGATTACTTGATGTAATTTATTCCTACAAAATCATAAACTGAATGTCAAGCAGTGTAGATCCGAATCAGATGGCTTCTGAAGAAAACGGTTGTCATGAACAGCAGGATAAGTGTTAAGGTAACCCTAAAAGCACCAGTAAGAACCAATAGCAGATGAAAAAAAATCAGTAATTTTACAGAGAGAATAAGACGTTGATTTTTTATGGAAATGTGAAACCTGATTTTCTTCGAAAAATGTTTAAAAAAGTGGAATAGCATCTGCTTTTCAGTTCTTTTTGGTGCTTTAAGCCTTATCCTGCTGAATAAACTAATTTAGTAACACCCGTTTCTCACTTTCCACCAATCAAATTGATATAATGTATTCGTTAAATTCACAAACTGCATGACAGACAGTGTAGACCCGGGTCTGAAGGCTTTTTTGGAAGTGTTTAGCAGGTGAAGGGGCTTTAAGCATTAACTGGAGTTTCTGTTATATAAATGTTATATAAATGGCTACAGATAAGAACAAGAAGGTTGATGATTATGGGATAACTTTCTCATTCTTCAGGTTAACAAGAGGTGGTTCAAAATTCTATTCAGGTTCACAAGAAAAATAAAGGATAATCCGGCTTAGTTAACATTTTATATCCATCTTATCTGTTAGTTTGTTTGATTTGAGGTTTAATAATGTCCCCGTCAACACTGTAAAGGTCATTTTGGAGACGTTGCTTCCAATTTTGTGGGACTTTTACCCGACAATGAGATGAAATGACATCTCATGCCCTGTCGCCCAATGAAACCAATAGGGTTTATTAGCATGGACGGTCCGCCTCGCACCGCGGTTCCTGGACAGGCTTAGATCCTCTAAGTTGTTTACCAGTACTAGTGTGCGGTCCGGATTCAGCTCTGCGTGGAAGCATCATGCAGCCCATATCTTCAAGCCGCTATGGGGGGGGGGGGTGCGATCTTATCTGTTGCTATGTTGTATGAAAGTATAAGGCATTCGTAAGCAGAAAAAAAAAGATCAGTACCCTTGAGGTTCAAAGCATGATTTAGCAGTTAGAGACTCAATATTTTAGGTCAGGGAAAACTAGGGCTGGCTAATGGGAGCTGAAAAGATAATCGATTATCAGTAATGTCATTGTGGTCAATAATCAATTAGTATCATATTTTTAGCATTATAGCTTTCTGTCTGAGTATGACTCCAACCACATGTTGCACTTTACCATATGTATTTGAACAGACAGGCCTGAGCAAACAATGTAGACCCCGATGAGACACCGCAGATCACGGCGTCTCATCAGGGTCTGCACTGTTTACCACTCATCAAGCTATTTTAGGCACACCTTTGGATAGTAAATTGTACTTTTCAGATAATCGATTACAAGCAAATTAGTACTGATAATCATTTTTCTGGAATTTAATGATTGATTAATCGATTATCATATTAATCGTGTCAGCCTTAGGGAAAACCATGAATGTACCCATTTCAGACAGGAAAACCTAAAATGGATACACTGTGGAACAGTGCAGGTCCAGATCAGATGCTGCAAAATGGTCAGGGCCTTTTTTTGTTCCCACGAGAAATGAAGTCTACTCTTAAAGGAAAGAATTTGCTCCTAAGGAGCAAATTCTATCCTTCAAGAGTTAAAGAGAGAGAGGGGGGACCGTTTAGAAGTGTAGGTAAACAAGGTTGTAATAGTAATATTCAGTATAAGTAATATGTAGAGAAAAGTTGGTCCTCTGTCTAAATGGTCAGGGCCTTCACTAGTGCGAAAAGCGCAACCATTTTTTGTCAAGCTTGCTCAATGTCCATTCGTCAATCAGTCAGCATTTGCGGCCACTAGCCTTATGTTCTAGTCTTATTTCTCAACAACTGTAAGAGCTGCATTAATAATACTTGGTACAAACTTGCATCTAGATATGGCAACTGTAATGTGAGCATCCATATTTAACCTTGACCTACATTTTATGTAGATATATGCATTATATGATTTTATGGTTCGGCGACTTTTCACCCAGAACAATTTCTTATTTGACTCCTGCTGTGCATACATGTAGTGAGAAGGATTCCATTTATATACTTATAAATGCTTTAAACCAGTAAACAAAAACAAAGCAGAGCACTGCAAAACTAAAAAGTGGACTTTTATGGCAAGGGCTGTCTTATAAGCAGGCCTCATATTTTTTTCAGGCATTTTCAGGATTTCGGGCTTTTAGAGCTTGATTTTTTCTTGATTTCAGGCTTTTAGTTTTTGATTTTTCTTCCTGTATTCTTCAGGCCTCATATTATTCAGGCATTTGCAGGATTTCAGGCTTTTAGAACTTGATTTTTTTCTTGATTTCAGGCTTTGAGATTTTGATGTTTGTGCCTATAGTCTGTTTAAAAACTATTTAACCCTTATCTTGCTGAATAAATTTATTACCCACATCCATTTCTAACTATAAGTCAACCACATTTCTTGATATTTTCACAAACTGCATTACAAACAGTGTAGATCCTGATCAGATGGCTTCTTCAGAAGCCATCTGATCTGGATCTACACTGTTTGCAAAGGTAATAGTTGTGTCTTGTTCAGCAGGATAAGGGTTGAAGTTGTGAAATTGGGCCTTTCAGGCATGGAAAAGCATGGTCAGTATGAGGCCTGTTATTACTACCATTAACATGGGCCTTTCAGGCATGGAAAAGTATGGTCAGTATGAGGCCTGATTCTATTTGAAATGACTATTTAACCCTTATCCTGCAGAACAAAATTAATTAGCCACACCCATTTCTGACTATTCACCAGTCAAATTTCTTGTTATTATGTAACTGTTCAGTTCACAAACTGGATTACAAACACTGTAGATCCTGATCAGATGACTTCTTCAGAAGCCATCTGATCTTGATTTACACTGTTTGAAAAGGTTGTGGTTGTCGTTTTACAGCAGGATAAGAGTTAATGATGCAAAATCGGACCATTCAGGCATGGAAAAGCTTGGTCAATGTGAGGCCTTTATCAGCAAAGACTTTGACCAGACAGGCAAAGTGCAGTTGGTATAGTTTTTGGCTTCCTGGGACCAGTTGTTCAAAACTAACAACATCGTTAGTTAACATAACGTTAAAATTTGATCATTTAATTAGGCGAAATTTCTAATATGCTGATATTTTTGCTGCTTTTGCAAATGCAAAAGCTACTCACATTTTTGCAGCACATCACGTGAACAAGTCCGTGAAATGAAGACCCCCTATACCCCACTTTATATAGAGAAAACTGGGGTTTACAGGGGTATACATTATTTATCTTATTCTTGCTCCAAGACATAGGTTGTGGGTACTCGTAAGAACCGCCTCAATGAGGCGGTTCTAACGAGCACCCGCAACCTATGTTTGCAGTATTTATAAGAAAAATAGCACAGATTTTCATCAGAAAAAATGGCCATTTTGGATATGTGTAAAAATGCACCAATTCGCATGGGTGTGTTATCGTAATGAAAAATACCATAGAATTGGATATTGCACTTGCTAGAGCAGTTAACAATTGTACCACTAACAAGCTCATTAAGCTAACGATGGGGTGAGCAACTGACCCCAGGTTACATAATGTCTTCTTGTGGGTCGAACTCGTATTTCAAACAGGTAACAACAGAATGATGTCGGCCCCCGCCCATCGGTTTTGAAGAAATAGATAGGCTGCATGATGCTTCCACGCAGAGCTGGAACCCAAACAAGTACTGGTAAACTGCTTAGAGGATCTAAGCCTGCCCAGGCAAGGCGGTGCGAGTCGGCCCGTCTTTGCTTATAAACCCTATTGGTTTCATTGAGCGACATGGCTTGAGATGTCATTTCATCTCAATGTCGGCTAAAAGTCCCACAAAATTGGAAGCAACGTCTCCAAAATGACCTATACAGTGTTGAGGGGGAAGATAAACCTCAAGTCAAAACAAACAATGGTGTGCCCCTGCTTATTGGGCCTCAGAGAAATAGATTGGACTGTATGATGCTTCTAGTAGAGCTGAAACGGACCGCACATGCATGAGTTCTGGTAAACAGCTTAGAAGGTCAAAGCCTGCCGTGGCAAGGTGCTACAAGTCGGACCGACACTGCATATAAATCCTATTGGTTCATTTGGGCAGGGTTTGAGATGTTATTTCATCTCCGTGTTGGGTAAATGTCCCACAAAATTGGAAGCAAAGTGTCCAAAATGACCTAGACTGATTTCTCTGGACTGCAAAGGCTCTGATCAAGCCTGCACATCTACACAGATTGATCTTAGCCTATGGTGGCCACCCCTGTTATAAAACTCAAAGCTATGGCTGGCTAATCAGAGCTGAATTTCAGAAAAGATAATCGATTATCAGTCATGTCATTGCGATCGATAATCAATTAGTAATCACTATGGTTTTTGTCAATATTTTGCCTGTCTAGCTTTCTTTCTGAGCATGACTCTTACCATAAGTTGCACTTTACCATATGTATATTTGAACAGACAGGCCTGAGCAAACAGTGTAGACCCAGATGAGACGCCACAGAATGCGGCGTCTCATCAGGGTCTGCACTGTTTGCCACTCATCCAGCTATTTTAGACATTACTTTGGGTAGTAAATTGTACCTGTCAAGTAATCGATTAAAAGCAAATCAGAAATGATAATCATTTTTGTGGAGTTTATCGATCGAATAATCGATTAATCGTGTCAGCCTTACTCAAAACACACAGACAATTCTCATGGCTTCTTTCATTTGTTTTTCTTTATAGAGTGAAATAAAGCAGTTATCAGATGTTGAAAAGTTGCTGCTCTATCTGAAGTTACCAACAGGAGGATTGACAGATGACCATCAGAGGATGTAAGTAAATTTATCATTACCCCCTGTATATATTACATTGTAACACATTGACCTGATAAAGATATGCTATCTCAGGACAAGTGAGCTATATCAGGTCAACGTGACATTGTACTTTTACGAATGAACCAGATTACTAGAAAAAATGGCAAAAATATTATTTTTACTGGGCAAAATGGAAAAAAAATACTTGAAAAAGAAATATGATAGGAAAAAATATGGTCAGCTGATACAAAATATATCGACCTGCAGAATGTTCGGATGCACTGAGGACCAACGATAACTGATCGTAAATTGCTAATATAAGAGTGAAAAAAGGGGGTAAACTGATAAATAGAATACCAGATTCGTGTCATTTGATATCAAGTTTATCAGGCTCGGCTTCGAGAACACATGTTGAATCGCTCGGCAAGCCTCGCGATTCTTCAAGCGTTCTCGAAGCCTTGCCTGATAAACTTGATATCAAAAGACACCAACCTGGTATTCTCTATTTCCACGACCCTTTATATGGGGATTTCCAGTAATTGATAAGCCTATCTACATATTGTCTCTTCACAGTGCATCAGGCCATCCTTAAAAAATTCTTGGTTTGCTGTGCTCCTACCTACCCATACAGATTGCCCCTACCCAAAAAATATTATTACCATTCTGAGGAAAAGATTTTTTTTTAAATCCTGATTAAACTCAAATTTAAAACACTAAGCTAAATTTCAAGAAGATGACATTTTTTATTTTTTTTTGCTGTTTTATTTTTTTTCAGAGAAAATCAGGCTTGACATTTCATGCCTAGCAGACCATTCAATGAAATTTAAATTATCAGGCTTGACATTTCATTTGAATGGTCTGCCCATTCAATGAAATTTAAATAATCAGGCTTGACATTTCATTTCATTTCAATCCTGATTTTCTCTGAAAAATCAGAAAATACGTATTTGAAATGATGTTTCCGGTTGTTGTATAGTGCTTTAAGGGTCAAATATCTTTTCAGATCTAAAAAAAAAAAATAAAATAAAAAAAAAGACCTACCTTCCTACCCTGGTAACCCACCTCACATATGATGGCTAGGAGCACAGCAAACAAAATTTTTTTAAGGATGGCCTCAGATTGGACACAATTGAATGGGGAACCGAGCTTTACATTAACACTGTATACATGCACTGTACATAACAGCCTCTTAAAATTGAGCTGGGGCACACCATTTCCTACAATTTACATATGCACCCAGCGAAGACTCTGATCAGCTTGTGCATCCATGCAGTCTGATCCGAGTCTTCGTTGTGCGTTCTAAGGATAGCTAAGGACCCAGTGCTCTTTCATACAGCAAGCTCTGTTGTTTTGGTGCACAGACATTTGCTCACAAGACAATTTTCCACAACCTTAATGGAAAACAAGACTCCGGTTTTCGCCCACCTCTGATTAACAATCGGCTCGATATGAGTGAAATAATCTTGAAGGGGCCGTAAAACAAAAACCAAAAAAAAAAAAAATATAATTATTTATCTGTGTGTTTAAGCAGAAACAAGACATCAAAAAAGCACATAAAGTGAAATAATATATCATTTATTATATTAAAACAGAAGTCTTGCATTAATACCAATACACATGGCTGTTTGAAGCCATTGTCAAATGGACTGAAAGCGGTGCTCAAACAACAAAACTCATGTTCGAATCATGGATTTTGAGCTTTTGATATCGCAAGATGGGCCTGGCTTTGTTTACGGTTATGTTGAGGGACATAATGTTATTACCCTGAACTCAGTATTTGAGAGATCTATGGTGACATCAGAGGCACATTCGCACAGTCTAATCAGTCTTCGCTGATTGCATGAATCTTTTATAGCCTCTGAACCGACTTGAGAAAGATACCTCTGTCCTCAATGACCCTAAGTATTGGAACAGATAGGCCTAAGCAAGCAGTGTAGACCCTAATCAGACTGCTCCTAAAGAGCAGTCTGATCAGGGTCTACACTGTTTGCCATTCAGTCTGCACCTTTTGGACTCCATGCAGGATCGTGAAACAAATAGTGAAATTTGTTAAAATTTCAGGAGAATTACAACAAGTCCTCTAGCTTTCCGAATACTACCAGTTTTGTTTTAGCTGCAACATTCTATTCTTGGCACTGCTGTCAAATGTTTCTTTTTCATGTAAAGATCAAAGGTATGAATAGCAGTCAAGTTTCTTTTATCTGAAATATTTTGACTATCAAAAGGTTCATTGTACTAATCAAGAGCACCATTGTACTAGTTCAAGAGCACACTCATCAGTGATGACCACACCGATTGGTCAATCGCACCAAACATATTGTGTCATGATAATTGTTGAAATTTACACCAGCCACTGTACTGTTATGAGGTCATAGCTGCAAAGTTGGCACCTTTACTGTCAGTAATGACTGACTTGTCTTCACAGTGCTTTGTGACATATTGAGTACATTCTTGCCAGCAAAGACATTTAGGTAAACCAAAACCTTTTGATCGGTCAATTCGGAAATCAAAATGTTATACCGGGTAGTTGAAAGAAGCAAGTGTTGCAGCAAAAACAAAATGGGTTGTATTTGGGATTTTTACGGTAAGCAAAAGTCCTTGTCATATTGCATAGATGTGCAGGCTGATCTGAATCTTTACTGTAGGTTTTCTCATGCGCTGGCTCATATTATGTTGTCTGTCACAGGACACCTCCATCTTGCCTGCAAGCATCCAACAGAGCGGAGCAGGCACAAGCTCTTACATGGATCAAGAGTCACTTAGAGGAGCACAGTGATGTATGCCTACCCAAACAAGAGGTCTATGATGATTACAAGTAGGTACACCACAACCTCATTTATTTATTTATATAGGGGCTTGAAGAAATATATGGGCTGCATGATACTTCCGCGCAGAGCTGAATCTGGCCCGCTCACTAGTACTGGTAAACTGCTTAGAGGATCTAAGCCTCTCCAGGAATCGCGGTGCGAGGCAGACCGTCCATGCTAATAAACCCTATTGGTTTCCTTTGGCGACAGGGCTTGAGATGTCATTTCATCTCAATGTTGGGTAAAAGTCCCACAAAATTGGAGCAATGCCTCCAAAATGACCTTTACAATGTTGACGGGGATGTTAAACCTCAAATCAAACAAACAAACAAAACAGTTATTTATTTATTTATTTATTAGAAATTTCATGACACATAATCATATACATCCAACCTCTTTAACACTATTGTTGGGGTCCATAGCAGAAATCGTGTTAGTTAAACAACCGTGTTATATCCAAATAAAAATGTATAGATTATATAGAAAAATGACCATAAATGGTCATTTTTCTATATAATGTATACATTTTTGGGATCCATCTTGAAACCGTGTTATAGCCAAAACTGTGTTATAACAAACCATGTTATAATGACACATCAATATGTCATTGGATTGGATGTAGGCATGGCCAAATTTATCCTCTTCATGACGGTACAGTACTGCAGAACATGTAGTTGTACTATTTGTATACGAAATACACATTTATGTACGAGAACAATAAGAATACATACGCTCATAGTATAATTTCACAATTCTAAGATTCGAATAGACTTGTTGAGATAGTGAAAATCTTCTTTAAGGGTAATAAAATTGTGTGTATTCATGATCCTGTAAGAAGTTGGATGGGTTTAGAGAGAGAGAAAGTGGGAGAGGGGGTAGGGTAATATGGGATGCTGCAAGAGAGAAGGGGTAATATGTGACGATGCAAGAGAGAGAGAGGATGCAACTTTATATGGATGATTTGTGTTCGGTTCCGCCATTTCTCTTACATGTTCATAGTGTATTTAGTGAGGTTTAGTAACAACCTCAATCTCATTGTAACACTGTTTGTTGACACAGTTTTCACTATATGGTTCCCAAAAATGTATAGATACTATAGAAAAATGACCATAAAATATCAGTCCCATGGGATCACTGTCCTGCATCACTCAGCAAGCCTCGTGATGGCGGACAGTAATCCTTGGATTTTTCTTTCCACCCCTCAAACTCGTGTAAGATCCTTATAATCCACATAGGTTTCAGAGCTTGTATTTACCTATGGCCTCTATAGAGAAAATACAGTTTTTTGTTTGATTTGAGGTTTAAAGTCCCCGTCAACACTATAGGTCATTTTGGAGACATTGCTTCCAATTTTGTGGGACTTTTATCCAACATTAAGAAGAAATGACATCTCAAGCCCTGTCGCCCAATGAAACCAACAGGGTTTATAAGCATGGATGGGCCGACTCGCACCGCTTTGTTGGGCAGACTTAAATCCTCTAAGCGGTTTACCAGTGCGGTCGGTTTCAGCTCTGCATGGAAGAAGCATCACACAGTCCATCTATTTCTTCAAGCCCCGAAGGGCGGGGGTGGAGAGAAAATACAGTAAAATCTGTCTTAGTGGCCACCTCAAATAAGCAAATAACCTGCCTTAAGCAAGCATGTTTTCGGTTCCTGAAAAGGACAAATCATTAAAATACACCTGTATTAAGCAAGCCTCCGTCTTTAGCAAGCAGATTCTGATTGTCACTAGGGTGCTTGATTAATACAGGCTAGACTTGTACTGCTGAATAAATTAATTTTGCCAGAAATTTCTGAATATCAAGTAATCAAATTACTTGATATGATGTACATGTAGTCATTCAAACTTGCAAACTGAATGACAACAATGAAGGTCCTTATCAGATGGCTTCTTCAGAAGTCATCAGACCAGGATCTACACTGTTTTCAGTGGTAGGGTTATTGTTTTCACCAGGGCAAAGGTTAGAAAAGGGAATTTTGTCAGACTACTTTCATATTTTTTTCAGGACATACTGTGAGAACCATGGCCATCGTCCACTGTGTAATCCAGACTTTGGAAAGATGATGAAATATGCCTTCCCTGACATCGTCGCTAGACGGCTTGGTAAAAGAGGACAGTCAAAGTATCCTTTTATATACAAGTGTATTACCATAAAATCCTTAAGATTAGGACACCTTGAGGACTTGTTGTAATTCTCCTAAAATTTTATGAAAATTGATTCATGACCCAGCAAGGAGTCCAAAAGGTGCCCACGGAATGGCAAGCACTGCAGACCCTGATCTGACTACTCTCCATTAGGAGCAGTCTGATCAGGGTCTGCACTGCTTGCTTAGGCCTAGCTGTCCCAATACTTAGGATCATTATACCCCCGGCATACGAAGTATGTCAGGGGGTATATGGTTTTCGTCTTTCCGTCCGTTCGTTGGTTCGTTCGTTCGTACTTCCGTCTGTCCCGCCGTTCGTCAACCTTTATGTCAAAGTTTTGCGATAAACCTTTTTGATAGCTCATATCTCTGTAACCACATGTTAAATTCTCTTCATATTCGGTAAAGGATATCTCTATAGCATTACCTTTCATATGGAATAGCAAAACCCCTGGGTCAAGCCCCTGGGTGGGCTGTCTGTCTGTTCGTCTGTCTGTTCATCTACTTTTACGTCAAAGTTTTGTGTTAACCTTTTTCATTGCTGGTATCTCTGTAACCACACGTTAGATTCTCTTCATGTTCGGTAAAGGATATCTCTGTAGCATTACCTTTCATATGAAATAGCTAAGCCTCTGGGTCAAGCCCCTGGGTGGGCTGTCTGTCTGTCTGTCCGTCCGTCCGTCTGTCTGTACATCTACTTTTACCTCAAATTTTTGTGTTAAACCTTTTTCATTGCTGATATCTCTGTAACCACATGTTAGATTCTCTTCATATTTGGTAAAGGATATCTCTATAGCATTACCTTTCATATAGAATATCTAACCCCTGGGTCAAGCCCCGGGGTGAGCTGTCTGCCCGTTTGTCAATTTTGATACCAAAGTTTTGTGTTAAACCTTTTTGATTGCTCATATATCTGTAACCACATCTTAGATTCTCTTCATATTTGGTAAAGGATATCTCTGTAGCATTACCTTTCATATGGAATATCTAAGCCCCTGGGTCAAGCCCCTGGATGGGCTGTCCATCCGTTTGTCAATTTTGATACCAAAGTTTTGTGTTAAACCTTTTTGATTGCTTGTATCTCTGTTACCTCATTTTGGATTCTCTTCATATTTGGTACAGAATATAGCTATAGTATTAACTTTCATATGCAATATCTAAGCTCCTGGGTCAAGCCCATGGGTGGGGCTAGGGGTCAATAATTAAGACTTTGGCATTTTGATTACCTCCAAGTTTTGTGTGAACTGTTTTCATTATACTCCTTGTTGTTGAAATGCAATATTTATTCTCAGTGGACTAAATGGAAAGTTTATATGGAAAGGTTCAATGCTACAGACAAATTGTCATTTCCACTAAAAGGGGATGGCACTGGCCGGGAGTATACGTGACCCACTGGGCACTTTTTCTAGTTATGTTTATTACTGGTAACATACATATTTAAAGTAAAGTAAGAAAGAAAAAATACCTGAATACTGTAAGTCATTTTATTATTTTTTTCTCAATACAGTCAAACCTGTCTAACCCGGCCAACTCCCCGACTGAGAAAAATGGCCAGATTAGACAGGGGGCTGGAATAGAGAGAACTACTTACCCATCCAACCTCAAGATGACTTTGGTCAGTGTGGGTATCCACCGAAGGGTAGAGAATTGATACACTGCAAACTTGTACGCACGGAATTTATTCCAGGGTAGAGAATTGATACACTGCACACATGTAAGCACGGAATTTATTCCATATAAAAAGCAGGAACGAAGGTCAACACACTTTAAAACCACGTTAATAGTGTTGAGTGGGTCGTTTAACTCCAATGCAAACAGAAAACGTTGATAAAAAAAACCCTCTTGTTTACATTTTAAATTTTGCAAGTCTCACTACTTTGGACATTTCCTTCCTGATGCCCGGGACTTCTGTGGAGCGTGGGCCATGTTTGCTGATGTTGGCTCTGTGGGGGACGCCTATAAGTCCGGGGGTGGGCGTCTCTTGCCTGATGCCTCCAGTTGACCTGTCTCACGAGCTACGTCGGTCGGTGTGTGCTCGGAGGGGGATGTGCTGTGTTTGCCGGGTCTTGTCCATCATACGTTTCAGTTTCAGAACTTTGGGGTGGAGACACACTGATAAAGATTAAATATCAGAGAGGCCTGTGTGTCACTAAATTAGATATAGTTACGCCTTAATTACACTGATTCATGCTAATGTGAATGTTATGCAATTTTGAAATTGCGGACAGTTTTAAAACTTGCACATGCGTACTGGTATTTGAATTGGTGTTAATTACATCTCACATAACTGACACTGATTGTAGAATAAAGAAAGTAATGATAAAAGGAATTAGGACAATTAAAATGAGCATAAGTACTCTCACACTGCAAATGCAATTTTCAACAGGTAGATAATGGTCACTTACAACAATGGAGTTAGTGATAACAATCACAAACTGTGCTCAATCAGCTGTTGTGGTTTACCTGGGTTATTCCTAATTAATACACACAAAGCAAGAATGCCAACACTTTGTCCGGAATACACAGCATGATTTGTGCCCGACAGACTGGAAAAGTAAGTTGGAATTCGAAATGTGCGGTGTCCGGAGTAGACAGGAAATTTAACATTGTGGTATATGGATGAATTCAACAGACTGACATTTTTGGCCAGATTGGACAGGAAATCAGAATAAACAGGGGCTGGATAACGGAGGTTTCACTGTAATTACACATTTTCTTGGTTCTGAAGAATATAGCTGTGGTAAATTTTAGAGAATCACAGTGTCCATTTAAGTTATTGTTTGTTTGTTTGTATTTGAGATTCACAGCCCAGTCAACACTATTTTAGGTCATTTTTAGCCGGTCAGCAGGGTCTGCACTGTTTGCCACTCATCCAGCTATTTCAGGCATAACTTGGTAGTAAATTATACTTACCAAATAATCGATTGCAAACAATCAGTAATGATAATAATTTTTGTGGAAATTATTGATTGATTTATTGATTATCCAATTGATCGTGCCAGCCTTAATTCCTAGGAATCAGCACTATAATTAACCCTAAGTGTCTGCAGCTGTTTTATTTCGAACAAACATTAACCCTTTTTGTACCAAATGGAATCTTCCTTCTTATATACAGCAGTAGTCCATTTCAAAATTTTGGGGTGTCAAGTTGTGTTTTCATCAAAATTTATTTGGAAAATGACTGAACATTTAGCAAACAGTGGAGGCCCTGATCTGTGCCTGCACTGTTTGCCAGGGTACCCGTTTTGGGGTTCTTGGTACTGACTTGGTACTAAGGTGTTTGAGTCATTGACATTTTTTTTTGGTTTGGGTTTTACGGCCCTTTCAAGATTATTTCACTCATATCGAGCCGATCGTCAATCAGAGGTGGACGAAAACCGGAGTACCCGGAGAAAAACCACCTGACCTTCCGTTGCAGAACTTGGCATCTCACACGTGGCCTGAGTGAGGCTCAAACCTACGGCGGTGAGAGACCTAATGACTAAGAGTCAGCGCTCTTATCCACTAGGCCACGGAGGCCCGTAAGAGTCGTTGACATTTGGCTTTATACATAAATTATTTTGTATATAGAGGGTCTTACATGAGTGTTCATGTATTATTGAATTTATTAAACGAGTTGGGGAAAAGGGATAAAATGTGAGGCTTCGCCAAACATTTTATCCATTTTCCTCAAGGAAAATAATACTTACAATAATACTTAAGCACGAAAGCAAGATTCTATTTATCATATGGCATTTAAAACGAATTTTAATCCCGATTGTTTTACAAAAATGTCAATATTCAGCCATTAGTAAACATAACGCCATTAAGGACGTCATACATGTAACGTTACTCGACGTATCTTAACTAATTTGCATATTTAATCCAATGGTGGATTATCGAATTTATTACATGGCATTATTACATTCTCAGGCGCGACATCATATGATAAAAGGTGTTTGAGTCATTGACATTCGGCTTTATACATAAATGAGCCAGTGCATGACAAAACCTACAACATTGTGCGCTCTAAGGATAGCGAACACCCAATGCTCCTTCATGCAGCAAGAGAAGTCTCTGGTTAGACTATATGGATGCGCCGGCTGATCTGAGTCTTTGGTGGGCGCACATGTCTTATTGTAGGTTTTGTCATGCGCTGGCTCAAAGTATTTTGTCTATGAATTAAGAATCCCTCTTTTTCAAATTTTCTGCCCTTGGCCTTCTTCAGGAATCTATTAATTCATCGAGCAACTAAGTGACATCCATCTTGTGATGCTGACAGGAAGAAAGTATTTCCTTAAAGATGCAGACAAGTTGGCGTAACGTCAGAAGACACAACGTTATCTCCCGCCAAAACTCGGGAAAGCACCACCACCAGCAGCCAAGAGCATCACAAGAGGACCAGGCAAACTCACAACCATGTTATGAACTTACATTATAGAAAACACTCAGATAAATAAATAAATAAATAACAGAATAAATAAATAATTAAACAATTAAATAAATGTTGAAACAGGCTAACAACACATGTTCGTGCAGAGTATGTCAAGCACTGCACATGGGCGATGTGTGGAACTCTACTGGTGATGCAGCCTACAAGACAGTCCAGATGGCAAGCTGCAGTGATAGGAATGTCGTCTACACGCTTATCTGTTTGAGATGCAACCAGACAGTATATGTGGGAGAGAAGGAAAGGTCGCTGAAGGAGAGGACAGAAGAACATCTGCGGGACGTTGGTCAACAGGCCAACAAGCCTATATTGAGGCATTTTGAGGGGCATGGTGAAGGACACTTGTTCCCATAGTACAGAGAATGTATCAGGAGGGTCGCATATATTGGCAATTGGCAGAGGAACAGTGGATAGTGAAATTGAAAACTAAAACACCTCAAGGATGTAACATCAAACTTTACTAGAGGGACTGTCATAAACAAGGACTTCTTGATTGAACAGAGGTCATGGCGGGGACCGTTTTAGGCCTGTGTGCCCAGACAGGGCACGGCTCAGCTTGCATCTACGTGCGGCTGATCTGTGTCCTGGCTGACAGCACGTGCAGGTGCATGTAGATGTCTATGGCATGCACGTCGGAGACCCTTATCGGACTACTGATGTTCAGTCTGATCTGGTTCCTCCCTGGGCTGCTAGTATTGCGTGTATGGGAATAGGGCGTGACATAGGGCACCCGCCGTGACCTCCGTTTCAGTGGAAGTCCAGTGTAAACTCGCATCATTCTGCGCAAGTGCACAAGTGCATGGACTGCCTCTATTGGGCATTCAAGTGATTAATTTGCCTGCAGTGTGTTATGGTTTATTATGGTTCTTTTAGCTGTACAGATTTATTTATTCATACTTTTTCCTATTTATCTGCTACACATTTTAGCTTTAGTTAATGCATAATTATTATTCTATTCTCATTTTTATCATTATTGTTTATTTAATTATTTATTTATTTATCTATTCTCTTTTGTTGGCACAAGTGCATGGACTGCCTTTATTTGGCATTCAAGTGATTAATTTGCCTGCAGTGTGTTATGGTTTATTATGGTTCTTTTAGCTGTACAGATTTATTTATTCATACTTTTTCCTATTTATCTGCTACACATTTTAGCTTTAGTTAATGCATAATTATTATTCTATTCTCATTTTTATCATTATTGTTTATTTAATTATTTATTTATCTATCCTCTTTTGTTGGCATTTTAATATTTATTATTTTCTATAATAAATTTTTTTTTTTTATTTACTTTTGTTCATTTGTTTATTTGTTTATTTATTTATTCTGTTATTTATTTATTTATTTATATATCTGAGTGTTTTCTATAATGTAAGTTCATGACATGGTTGTGAGTTTGCCTGGTCCTCTTGTGATGCTGTAGGCTGCTGGTAATGGTGCTTTCCCGAGTTTTGGCGGGAGATGACGTCGTGTCTTCTGACGTTACGCCAACTTGTCTGTATCTTTAAGAAAGTGACATGACGTCGTCCCTGGCTATGGCAGATCATCATTACTTTCTTCCTGTCAGCGTCACAAGATGGATGTCACTTAGTTGTTTGATGAATTAATAGATTCCTGAAGAAGGCCAAGGGTCGAAAATTTGAAAAAGAGTGATTTTTAATTCATAGACTATTTGTTATTTTCCCTGCGGAAATATAATTCAGAAGACAAAGTATTTTGTATATGATAGAAATATGATCCCCATTATGTCTTGGAATCAACACTATAATTTACTCTCAGTGGCTTGAAATTTCCTCGTCTTAAACAAATTTTAACGGTCCTGAGCCAATGAAGATACATGTAGTTTAGTTATAGCCCCGCTTTGAAAAAGTGGGGGCTATATTGGATTTGGCTTGTCCGTCTGTCTGTCCATCTGTCTGTCTGTCCATCCATCCGTCTGTCCGTCCGTCTGTCTGTCTGTCTGTCTGTCTGTCTGTCTGTCTGTAATATTTGATAGTGTATATGATAGAAAAATGATCCCCATTATGTCTTGGAATCAACACTATAATTTACTCTCAGTGGCTTGAAATTTCCTCGTCTTAAACAAATTTTAACGGTCCTGAGCCAATGAAGATACATGTAGTTTAGTTATAGCCCCGCTTTGAAAAAGTGGGTGCTATATTGGATTTGGCTTGTCCGTCTGTCTGTCCGTCTGTCTGTCTGTCCATCCATCCATCTGTCCGTCCGTCTGTCTGTCTGTCTGTCTGTCTGTAATATTTGATAGTGGGTACCTTGTGACCGCAACTCCTCTTACAGTTCTAGGTCAATCCTTTTGAAACTTTACAGGTGTTTTCATATAGGTCTGAAGATGTGCATATTCTTTTTTCATTATCCTTAAATAATTTTTTTCACTTATTTCACCTTTTTTAACTTAGACAATTTTTGAGATCTACTAATGTTAAAATGTATTGGGAGTAGCTACCTTGTGACCGCAACTCCTCTTACAGTTCTAGGTCAATCCTTTTGAAACTTTGCAGGTGTTTTCATATCGGTCTGAAAATGTGCATATTTTTTTTTTCATTATCCTTAAATAATTTTTTTCACTTAATTTACCTTTTTTAACTTAGACAATTTTTGAGATCTACTAATGTTAAAATGTATAGGGAGTAGCTACCTTGTGACCGCAACTCCTCTTACAGTTCTAGGTCAATCCTTTTGAAACTTTACAGGTGTTTTCATATAGGTCTGAAGATGTGCATATTTTTTTTCATTATCCTTAAATAATTTTTAGCTCACCAGAGCCGAAGGCTCCGGGGGAGCTTATAGGATAGGCAGTTGTCCGTCGTCGTCTGCGTCTTCGTCAACATTTTCAAACGACATCTCCTCTGAAGCCACTGGGCCGATTCAGCCAGAATTTCATCTGTAGCATCCTTTGGTTGGGGGATTGAAAGTTTGTGTTTTTTTATGAAATTCGGCTTATTAGTTTGGTTGCTATGGCAACTTAGAGTTTCCATAGACTTATAATGGGGAAAATTGAAAAATGGCATTTACTGCTAAGCCGCTGCAGATATTTTGACAAAACTTTCATAGAAATATTCCTTAGGCGATCTACTATCTGCCATATGATTTTAGGCCTACTGCTCATTTGTATTGGTTGCCATGGAAACCAAAATGAAAAAAATAGAAAAAAAATACTTAAAAAATCATCTCCTCAGAAATCGTATGCTCTATGAGGCTGAGAGTTTATGGAAATATTCACCATATTTGCCTTTACAGGTTTTGTGTTTTTTATGAAATTCGGCTCTTTAGTTTGGTTGCTATGGCAACTTAGATTTTCCATAGACTTATAATGGGGATAATTGAAAAATGGCATTAACTACAAAGCCTTTGCAGATATTTTGACAAAACTTCCATAGAAATGTTCCTTTAGCAAACTTCTCTCAGCCATATGCTTTTATGTCAACCTGGGGGTCCAGTAGGTTGTGCCGGGGCCATGCCCAGCTCCCCCCCCAGTACTTCATAAAATGCCTTATATCTCAGAAACCTTACAGATCCCCACCCCTAAACCATATATATTCTTGTTTCTATTGATAAGACGCATTCATTGACACCAACCTGGAGGTCCTCCGGGATGCGCCGAGGCCATGCCCCACCCCCTCCACTTCATAAAAGGCCCAATATCTCGGAAACCATTCAGATCCCCACCCCTGAACCCTATATACTCTTGTTCCTTATGATAAGACCCATTCAGTGACATCAAACTGGGGGTCCCCCAGGATGCGCCGGGGCCATGTCCCGCCCCTCCATTTCATAAAAGGCCCAATATCTCGGAAACCTTACAGATCCCCACCCCTAAACCATATATATTCTTGCTCCTTATGATAAGACACATTCATTGGCCTCAAATTGGGGGTCTTCCAGGGTGTGCCGGAGCCATGCCCCACCCCTTCACTTCACAAAAGGCCATATATCTCAGAAACTGTTCAGATCCCTACCCCTAAACCATATATGTTCTTGTTCATTATGATGAGACACATTCAGTGTCACCAACCTGGGGGTCCCCAGGAATGTGCTGGGGCCATGCCCCACCCCCTCCTTTTCATAATATCACAATATCTCGGAAACCTTACAGATCTCCACCCCTAAACCATATATATTCTTGTACCTTATGATAAGACACATTCATTGACACCAACCTGGGGGTCTCCCTGGGCCTTGCCCCACCCCTGCACTTCACAAAATGCCTTTTATCTAAGAAACTGTTCAGAGCCCCACCCCTAAACCATATATATTCATCTTCCTTATGATAAGGCACATTCATTAACACCAGCTTGTGAGTCCCCGGGGCATGCCTGGGCCTTGCGCCACCGCTTGACTTCATTAAAAGCCACATATCTCAGTGATAGTTCAGATCCCCACCCCTAAACCATATATATTCTTGTTCCTTATGATAAGACTCATTCAGTCACACCAACTTGGGGGTCTCTTTGTGCTGAGGCAATGTGCCCCACCCTTCCTCTTCATAAAAGGCCATATATTTCAGAAACCATTCAAATCCCCACCCCATATTCATATATGTTCTTGTTCCTTATTATTAGCACACCTACTGTAGGGGTGTCCGCAGGGGCCAATCCTCTCCTTTCCACTTCATGAAAGGATATCTTGGATACCGTTCAGATTCCCACCCCTAAACCATATATATACTTGGTCCTTATGATAAGACACATTTAGGGACAACAATCTTGGGCTTTCCTGGGAACGACAGGGCATGCTCCAACCCCTCCACTTATATCTCCAGCCATGCAGATCCCCACTGCTAAACCATATATATTCTTGTTCTTTGTGATAAGACACATTTAGTGACACCAACCAGGGCTCCATTGGGTCCATGCCCCACCCCCTCTACTTCATAAAAGGCCTAATGTTTCATATACTGAGTCCACATGGGTGCTCATTTGGATATGGGGGTTCATTTGGCAGATTAAAATGATATCATGTTAAAATACATGGCTGCAATTGGGCAGTGCCCACCTGAGCTCTGGTGAGCATAGTGGCCCATGGGCCTCTTGTTTTCACTTATTTCACCTTTTTTTACTTAGACAATTTTTGTGATCTACTAATGTTAAAATGTATAGGGAGTAGCTACCTTGTGACCGCAACTATTCTTACAGTTCTTGGTCAATCCTTTTGAAACTTTACAGGTGTTTTCATATAGGTCTGAAGATGTGCATATTCTTTTTTCATTATCCTTAAAGACACATTTTTCTATTACATAACACCCTAATGACCGTTTATTAAAGAATCCAGCATTGAGATATAATACACTTGGGGTATTCAGGCTATCATACAGGTAGGGGACCAGGAGAGGGTAATAAATTACCTAGGAATATGACTTTGACAAATGGCATCTATTCATTTACACCTAAGTCCTTTTTTTTATTTGCATGGAAGAAACAACAGCACTTTTTTCCGATTTTATATTTAGTAGCCATTATTTATAATCATTACAGAAAATGCCATTTAAAATATATTGGTAAATGTTTCCCACCAAAAATGATTTTTTTTTCAGAAAAAAAATCCTGATAACTTTATTATTTCTTCTCTTAACATAATTATATTGTTGGTACTCATTAGAACCACCTCGGCGAAGCAGTTCTGACGAGTACCCATAATTTGTTTTTACAGTGTGACTGCTCGTTAGAAATGCTTCCATGAGGCGGTTCTAATGAGGACACAAAATATATGTTTTTGAGCAGAAATAAGAACAATAATGTATACCCCTCTAAACCCCAGTTTGTTTGTTTGTTTGATTTGAGGTTTTACGTCCCCGTCAACACAGTATAGGTCATTTTGAAGACGTTGCTTTCAATTTTGTGGGACATTTACACGACATTGAGATGAAATGACATCTCAAGCCCTATCGCCCAATGAAATCAACAGGGTTTATAAGCAATGACGATCTGACTTGCAACAATTTTCCTGGGCAGGCTTAGGTCTTTTAATCAGTTTACCAGTACTCGTGTGCAGTGGGTTTGAGCTCTGTGTGGAAGCAGCATGCAGCCCATTTATTTCTTCAAGCCCCAATGGGCGGGGGCCAACCCAGTTCAAATGTATAAAAGATGGGTTTAAGGGGTCTAAATTTTAAAGTCCTGTTAAAGTGATGTATATCTTTTCCCCGTAATGGATTTATTGTAGCACACTTATTTTTATCCAAATATGAAAAATCATTCAAGTTTTATTTAGGTGAAAAAATAAAATCTTAATATATCACCTTTTTTTCTCTTTTCTGATATGATTGTGTCGAAAACAAAGAACATTTTATAGCACCACCTTGACTGAAACTATAAAATGCTATTGTTTTAGGTAAAAGGTAAATTGATTGATTAAATTTTGAGGTTAATCAACTCATTTACCGTGTTTGTTTACTTCTGTACACTTTTGAATAAAGGAAACAATGGATATCAGTGTTTTTCTTTACTTTATTTTAAAATAAAAAAAGTAATTTAAAACAATATTTTGTTGGAAACAGTCTCAGTAAATTATACTATCACCCAAGTACCCTTATTGAGCCCCCTATTAAACATATCAATCTGCTCATAATCACCTCATAATCACTTAGATAAGATAAGCCTTTGATGTGCACTATGGTCCCAAGGAAATGTTCATTGGAGATCATTAGACAGGCCACCCCTTTTATATAAGGAAAAAAATGTGTCTTTAAATAATTTTTTTCACTTATTTCACCTTTTTTAACTTAGACAATTTTTGAGATCTACTAATGTTAAAATGTATAGGGAGTAGCTACCTTGTGACCGCAACTCCTCTTACAGTTCTAGGTCAATCCTTTTGAAACTTTTCAGGTGTTTTCATATAGGTCTGAAGATGTGCATATTCTTTTTTCATTATCCTTAAATGATTTTTTTCACTTATTTCACCTTTTTTAACTTAGACAATTTTTGAGATCTACTAATGTTAAAATGTATAGGGAGTAGCTACCTTGTGACCGCAACTCCTCTTACAGTTCTAGGTCAATCCTTTTGAAACTTTAAAGGTGTTTTCATAGAGGTCTTAAGATGTGTTTTTTTCATTATCCAAAACTTATTTTTTAACTCAGACTGTTTGTCAGATCTTATAACGCGAAAAGTCTAGGCGTAGGTACTTTGTAAGTGATTTAACCCTCTCACAAGTCTTTACCTTTAATTCATGAGTCTTTTCTCCTCTGACAGGGCTATAGCGGGGCTATAGTCAGATCCTCTGACAGTTCTAGTTTATACTAATTTATTTTAGTTCGATTGGGATGGAAGCTTCAAGCTTATTTACACTCATTCCGGATGTTTTCATGCATGCGAGAGAAAGGCAGTGACTATTACCCCACTGCTACCCATTTACACCTGGGTGGAGTGAGGCAGTGTCATTACGTGTCTTGCCCAAGGACATACCTTGATACCGGGTGCCGGATTCGAACGCACAACCTCTTGATCACAAGTCGAAAGCGTTAACCACTGCGCTATCGAGGCTGACAATGAAATAGACTGTACAAGTAAATTATCTAAGAAATTCCTTAACAAAGTTAGATATTTCTATGGCGGGTTGAGGAAGAAGGTGGATATGGTACCACCTGTATTACCTGAACTGCAGGTCCAGACCAAGCGGACAGAGGTAAGTCACTGAAAGTCAGATGAGGATTTCAAATTTATCATATGACGTCACGTCTGAGAGTTTAATAACCAAGGTTGGCAAAAAAGCGGGAAATACTCATATTTCCCTGGACGGCGGGAAATACAGGGAATTCCCGGGAAATACAGGGAATTCCCGGGAAATACAGGGAATTCCCGGGAAATACTGGGAAATATATATTTACATAGGTGGTACCAACTTAGACTGCTTAATATACCCAAACTACCTAGCTATTTGGAAGCAAAATTATTTCAAGTTCATGTAGGGCTTGAAAAGTCCACTTGTCTGCTTGCAATTACAGAAAAAAATGAAGGGCAAATAAAAAAGTTTGTCTAGTCCTAATGACAGTTACCAGAGTTTACATGCACTTAGTCATGCAGGACAGGTGGAATTTTGAAGAATTTCCAGCCCTTTTTATATTGAATAACTTGAAAGAGCTACATGTATTATATAGTCCCTTGCCTTCATATAGAATATATGTAGTTTCTTTTCAAATGTGATTCTAAAATAAAAGTTATTAACTTTCAGCTATTTCCCTTCAGTCGATTTGTAAGTAAATGTAATTTTAATACTCAGGTGAATATCTGTAGATAATTAAAGACACCTGTCATGCTTAAATTGACTGTGTTTTTTAATATCTGTCTCAAACAAACAATTAAATTATCACACCTTCTAGCATTAGGAGTGTGATTAGTTGACACACTTACAAACAAACCTTTTTCTAAGGCCAAAACAAAAAATACCTGTGTTTCCGGTAACCCGACCGACCCTAATATTTTACCGCCGACCCTAATCTTTTTTTTCTCGGTTTCCGCGGCCGCAAAAATCATTTTGGGCACTTTCGGTTCATTTCGGTAATTTCGGATAACTTCGCAGCGTGGCTGGCCGTAAGGATGGCAACAGAATGTAACGGACTAACATCGCCAACGGCTACCGCTGTAGGACTACTATCTGCAATCTAATTACTTTCCTTTGAAGTCTATTGTGACAATAAGAATTATCCGAAACTTATTTTCACACCTGCTGCGGCAGTTAGACATATGTACGATGTTGTTAGTCGACGCTTCAATAATCATAAATAACGCAGGCTGATGCGCAGGCTGACCCGTGTCTTTTCTGGTCGCACATTTTTTTTCTAGCGTTCGTCGTATTTCCCGCCATCATTTTAGCATGTGCTGCTGTTGCAGTCAGAGCAAATTTTCCCGCGGTTTTTGCATGCGACTTGAAGGAAAAACAAATCTGTGCAGCTGGTGAAATGCAGATCAGCTTGCGCAGTCTGATCAACCTTTGCTCTTTACACACACCTTCTATGGCCTCGAGCATTTCAAAAGACTAGCAAGCAAAGAATTTGGCCACGTTGGCTAGATTCACAGGCTGATCTGATCCTTCGTTAGAGGAAAACTTTTTTAGCCGTGCGCAGGCTCATTTGCATGTAAATATATAAGAAAATTTTAACTTCTTGTATATGGAGCTGCTTCTATGTTCGCGTAAGCCAATGAGTGCTAGGGTCAGACTGTTCAACTCTTCTTTAGAAAATGCCTCCCGAGTTATGAACTGAATCCGCAGACTGATCAGTCTTTACTGTTCAAAGAATTCAATGATAAGGGTGCCGACAGCGAAGAAACTGATCAGGCTGCTGACATGGGCAGCCTTTTCATGAGAAAGAAATACTCCCCACCCCCCACCCCCCACAAAAAAGATAAAATTAATTACATGTAGAATTTAAGCACCACCGAACTTTTATGCTGAAATTAGTTGTTATGGTAAAAAAAAAATCTTGGTACTGGCCATAATAAGCCGACACTTTTGATCTTTGCAAGCTCATGTTTATCATGCGTTTCAAAGGACACCTGCTAACAACAATATTAGGCACTTAAAAGTTGGACAGAAATAACAAACTAATTAATAACTCATTTTTGATTTTTAATTGATAGGTACATCAGTCTTTGATTACATAAACATGTTAGTATGCCTGGGAAAATATGGCGTAATATTTCACTAGCATTTTTATACCCAGACCAAAAAGTAGGATAGAGCAGTCGGCCTGGCATCTGTCTGTCCATCCGTCCGTCCGCCCGCAGTCACAACCTTGTCCTTGTGACATATGACGTGCCTCGCCATAACTCCTATACCCTTTGAAATATATGGATGGTACTTGATATAGTTGTACATGAGGTCAACAAGACATGTCGTGAGGCAGAGCAAGAACCACAACTCTGGGTGCACAGGTATTTTGGTGATCTCCCCTGACAATATTTACCTTGTGATTGCCAAAACTCCCAAACCCCTTAACTGCAATACTCCTATAGTTTGAGATATATTGATGGGACTTGATAAGATACAACTTGTGTACTGGCCCCCACCCATCGGGGCTTGAAGAAATAGATAGGCTGCATGATGCTTCCACGCAGAGCAGAAACCAACTGCTCATGAATGCTGGTAAACCGCTAAAGAGGATCTAAGCCTGCCCAGGCAAAGCAGTGCGAGTCGGACCGTCCATGCTTATAAACCCTATTGGTTTCATTGAGTGACAGGCCTTGAAATGTCATTTCATGTCAATTTCAGGTAAAGTCCCACAAAATTGGAAGCAACGTCTTTAAAATGACCTATACAGTGTTGACTTGGACGTTAAACCTCAACTCAAACAACAAATAACTTTTATACCCATACCCTTTCTATGTACACCATTTGGGTGCAATTACAACTAGAACCAAAAAAGGGGCCGACCTTGAGCACTTTTGACCAGGCAGAAGAAGGGAATGTAAGAAGGCAAAAATCTATGATTCGGACTGAACTATTTCTTGACTGCTGAGCTTAGAGGAAGGATAAACTGTGAACAATATAAACCCTGAACAAAATGATCTTTCTAGTTCAGTCTAATCTTAGTGTATGAAAAAGAAAAATCTTAGTGTATGAAAAAAAAAAAAAAGAAAAAAAAAAAAAGAAATGCCTACCTACCTACCCTATTTTTTTCTTGCCATGTAATAGGAAACACAGGTATTTTTTTTTTTTTTGGCCTAATGTAAACATCCTTGAAATTCAAACATTTTAACAATCTCAAAAAAAAAAAAAAATTACCGTGTGGTTTAGTGTTACACTAAAGCATACAAAACATGTAGTTTGATCCAATGGCAAACTCTCTTAAAGTGATTCTGATCTGGGTCTGCACTGTTTGCCCAGGCATGTCTGTCCCAAATATTGGGATCATTATGGTATTTTATCTTCTTAAGCATATGAGTGATTTTAAATAACTCTCTGCACCCTAGATAACAACAGATCACTTTATATTTATGCTTGTGTTTGGTTGGGCAGACTTTTGAGTAAAAGCAAACTTTTTACATACATGTATGGGGAGACATATTGCATACCTGTGATAATTTTGTGAACTGTATGAGGGAGATTTGCCATTGTGATGAAGGAGATGAAAAGAATATATATAGGGAAATTCTCAGTTCAAATGAGGGAGACTCCAAAATTATACTAAAATTCAGCATAAATTGAGCAAAATAAGCAATAAAATGAGGGAGTCTCTCTCCTGATGATCACGTATTTTATATTTCAAAGCTGACACTTTGCAACAACTGTTTCGAGATGTACCTGTTGATAATATTATTTTATTCTTAAAAGAAATTGGACTTTTTCATAAGATTTAACTGTTTCAGATTTTTATACATTATCATTCTGACTTTTTACTTTTAATATCATCATAATTATTCATGCCGTTTAACCATCAACCGTTTGACGCTTATGACCCACAAAGAGGGTTGACGCGTCGTTAAACACGAAATCATCATCATCATCATCATCATCATCTCTCTCCTGATGAGGGAGGTATCACATGTATGATAATGCAAAACAGCCAACTGTTCATTATTTCAATTAAATTACATGAATATTAATAGTGTTTTTCGATGAAATAACTAAACAAAAATCATATTTCCCACTATTTCCCACTTTTGCTGAAGTTTGGAGTATTTCCCAGGACGGTAATTACCGGTAAATACCAGTGGGAATTCCCACCACCGGTATTTACCGACCAACCTTGTTAATAACGCCATGTAATATTTTCGATAATCCACTAGTGGATTAAATATGCAAATTAGCTAGATACGTCCCATAACGTCAATGTACGACGTCCTTAATGACGTCGCGTTTACTTATGGCAGAATATTGACATTTTTGTAAACAATCGTGAATAAAATGTGATTTTAATAAATTCAATAATACATGAGCACTCATGTAAGATCCTCTATGTAAGATGTCATGCATCTATCCCTATCAGTTGACTGTGTATGCACATTTTAAAGACATAAATCAATAATTCCTATTCTACATCATTATGTACATTTCAAGCGATTTGATCTCAGAACTATTTCACACAGCACGGGTAGTATTATAACCTGAGGTCAGAGAGCATGTTTAGAACCTGCGTGTTACCTCATTTTTTTTTATAAAGTAACGTCCGCAGCATTCAATTTGTTTTTTTTTTGGTTTGGGTTTTACGGCCCTTTCAAGATTATTTCACTCATATTGAGCCGATTGTTAATCAGAGGTGGGCGAAAACCGGAGTACCCGGAGAAAAACCACCTGACCTTCAGTTGCAGAATTTGGCGTCTCACGTGACCCGAGCGAGGCTTGAACCACAGCGGTGAGAGACCTGATGATCAAGAAACGCATTTTTTCACGACTGTTTACAAAAATGTCAATATTCTGCCATTTGTAAACGCGGCGTTGTTTAAGGACGTCGTACATGTAACATTACGAGCCGTATCTAGCTAATTTGTATATTTAATCCACTAGTGGATTATCGAAAATATTACATGGCGTTATCACACTCACAGACGCGACGCCATATGATAAATAATTATTCTGGCGTGGCTGTTGGCAAGTTCATTCCTACACTTTTGAAAGAATTCCTTAAAGGCATTTATTCTTAGACAGAAGGACACACTGTGTGTTCATAATGGTTTTATTGCCCCCTGTGATATACTGTCTCTAGCAGATCAAAGGGGGCCTTTAATAGGGTGATTAGTAGCTCCTGTTGAATCCCCTGACTGAGGCACTAAAGAGGAAAATCAATAAGGTACACTGCAGTTAACAGTTAGTCAATTATTGATTTTCCCCAAGAAGGCCCCTTACCTGTTGCAGACAGAGGACTTCTCTTAAGTCAGCACTGAGGGCTACATAATATTACATGTATGTAATGAAATGATAGTCCTCAATAATCAAGAGTAAATGCCTTTAAACTTAACATTTTGGTGGCATATCATTTTGATAACAAAGTTGGAATTATAAGGAATGATTGATCATTTGCTTGTATTGGAGCTCAACGGCCCAGTCAACATTATTTTAGGTCATTTTTTAGCAGGTCAGTTTTCCTATCCACACATTTCCTGGGCAGGCTTATACGCAAGCGGTTAGCCAGTACAGTGCACATTCTTTTGCCAAAAACTGACAACTGCCCTTCTTGAATCAGCAGAAGGGAGAGAATGACTATAGAAAAGATTACATGATCAATCTCCACGAATGAATGTTGCTGACTCACAAATTAAACATTAAATAAAGTAAAATAAAATTTTTATTGTGCAAGAAAAAGTATCTAATATGGTGTCCTGTTGTAGATGGGCATTTCCAACCCTTGGGATGACTGTGCTGAGCGGAACTGAGGCTACTACGCCTCGGTTCCGCTCAGCACGGTCATCCCGAGGGTTGGAAACGCCCATCAACAACAACACGATATCAGAGTCTTATAATTTGGGGTGACCAGGCTGAGAGGAACCGAGGCCACTACTGCTCAGCACGGTCATCCTGAGGTTTGGAAACTCCTATCTTATCAGATATTTATTGGTGGTATTGTTCAAGAACAGAACACCATATCAGAGTCTTATAATTTGGGATGACTGTGCTGAGAGGACCCGAGGCTACTACACCTCTGTTCCACTCAGCACAGCCATTCCGAGCGTTGGAATGCCTGTCGACAACAGAACATTATATCAGTCTTATAATTTGGGATGATCGTGCTGAGTGCAATCCATGCTACTACACCTCTGTTCCACTCAGCACGGCCATTCTGAGGGTTGGAAATGCCTGTCGACAACAGAACACCATATCAGAGTCTTATAATTTGGGATGACCATGCTGAGCGGAACCGAGGCTACTACGGCTTGATTCCGCTCAGCACGGTCATCCCGAGGTTTGGAAACGCCCATCTTATCAGACTCTTATTTTTGGTGGTGTTGTGCAAGAAAATAATCTAATATGGTGTCCTGCTGTAGATGGGCATTTCCAACCCTTGGGATGACTGTGCTGAGCGGAACTGAGGCTATAAGATTCTTACATTTTTTTCAGGATGAGACAAAAGAGAATGATGACCTCCTCCTAGCAGCTGGTCAGGTGGTGTGTGAATGGGCACAGAAAGTGCTAGAGCAGAGTTTCGGTGGTTTACGAGACTTAGCCGAGCACTTGGTCAGTAACCTTTATGTGGGCAGCAAGTCCGTGGCTGCCTTTACTGTCATTGCTGCCATGCAGGAGTCCGGGAACCAGACTGGAAAAAGTAAGTAAATTGGGACATTTTACCTAGTTACAAAATGGACTGTCCCAAGTGAAAAGGTGGCTTCACATGTATGTGTTTGGTATGTGTGTGTGGCTTCACACGTATGGGTTTGGTATGTGTGTGTGTGTGGCTGCACATGTATGTGTTTGGTATGTGTGTGGCTTCACATGTTTGTTTTTGGTATGTGTGTGTGTGCACACCAAAATAGAAAATTCGATGAGTTGACTATTTGACTGAAATAAAAAGAAAATTGTGAATACAGTTATGGCTCTGATCTGTCAGTCTGATCTTAGCAATTGCTGGCTGTTTATAGTTTAACTCGTAAAAGGCCTATCACAACAATTATCGTCTGCTTTGTCATCTGCCATTAAGTTTAACCCTTTTTGTACCAAATCATGGAATCACCCTCCCTATGCATTGTATATCATTATACATTGTATATGGACACACTCTGGCACGCCTGCACACATGCATGCACACACATATGCATGTATGCATACATGCACTCAGGCATGCATGCACAAAAACAGGCATGCATGCATACACCCATGCATGCATGCATGCACACACACACTTGCATGCACACATACTCACCTGCATGCATGCACACATAACGCTTGTGCATGCATGCATGCATGCACTCTCCTGCATGCATGCATACATGTATGTATTCATGCAAGCATGCATGCACACACATATGCTGTGTGCACACACACTTGGGCATGCATACACATGTACACACATGCATGCACACATGTATGCGTGCACACACACTCACATAGTCATGTATGCATGCACACGCTCAGGCATGCATGCATGCACATACACATGCATTAATGCACTCATGCATGCATGCACTCACACATAACTTGTTCAACTTAGGCCCCAATAGACAAGCTATGTTGTCTTCTGGCAACTCTTGATGCAGAGTTTCACTCTACTTACCCTACCAATAAGCAATAAACAGAGTTAAAGAAGATTTAACCGCTTCCAAGCTCATTGTTGTCTTGCAATAAAAATATGGCACCAGTACATATCCCTATTTTAGGGAATAAAATCAACCCCCCCCCCCCCCTGCACAACCCCTTGTCATCATGATTCTTTGAAAGACTGAGCCACAACCCACACACAACCTGCTGTCTCCCCCTACTCCCCCCCCCCCACACACACACAACCTCTTGTCACCATGAGTCTTGATAGTTAGACACATCCTGTTCACACATTCACACACAACCTCTTGTCACCCCTTCAACCCCACCCCCTCCCCTCTCCCACACACACTTACATTTCCTTGTCTCCATGAGTCATTGACAGTTAAACAGCCTGTTCATCTTTGGTGCGCTAGGACCTGACCCACAATGTCAAAGGGATCAAACCCCCACCCCTACCATTTCAGTTGTTCAATAAGGATCAGGGGAGTGATGCAGGGTCATTATGACCTTCTTGTTCTTATGTCCACTGACTCTGGATATAAATTTGAACTTTCATTTCTAAATTAAAATGTTTATTTAAGTTTAAAATGAAATTTTAAACTGTTTAAAACAAACAGTTCATTTATGAATTCTTTTAAGTTAATAAAAATGCTTTTTGTACATCATGTCTTATAAACACATAACCAACAACTGTATGCTATTGATCTACACACAAACATGTAATCTGAAATTTTAATTATTTAAATATATTATTTGAATTTTAATCTATAGTCCTTAGGTTTGAAATTAGAAGAAATTGTTTCTGAGTTTTGACTGAGATAAATTTCATTGATATTATCAGGTGGCTAAGTGATTTCTGATGATTGTAAAACACCAGATATATTGATTGTTAAAAAGTTCAAAGATTCTGAAGTCAACTATGACATCATAGAATACTTCTTGAATATTAATTTCAAGGGAAGTCATCATGTGGAGACTTTTATATATTTGAAATATTAGACTTCAAATTGCAATATCTCAGAAACTAATAAAGATAATTAATTTTGATCCAGTTTTCAGATTTCACTTACCTTACTTGTCAGGTGAGACATGTATCTTAGCAGATTTGGTTGCCACTTTTTGTTACGTTTTAAATTTTGCAAGTCTCACTACTTGGACATCTCCTTCCTGATGCCCGGGACTTCTGTGGAGTGTGGGCCATGTTTGCTGATTTTGGCTCAGTGGAGGACGCCTATAAGTCCGCGGGTAGGCGTCTCTTGCCTGATGCCTCCAGTTGACCTGTCTCATGAGCTACATTGGTCGGTATCTGCTCTGAGGGGGATGTGCTGTGTTTACCAGGTCTTGTCCATCATCCGTTTCGGTATCAGAACTTTGGGGTTTACACACACTGATGAAGATTAAATATCAGAAAGGCCTCTGTGTCACTAAATTTGGTATAGTTACGCCTTAATTACCTTTCAGTTCTTAATGATTTCACTGTCATGATAAATGACCTTGAAATGAATACATTGGCTCACATGACATCACATGATCATTAAGAGATGTCAAAGTAAACATTGCTGTTAGCACTTCTCACCAGTATGATTGGATGGTTTTGAATTGTAATATTGCATCAAGGAAGCTGTTCGACCCATAATAGGCAAAATGGTATGCTGTTTTCTTCATTAAGTTTTGCCCTCAAATATGAATCTTTTGTCAAACAATCAGTGACAAATGATGTAAATATATGTGAACAAGGTAATGTATAGTTTAAAAAATTACCTTCATTCCTTGAATAACTTAATAAGTTGATGGGCTCAGTTTTGGGCTCAGCCCTGTTTTCTTCAACCACGATATCGCATTGATATGGCCCTAGTGCAAAAATAATATTGTTTATTTGATAGAGAAATGTCATGTCTCAAATATAAGATCATTGTCTCCCAATGATTGACCAAATGAGACCTATATTTCATGATTCAGTAATTTACCTTATATCTTGAAGACTTTTTGTTGGAGAAATGTCATACCTGGAGTATTATTACTATGTGACCCAATAATTGACCTTAAAATATATATAGGTCAGTATGACCACTAATTCATGGTTCAGTGATTTTGTCTGATAACTTGCATACTTTTGGATGGGGAAATGTCAAACCTGGGATATTAGTGCCATGTGACCCTATGGTTGACCGCAAAATATACCTTGTTCAGTGTGACCTTTATTTCATGGTTCAATGGTTTTGATTTAGAGAAATAGCATACCCAGATTATCCGTTTCATGTCACCTGATGATTGACCTCAAAATATACATGTAGTTCAGTGTGACCTATATTTCATGGTTCAGCGATTTTGACATATATCTTGAATACTTTTTGATGAAGCAATGTTATGCATGGAATATATTTGTATTTGTTATAAACTCCTGTAAAATAATTAGTGTACAACATGTTTTAAAAAACATTCTCATATTAATGTGAAAACTTGTAGACAAGGTGCAAAACAGGCTTGCTATGCTGTCCTGCGACAGCCCTTGTTGAGATACTGAAGCTGAAGTCGTTCAGTATCCCAGCTCGGGACATTGTTCATTGGTATCATTGCAATAGCCCTACATTATAGGTTATGAAGTGACCACCACTTTAAGAACCTCTATTTATTTTATACTCAGCAGTGAAATCAATACATAGCTGAAACAAATAAAAGAGATATTTTAACACTGTGAAAATATAAATGATATTTTCACTGTGTGAAAAATAAAATGACCATGTTATTACAGCCCTGCTTTGAAAAAGTGGGGGCTATATTGGATTTACCTAGTCCTTGTGTGATTCCGTAATTCTGTAATTCCGTTATTCATGATAACTCAAAAACTGTTTGAGGTATTTTCTTGAAACTTCACACAAATATAAAGCACTATAAGTTGATTTGAGAGCGCATGAACCATAACTCTGGATTGCCTACTTTTGGAGTTATTTGAAAAATGGCAACCATAATTCCGATATTCATGAGAACTCAAAAACTGTTCAAGGTATTTTCATAAAACTTTACACAAATGTAAAGCGCTATGAGACAATGTGCAGAGTGCATGAACCATAACTCTGGATTGCCTACTTTTGGAGTCATTGCCCTTTGAACATTGAAAAATGGCAATTTTAACCTTTTCCGCTCCATAACTAAAAAACTGTTTGAGGTATTGTCATGAAACTTCACACAAATGTAAAGCACTATCAGGCGATGTACAGAGTGCATGAACCATAACTCTTGATTGCCTACTTTTGGAGTTATTGCCCTTTGAACATTGAAAAATGGCACTTGGAAAAAACTCAGTACAGTAATAATTTGTGTCCGTTCCATAACTCTGAAACTATTTCAGATATTTTCACACAGCTGTGAAGCAAATGTAAGTTGAAGTTGTAATGGTATCCTGTAATGAATTTGGTTTATTAGATAATTCTACAATACCAATTTCAGTCCTTTTACCACCTTTTATTAGAGGCTAAACGCTGAAAACATTTTTTTTCTTTTCTGATAGCGCTATAGCGGGGCTATAGTCAGATCCTCTGACAGTTCTAGTTTTCACAGTAGCAGCCAGGTCTACTTTTATTGTTTTTTTTTTGGAATAAAGTAAAGAAAATTTTACTTTTTTCGATCAATACATATTTCATTGTGTGTACTAGAACTACCAGGAATTTTCATGAGTGCAAAGCATGTTATGAATAGCTGTTCAGTTTCAGTACATCCCCAAAGTCAGCTATAAAATGAAAAGAAATGTACTTTGTTTTCGATAAATAACAAAAGTATTTCATTGAGTGTGCTAAAAACATCCGAATTTTCACAAAACACTCGTGAAAATTCAGATGTCATCAGCACATTCTTTGAAATATTTATGTTTTTTCCATCTCAAAAATGTAAATATTTCCTATGAAAAGTAAGACCACTTTTGAACAGCCCCAAAGGTGGTCTTTTATCGGGAGACACTACCTATAGAAAACACAAGAAATAATAACTGAAACCTTCTGAATAAGCTTCAAAAAGCAGATTTAGTCTTAATTTAAGGTGGTCTAAATAGTGGAATTTTACTATATTTGAATTTTATAGGTTCGGTCCTGTTTTCTGCAACGAGTAACAATGCTGCTGATAAACATCGTGAGACCCAGCTTCAGCTACAACGCAAGCTGCAGGAGAAAAAGCTGTTGGAGGAGCAACGACGTAAAATGAATGCAGTGCGAGAAGAGAATGAGCAACAACTGAGGACCAATTCTTCATTGGGAAGAAAAACTCCTCTTACACCCAAAAACATTCCTAGAGGTTCTGCGAATTTAGATCGTAAAACTCCAAAAATACCATCTACACCAAGTCCACTGCCTTTACAATCTCCTCGAAAATTTCAGACTGGACGATCATTAAGTCAGTCAGAGGAGCATATTCAACCAGTGGCTCTTTCAAAGCAAACAGTTGCTCAGGCTACTCAGTCATTACATCTTCAAGATATGGGCAGAGAACAAGTGATCAGTTCAAAAAATGCAGATGACAGTGCTGATGGTATGAAGGCAAAAGAGAAAGCAGATTCTGTAATGGTGGAAAAGGAATTTACAGATACTACAGAAGAAAATGTTTTCACATTTCCTAAGCCTGCTCAAGAGAATACTGATGCAAGTAAAACACCAGAACATTGCCAGATGGATACTGAGGATGTACCTAGTCATGTAAGGAGAATTGATTTTGATGAAGTAATAACAGTGAGTGAAGAAAATGAAGAAATGAAACCTGATATGGTTACAAAATCTGACTGCACAGTGAATTACAAAATAGATAAATCTGATGCAGGAACTTCAGCCCGAACGTTTAATGAAAACAATAAGAATACCATGGTTGAAAGTGATTCGGATGGTAAGACCAGTAAGGAACAAGGGTCATTTTCACAATCTGCAGGACAGTTAAGTCTGAAAATGTTGTTGGAGAGAAAGGATTTAAATGAAAACAGTTTGAACAAGTCATTAGGTTTTGTCAGTTCACGGGGAGCAAATTTATTCTCCAGCCAGTCAAGCAACTTGTCAAGAAGTGCTTTTGTTCCTTTCTCTCAGTCACGAAAGGAAGTCAATCAGCAAAACTCAAGTGTAGCTTCAAGCACATCATCCACATTAGTATCATGTAAACAAACATTTTGTAATAATACTGTAGAGTCTATGCCAAAAAGTGCTACTATAACAATAACTCCTTTAGTTAATATTAATCAAGGTGCTACTAATGTCAGTGATCCTATTAATAGACCTCCTGATAACATAATACATATTCAGCCAGGAAATACATATCATGATAAGGAGCTAAGCCAAGCAGATAAACCAATCACCATTGAAACCACAAGTCCGAAAAATCCATCTGTCATTGTTTCATTTTCTACCACAACAAAGACTAATGGAGCTGAATTCATAAATACAGTTGTTACAAGCAGTAACATGGTGCAGTGCTCATTAGTTGCACAGGATTTAAAAACATCATCATATTATACTTCACCAGGTGCTAGTAAACAAATAAAAACTCCCAGGTTCACACCAATAAAGCCAAAATCATCACCACAGAAGTCTTCTAGCTATTCTAAAACCGGTGCAGATATTCCAGCATATGATAAAAGGCCTGTCTCTGCAATACTGAAAGAAAAACGAGAAAGAGAAAAAGCTGAAGCTTTTGCCAAATTTCAAGCAAGTATCAGACTGCCTGCTATATCATCACTTCCGGGAATCCAACTCCAGCAAGTTACATCATCTCTGTCTTTGAGCCCCGGACAGGTAAAAAATATAACTCCACTTTCAGGAGAGATGCTGAAATTGCAAGCTGCCGGTAATATACCCACAAAAGATGTTGTAATTTTTGTAAATAACAACTCAACTGCAGCCGTTCCTACTGTTATTACTCCTGCTTCAGGCCAGTGCATACCGAACCAACTCGTACCAGTAACTGTGTCAGAAACAAAATTAGCAGTACATGCAATAGAAGTAAAATCACAGATGGATGTTAATAACAGTGAGGGAGGGACGCATGCTGGTGAAATTGATGAAGATAAAAAGGTTTCGGAAAGAGATACTCCAAATATTGAGGATATAGTCTTCAGCCCTGAGAATGGTAATTCAAGTGATCATAGTGCAGGTCTAAATGAGCAGCTTGGTCCGATGAGTGGTAATGAAAGAATTGATGCAAATCACAGTTTGAATCAAGAGGCAGGTCATGAATCAATGGAGATAGAAAGAAATGAAGAGCAAAAATCGGATGAATCAGATAATAATCAGGATGAACTACCGGAAGAGAGACTTGATAGTATCGAGTCACAGACACCAATCAAAATAGCAAAATTAAATGTGGAATCTCCATTTCGTTCTGAGAGTGCCTGTTCCTTGGGTCGCGAGACACCTATAAGGATCATGAAAACTGGTGATATGTCCTTAAGTAGACCTGAAAGTGCATGTTCTCATGGAAGAGAAACTCCATCTGGTGCAAGGAAGAGAAAGTCAAGTGGCAACACACAACAACGAAACTTTAAAAGATTGAATTCCACAGGCGAGGTTGAAGGTAATGAGAATTATTCCCAGTATGATCTTGGTTCTAATTTGCTTGATCCACAGAAAGTAGAACTAAGAATGGTCAACCAGAGAAGAACTCATTCCTGTACACTGGAATTAGATAAGGATCGAAAAAAGAGTGGCTTTAGTCGTCACAATAAGTCTTTTACTTTGGATAATATCGGAGCCTCACTTCAAAGTCCAGATATAACAAGTCTTGAAAGAGAAGCCTTAATTGATGCTTTTCCATATACAGCTTGTTCAATAAAACCATCAAAGAATCAGGCTCAAAAAAGTTCTGTTGGTATTAGTTCTGAGTCATTCAGAAATGCATTGAAACTAAAAAAGCAACAGGAATATTTGAATGAGAGAGTAAATTCTTTCTTGATGAAAGAAAACACAATGAGGTCAATGGAAACAGTGAATGAGCAGATGGTTAAAATAAATGCTGATAATGCTCATTTTGTGATGGATGATATGATGAACTCTAGCAAAGCAATAAATATCAAGAAGAGTAGAGATTTGGAGTTGGAAAGTGACATCCCATCAGAGGTTGCTGATTTTATAAATGAAACTATTGAAAAGAGACAATCTGCAAATAACTCTGCTCTCTCTGAGCCAAGCTTAGTAAGTGAAGAGCAGGCTGTTGGACCTGACTTAGAAACTGATAAAGTTGTGGAAGAAAATGGTCCACTTGTCACTGATAATGTTAAATTCTTGGGAACAAATATGGTCAATCAGAACAAAATACCAGAGAATTCAGATAAATTAAATGGTCAAAAGCAATATGCAGAACAAGGAAAAGCTGATGGTTATTTTACAGTACCAAAAGTACCACCATTTAATTTCAGACTGCGTGAAAGTAGTATACGCTTTCCTGCCCCCAGTATATATTCCAATCAACAAAGGTGTTCATCATTACCAACTTTTACATCCCCTGTTAGATCTCCTGTTTCTCCCCTGGGTAGACAAGGTGACTCACAGAGAGCATCCTCAATATCTCCTGTCATAGGACAGAGTCCTGATAGAGAAATTTCCAAAATATCACAAGGAGCTTTAAGACATGTAGAGATCAGAGAGAATCATCCCATATCAGTCAGCATTCATGCAAACTTAAACATGACTGATGATGGTACTTTTGTAAGACCAAATAGTTTACCAATAAGGATAACTCATCATGAAGATAAGGGACCTCCAACTGCACCTTACCTTGCAAGTCTTCAGCATAATTTACAAAAACCACGGGAGACACCAGTAGACCAAAGGCCAGTAAGACAAAAGGAGTCTCCAGTAGAGAAACAAGGCATTTCTTTTAGCCCAGTGGTTAGGGGTCAGTTAAGCCGTGAGTCTTCGGCAGAAAGAACAAGTTGCACTCCCTTCTCAGATCGTGGCTATCACAGTATAGGAAGTAGTCCTATTCTCAACTCAACTCCTGTATCACAGTCAGAAATTGATGCCTTGAACATGAGGCAGTCACCAAGGCATTCTATACCCAGTGCTGTTACTCTTAGTCCACAGAATCAGAGTTCACATATACCTTTAAGTCCAGAAGTAAACTTCGGGCAGATGGTAAGTTCCACAGGAGGAGCAGTTATAAGCATAAACCAGCTGAATTCATCAACAACAAGTGCATTCATCCCTATTCAAGGATCGTCTAAGGACATAAGATATGTAACACCCATTCGACCAATGGCAACTGTTGCAAGTGAAAAGACAGATAGTACAGTACTTAATCCAAGTGGTGGTATTCAGGAAATCCAAACAACATTGATAAGTGCTTCAAATAAAGTTCAGGACCCACCTCCATATGAATATGCTGTAAAGCAACTTAGAAAGTCAAATTCCAATTTAGGTATTAATGAGAGCATGAACGTATGTGAAAATTTGAATTTAGAACATGTTAGCAATGCTGATTTAAATGGGAGAGGTTCTCTTCTTGCAACCATGGGTCAGCCTTCTGACCAGTCCAGCATAAAGCAAATGGGCCCATGCTCTTCACGTTTAGCACAACTCTCAAGACAGTCAAAACAGAACTGTACTGTGAAACCCTCTGACTCCCATCCAAATATTATATCAGCTCTGACTGAACCGTCAAAGGGCATTGGTCAGCTTTTCTTAGATGAACAAAATAAAGTTACTGATGGCTTCTCAGATGGAGGCATTTATTATCGAGAAATGAATGAGGAAGCTGATATCATTCCTTCAAACATAAGCACAAGTGATCTCATTGCTATAAATCAACACTTCAGTGGTTCAGAATCATCAGAAGTAGGAATTCATTCAGACATTCGTATTCCTGGTGTCATTCCGTTATATGGAGAATCCGAAAATGTCAGCTCATTTACTAATGTACATTCCAATAAAACCGCTCACAAAATGGATTCTGATGATGTAAAGAATAAGATTTTTGATCCGTCCTTAAATATTATCACGTCAGAAAACGTTCTTCATTCTGACATAACAAGTGGGAAACTAATGCAGCCAAACCCTAATAAACTGCTTTCTAGTATTCATCAGAGGCATTCTGGGTTTCCACCAAACATATGTAGTTTAGCACAGAGCACAATGCAAGAGGATCCTTATCAAGAAATGAGTAGACATGAATTTACAACTGTAGAAGTAGATCCCTTAGGTAACACTCTGGAGGACTTGAAAGAAATTTTGTCAGATAAATCAGTGGTAGTTGATAATGGATTTTATGCAGAAGCCGACATAACAGCAAATGAGGAAGGCATTGGTGAATTACTATTTGGAGATGAATAGATCTGATCCAGCACTAGGGCTGGCTAATCGGAGCTGAATATATTATCGATTATCGGTTCTGTCATTGCGATCGGTAATCGATTAGTAATCGCTAAGGTTTTTTCATTATTTGATTTGTCTGGCTTTCTATCTGA